>JAUESF010012031.1:0-11624 GCA_032274765.1 Malacoctenus tetranemus | reverse complement strand
GTGTGTGTGTGTGTGTGTGTGTGTGTGTGTGTGTGTGTGTGTGTGTGTGTGTGTGTGTGTGTGTGTGTTTAAATGCGTCTACCCAATTATCCAAGCAGGCTGTTATCTCTCTTTCTTTTTTTTTCAGGAGCGGGTGGGGTGGTGGGGGGGGTTCACAATTGGTCAGGTGACCGGCCACAGCAAGTTACACCACAGACGAGAGCAGAAGGAGAGCTCGTGGTTAGATCAAAAGAGACAAGATAAGAAGCTGAATGACCAACAAACAGCGAGACAGGATGGAGGGATGGCACAGGGAAGGAGAAGGGGGGCACGAACAGGGGGGTGAAAAAAAGACGAGATAAATGCCAGATTATGTCAACAACAGGCAGAGATTTATGTGAAGCATGACAGCCTGTTACCTAACATTACGGTAAATGGGAGTTGTCTGTCCGAATAATTGCCCAAAGAGCTGATGTGCATGAAGCTCAGTGTTGTTAGCAACAGCAGAGGCACAGTCTCTGTGGACTGCAGTGTTCTTAACACCAGTCTTGCCCTCATGTTGCCCAACAGCCTCAACAATAAGCAGATTCTCCTCTTCATGATTTAGAAAATCCATCAATATACTTAAAGTTCATAACAAGCCTTTTTTCATTCTCCTAACAAACAACCTGTGTTAAAGCCACGTGTGTGTGGTGAGCAATCAGCAGGACTAAAAAGAGACTAAAAAGAGAACTTTTAAAAAGGACTTAAAATGAAAATTGTCGCTTAGAAACACAAAGACAAACTTTCTTTCACTCTGAAAGGTCACAACTGCGTTAACAAACCCTCAAATCGTCTTCTTCAAGTGAAATATGAGCACCTCAAATCACATTACACTCAGTAACACAAACCCCTTTTTGAAACTCGAGTGCTTCAGAGTACTTGAAAAAAGAAAGTACGAAGGGCACATGAATGGACAATTACATGAACTTTTATCCTGCTTATAGAGAACAGAGACACACGCAAATATCTTATGTAACCATACAAATGGACTGAGTGATCATTTTGAGCTTATTTTCCAGAATGCGGCAGCATAATTTTACAACCCAATTTTCACTATCTGTAATTGTAGGTCAAAGAAATGCATAAAGCTGTGATGGCTCAACCACTGAATGCACAATGATGTCTGTGTATAGTCTGTAAATATCCAAGGCGACAGCACAGGAGGTGCAATTAAACGCTTCATCCCTCCTCCGCGCCATGGATAGTGTACTGCCGATCAGAGAGCGCCGGTGACTCAAAGCTTCATGCTGTCAACAAGGACTTAATTTTAACTCTTGTGTTGTTTTTCTCTGATTTCTTATAGAGGGAAAAAAAACAAAGAGTTTTCAGAAGACATGCTAATCTGTTACGTGCCATGCAGTGCAGATAGAACAGCTGGTGCTATTTAAAGTGAAAACAGTGGGGGGGAATACAGCAACCTGCGTTTTCGATGCTTTTGTTTCTTTGATGAGAAGCTCTGGAAGTTTTCAGCCTTGTCACCAGTGAGAGCAAACATATGCCTACACAAGCAAACTCCTTTTATTTGTACTTCTACGGGTGCCTATCAGGACGGATTCAGAAAGTACACAACTATTTCATCACTTGCAGTTAAAGTTGCCAGGAAAGTGACGTATCAGATGTTTGTCTTTGTTGAAACGTGTGTTTGTTTGTTGGGTTTTATAAAAAGGAAAATCATAACAAATATTATTAAAGTCTTAGACTGAATAAGAGTCATTTGGAAATGATTGTCTGCTGTGCAACGTGGAATGAAAACACATATGTGCCCGAAAGTGAAGGAGCCACGACTGAGAGGCTGATTCAGAGTGAATGGGCAGAACAGAAAAAAGCAGCTGGATTAAAGTCATACTTCCACATTCTCTCATTGGTATTTAAATCTATCGTCCCGAACAAAACACCACAAAGCCACGCGGATGTCAGGTGCAGAATATTTCATTTCTGTACTGAAATGCTGACGTCGCTGAAAGAAGTGCTCAAAGAAGTGCTGAAAGAAACACGATAAACATTATTATTTGTTCTTTCGCTGTGATGACGGAAGATTTCACTGGAGCCGATACGAACAAAAAAAATTATAATATGAAAGAGAAAAAAAATGATGTTATGAATGAAGACTAAGGTCCTTGGCTGAAGGCAGACTGCCTGTAAAACCTCCCAACACTCACAGTGTGACATGTTCTCACGTGTGCCAGAAAAGATACCAAAATATCACAGAAGAATGTCGGACCATCATGAGTGTATGTGTTTATGTGTGGGTGATAGTTTATCTCTCACTCTAACCCTGCAGTAGATTAGCAACCTGTCTTGGCACAACTTTGGTGTCTGGAGCCTCTGCCCACCCCCACTCGGGACAAAAAGATGCAACAAAGCTGGAGGAAGAATTGGATGCATGTTGAAGTGTGCTCACTGACTGACTCCAACTTGTAGGTGTGACAGTGAAAGTATGAAAAATGACAGACTGTGTCCTTGGTTGATCCCTCTGTAAAGCCTTTTTTTCCCCTCTGCTCTCGAAGCCCTTCTGCAGCCCATCTGACCACTCTCATGTGGAGACAAGTGAAGATGACATATGGCGTGTAAGTCACTCAGCGCCCAAGGCAAGGGGTCCATGTGCGACCGAAAACATCCACATTCACCTTCCTTCAGGAAAGCTGTGAGCGACGCTGGTTGAGTGACAGCTCAAATAGAATAATCTAATTCCTGATAGCACACAAAGAAGCAATAAATCTCTGTGTAATAAACAATGAAGGCGTGGATTTTTGTTGTTTGTTTCCCTGAACATGCATTTCAGTTTCAGACTGTATTTCTTGCATGCCGCTCAGAGTTCATGTTTTCTCCGCTGTGCTTGTGGTGAGGGCAGAATTTCGTTCTCTCCCAAGACCCTCTCACCAGGTTGCCCTGGGAAACCACGCATGGCAATAATCCTCACCTCCGAGTTAAAGCTCCTATTAACATAATACTTTTTCAGAAAGTGAAGTGCCAAATTATGTAAAACTGCTGGTGCCTTTAAGAACATTTGCAATGTATCACACTCAAATTGTAACACTTCACATCTGCACGTTTTGTACCTTCCAGCACCCTTTCTCAGCTCCAGGTGTGAGAACCCACAGATCTACAACGTTTACATATATCTTCCTGTTCAAACCCTGTTCAAAACAATGAATCATCACGTTTCACAACATCGTATATTGATTCTAATCTGTTTTTTTTTTATAAACTATGACTTTGGCTGTTTTCACATCCTACATACAACCAATTAACACAATTCACCAGCAAAATAAATGAAATGGAAAAGCAGATCTGGATTGGATTTGAATCTTTTTTCGTTCAGCATCGGCCGATAGGATTTTCCACATTATATGTTTTGGGGGGTTTGAGTTCTGACCAACACACATTCAACACAAACTTGTCATCTACCACAGTGTCTGTTTTTATTTTACAGTCGCGCCTACATTCCGTGTATGTTGCGTAACCATCTCGATGGGATATGAAGTCAACGGCTTCATATCTTCCTGCATAATTGTGTGTGACTGTAATAAATCAAGCTAACAAATAATTATTTTTGTGACGTATGTATTGATGGCAAATGTAAATTAAGTCCCACTGAGGTGTCTGTGGATCAATAATTCTCTCGCCCGCTTGTTACATAACACAGGTCAGTGGAGGATAACAAATCCTCACAGGCCACGCATGAAAACAGTGGTGATCAGCTCGTGTCAAAAAGTCATCTCGATCTGTTCCCCCAGTGCTTCACCTTCCCTCATATATTTCATTTCGAGCTCCGAGGGGAAAAAAAAGAAAACTTCTTCTAATTTGTGCTTATTCTCAGCAGCCTCCTTCAGTCTCAGGAGTCAAAACCCCCACAATCTATTTTCTGCTTGAGCTGTGGGGGTCAAGGCACCGGAGGCAGCGCGATTTCTGATCGACATCACTCAGTGTGCACAGAGAATAAAGCCCAGATGGTCTTCATTAGCCTGCTAGGAGACCTCCGCATCACATTATGTTTTAGTACTTCGGTTTCTCACCAATGTTTGTTCTCTCGCCAGATACCCTGGAGCATCTTCACTCACTGTAGTAATTGCTTGAGAGACTGGAGGATTGTGTCTCAACTGTTTTGAGGAATAATAGGCAGATTTCTCATGTGGTTTTTTATTTCCATTTGATCCGAGCACTATATGCTTTTGTTTTCCAACTGTGAAGGATTTCTTTGAAGCGAGTGACAGCATAGGAGAGGAGGGGAGGTGGAATTGTTTGGTGACTGAGTTTAAAGTGGTTCACAATTATGATAAAAAGCAGGAGTGCTCCCTTTGAACAGTGAGGAGCCTTAAAAGGAGGTGGCTCAGTCTTCAAAGGGGATCACAGTCCTAAGATGACAGATTCAATCGAAAGGCCATTTTTGAAATGATTGCAAGCATCACATCACATTAGAGTATTGGAAAACTTCTTAGGACTGCCTGTGATTGAACTTTATTTTTCACTCACCATCTGCTGATGGATGACTCATTCTTGGTGTAAAACTTTAGATACAAGTGGGAAGAAATGAGTTCATGAAAGCCAGGGGCAGGCCGTGAGACTTCCAACTACCACTTGTCTGTTTTCATTTTGCACATAACCACGTATTGTTCAGATGTATTTTGGTGCACAGGGACACACTGGAAAGTTGTTCCTGTGGTGACTTCTTTTATTAATACTGATCAAATTAGAGGGAAAAAGGAACATGACGTAACTGTCAGGTATGAAATTATGATTCCTTATCTCAGGTCAAACACTGGCAATAAAGTTTCAACACTGTCTCCTGCAAGTCCTTACACAACTGAAGTTGTGTACAGGTTGCATAAGGAGATGTTTTACCTGTTTAAATCTTTCATCTAAACAGACAGTATGTTTTCTACCAATTTTTACCAAAAAGAACAACATAAAGTCATGATAGCTATGACAACCCCAAGTGGAGTGAAATACATTTCATTCAATCCAAAATCAAAACTCTCTCTCTCTCTTTCTGACGTCATCACACTCTTTGAATACTTGAGAATTTGCCAGAGTGGGATCACTGGCAGCTGATTCATTTCCAGTCTGTTTGAGGAGTGGTGTGGATCTCCTGTCTCCTGGGACTGGGAGTGCACACTCATGTTGTTTGTCCAAATGGTGTTGCCATATCCCGCTTTCCAAGATGGTGCACCGGCTGTCCGTGTTTCAGGCAAATTTGGGAGGTGATCCAAACCAAACTGTGACACCAATACGGGCTTTCACGTCACAGTCTCCCAAACAACAGGAAAAGTCACAACATTTGTGATTCGTCACTTTTGACAAAAAAGTCAAAGTCAATTATTTAATTATGCAAGAACGTACAAAAAAGTCACAATTTATGTTCAACTAATGTCAATAGATAAAGAAATTCACTTTACATGTACAGCTGATGAAGCATTATAAGCAGCATGCTTTACTGCGTCTTTCACCCTGGTCCATAAGGACCCAACACGTCTCTGAACTTTCCTTCTGAGACCTGAATTAATTGACTGGATACTTATGAAGTCCGACACATGGCCTGATAACGTCTCAATCATTTTAACCATGTGTGTTCAAACGAGCAGCCATCTGAAGCCTGCTGAGTAGAGTTCCCACATGACCAGGATTAGGATTTGTCTCAGAATGTCGACTGGCACACTTGAATAGAAATCAGTTGATTGGTAATCACGCTGTGATGATGAGAAGTCACTCGTTGTAGTGGTCCCAAGAAATAGCGCTCTCTTTTGGTGTTCCGCGGCCCTCGCCCTCTGTTCTGGATAAGTCAACAGAAAAACCATCTGATGCAAAATACTCTGAGACAAGAGCAAAGACAGCACGCCAGACAAAATGTTCTTTGCAAGCGCATGCACGAGGCACGGCACGCGTACACTCCAGCAGGCATATGCAAACAAACAAACAGATGCACGGTCGGGTCCAAATACACACAGAGAAACAAACACATACTTGAAATTGGTATTGAATGTGCTGTCTGCACTCACAATCCTTTGCAAGCAGAGAAGTTTTTATCAAGATTAGGAAAGAGCCTGAATTAATTAATTTGTGCTATTTTTAGATAAATGTGTATTGAGCTCTGTGTGATTCAATGCACCCAGACAGACACACAGGTGTACAAACACGTTTTTGTGATATTCTGAGCACAAAGAAGCTGTTTGCTTTCATTTTCTTGCACTTTTCACTGACTGTCATGTGCCCAGTGCAGCTGTGAAGCACCTGTTAAGAACCTCCATCACCCTCAAAGCTGAAACATTTTGACCCCTAAAAATGTACAAAGATTTGGAAGGTCCAGCATTTTGGTCTCACACAATAGATGGAGTGAATGTGGAAGGCGCTTGAGTTTCAAACCCCACAAAACAATTTCCTGACACACACACACACGCACACACACACACACACACACACACACACACACACACACACAGTTTCATGTATGCCACGACACAAACAATAGACCTCACGTTCTTGCAACCCTGTTGTTTACACATAGATACACACATGAATGTCTTTCTCGACTGCACTAGAAAAATTCATTTATGGCAGTCAGATGATTTATGTACAAAATCTGCCAAATCAAATCCCCGCACATCCTTTTCCAACCATAAAATTGCTCTGATATGAGTGTATGTGGCATAAATGATCTCGACCCCATGTAGTTATTAATCTCTATATGCAAATAAATAGGTCATCGCACAGCGGGATGCATTTGTACCACAACATCCAGAGACAATTCAATGAGTCATAGTTTCCTAATCAACTCCAAAACACATGCAGCCTCTCTTCAGCCAAATATCTGAGTCACAGTATGACATGATTTCCATGTTTGTTTTATGCCACTTTCCTTTGGGGGGAGCGACATCCGAGTTATCAGTTGGAGAAACATCAAATTACCTGAAGCTCGAGTTAACAACTG
Organism: Malacoctenus tetranemus; assembly: GCA_032274765.1. Taxonomy (NCBI): domain Eukaryota; kingdom Metazoa; phylum Chordata; class Actinopteri; order Blenniiformes; family Labrisomidae; genus Malacoctenus; species Malacoctenus tetranemus. The sequence goes on along the minus strand of JAUESF010012031.1, from coordinate 4,678 downwards.
GAAAAAAAAGTTTCACTTGTGACATGGTGAAACACAAAGTGATGTTGAAGCCAAAACAGATATTACAACAGAAGTCAGACTGTAAATTTAGAACATTACTCTATGTGAGGCTTTACTTCTTTTCAGCAATCAAGTACATCTGTGCAGAATAAATTAGCAGTAAAAAAAAAAAAGTGATGGAGAAAAAAAATATCTGGGTCTTTGAATATTGTTTGAAGCAGAAATCATAGTAATTAACAAAAGAATTGTTTTAGCTACAGAATGATTCGCACAAAGGAGAAAAGGAGCGATTGTGTGTACAGCACACCACCAGCCGGGTAAATGAGCCTCAAGTGGTCTCAGGAGTTTGAACAGGGTTATTTTGACCTCTTTTCAAAGAGAAATTCCTGTGTCCCAATCAATACAAGCTAGTTCTCCTTGCGAAACCCCCGCAGAGCTCTCCAAATGGATCAAGAGACAGAACAATGGGTCATCAGCTCACACATAGTAGGCCAGACACACACGCACTGCTCCTTAATCAAGTCCTCAAAACTTTTCTCAAGACAAAATATTCATGCAAAGTGAAGGTGACTATGTGGGTGTGTGTTTTGTGCATTGCTTCAAACAATGAATAAGATCTCAGACTGTCTAATCTATTATAATGACTCAAAAAGAGTTTCATCACTATAGTGACAGTCATTTGGTTAGAAAATTATTGGATCTGTCATTGTAAAGTTGTTTTCTGAGTCATTAAGACACACATGTTGAACTCCTAAAGAAAACGTACTGCCAAAAACATACATTGCATACAGTTAATGGAAACATATTACAAAACACTTTCTAAGATGGGGCACAAAATGGTTAAAATTCAGAGTGGAAAAAAAGGCGATGAAATCGAGCTGAACATTTGTTTCTGCCTATTTCACATCGTGTTGTCGCCAGAGAGGAGAATCCTCTGACAGAGGCCAGGTGGGCTGTGTTTTCCCTCATTATACCATTTGTCAGTTAAACAGGCTGGTAAAGGGTCTCCATGGCGACTGATAACCATCAACATGTGGAAAGTGGTGGTGGCCGAGACACAGAGAGAGAGAGAGCGAGAGAGAGAGAGAGAGAGAGAGAGAGAGAGAGAGAGAGAGAGAGAGACGAAGAGAGAGAGAGAGAGATTAAGCATGCTATCACCAGAGTTCGAACATCCTTAACACTTCCACATTGAGACAAAACTTCCCAAACACAAGAATCAGAGGTTGCGTTTCATTAGTTTGGAAAAAATGTTAAACAAATGCTGTCTTTATTGCTTCGATTGTGAAGTATTAATATTTCCAGGTTTGTGTTTTGCCGTTCCCAAAAGACAACCTGGCAGTTAATCAAAGAGATGTTAAAATGTGCAACTGTTTGTTAACCCTGTTTGTTCTTCAGGTAATCCTCATGGGACTCTCTCTACTGATGGAAGATTTCAAGGGCTTGCACACTGTTTCATCATGCTCCGAGTGCTTTGGAAAGATGGGAGCCACCTGATTATTTACTCGCATGGAGCCGTGACCTTCGAGACCGACCTCTATCATTTCTGAGTTGTGTAAAAACAGAAAGTAGGTTTCCAGTTCCACACGACCAATCAGCTCAATTGTTTCACAAGCAAGAAACAAGCAGTAATTAAGTCGGTGGAGCTTCTGTGTGAAATCACCAGGTCCCATCTTAGTAGACAATATGTGCGATATGTATGGTAATGTGGCACATTAGCATCAGAATGTGCTCGTGCTACGTCCTGAATAGAGGTCCTCTCCATTGACACGCCTGTCTGATAATTCTGCTGCATGCGGCTCTCAGTAACGGGATCTTCAGTTTAAAAAAAAACGTGAATGTATTCATGAAACATTCGAAATTTTGTGCAGAAAGTCCATTTCAGTGTAAAGCACATTTTGGGGTTGTTTTTTTTAGAATGTGATCATTTCGAGAAAAAGATTCAGAACTATATAAATGTGAAATATCAGATTTTTGGGGTTCGAATCAGTCTTGCTGCTGTTGATAGAAAGCCTGAAAATGTGTTTTACATGCAGAGTGCAGCTGAACAACAGATGACACGCTCACAAAAGAGGAGAGGGCGCAAACAGTTGCACACAGCGAGATACATATCCGCATGCATTAGCATTTTGAGTTCAGCGGGTGAGTTTGAAAGCAGCATTCATTTTCTCCCACGACACAATTTTAAAAATCTCAACAAACACATTACTCATCCATATGCTGCATGTACAGCTGCACTGTCACGCTGACTGACTCTGAAGAGACTACTTCAACATTGCAGCACTGTAGCGAGAGTTTTCACCAAAGCAAACCAAGTACCAGACTCACTGGCTTCTGCTGCACAACAAACCCACATATTCTCAAAGCGAATCATCACACTGACCCGATCGATAAGTTACTGTAAGAGTGAGCGTAGGAGGTTCCGTTGCCCTCTCCTAAATGTACAGTCAGTTGTTTGAATATTTTGAGCGAATTTGCGGGTTGGTGGGAAAGCGAGTGCGGTGTGTTTACCTCGGAGTAAATTGCCTCTGTACTTCTGAGTGGGTTGGAGTCATCACTGGGTCAGTCCGCAGTGGGGGTGATCTCCAACGGTCGGTCACGGAGTTTGTCTCTCGATCTCCTTTTGTCTGTTTGCCAAAGATACGTGCACATTAGCATTCACACTTGAACCTGCGCCTCAGCATTTACATAACCTTTTCTTTCCCCTCCTTTTCATTTGACCTTTACAGTGACATTTTAGTGACTGAATGTGTTAGAGCAGTTCAAAATTAGATACATATATATGATGATTAACAGCCATAACAAGGACACTTGCTGTAAGATGATACGAGAGCTCCAGAGGACAGAATAATAATTCTGTTCAGGTTGCGAAAATGCATTTGAGATCCACTTAATGACATGTCTTGTATTTGGCTGTACACCTCGAATTATAATGAAAACAAGTCACAGATTTGAGAGACGAGAGCTCCAGATTTGAGAGTGTTGAATCAGCTTAAATGAGGCAAGTGAAGTTAGAGGAAGAAAAAGAGTTTCTGCGAGCGAAGGAAAACACTGAGAAAGTTTGGAGAAGGAAAAGTAGAAGTGAGTGAGTGAGTGAGGCAGAAGTGCGGCATCAATATTCTTCATGCATCACTCTGCTCACAGACCAGAGAAACGATAAGACGGCGCGCTGTGGAAACGGAGAGGCGACAGTGGTAACGTATGCAAGAGATAAATACACACAGGACATTTTTGTCCCACAGAACGTGACCCTTTGATGTGTCCCATATGAAGAGCTGAGGTATCCAGCGATGCTGCAGAAGGAGATCTATCGATAGGATAGCTGCAGGAATATTGATTTAAAGTCCTACTGTGCAAGTAAGCCCAGAGCTGTGAATTGCTATAACACTGCAATGTGAGAACTACTCAAGCACATCTGCCATCTCTGCCCTTATTCGGGATACAGAGCGCATTGCAAAACTTGCTCTGTGAGACTCTTAGAAGACAGCAATCAGTACAATTCCCTCCAGAAGATAGTTTAACACCTAATGTGTTTGGATTGGAGGTGTGAAGTTTGAGCAGTGTTTGTTTCACGAGAGGGATTAGGGGAATTGCACATGCCCCCCCTCCCCTCTCACCCCCTGGTCTTAGTATTCCCCATGCTGCTGATTTACTTTTATCATGGGAGGTGGATTAAATCAATAGCCATCTAACAGCAAGAAAAGCTACGCAGCATGCAGACCCAACAAAACAGAAAATAATCAGTCTGAATTTTAATTAGCAAAAGAAGCAAACACCCACTGAAGTTGACAACTTTGCGCACGGGAAACAAATGGTGTGATGTGCTATATGTTGTAATTGTTTCATCGTGCCTTTCAAAAAAAAAAAAAAAAAGTCATTAGTTGACAACCCAAAATGACATGAGGTGACATCACTGAACAGCTTGCCGCTCTGAAACTCAGTGTTCTGACCTAATAACTTAATTTTGCATATTAATCTGCCTTGACCATCTTCAAAATCTTGCTTGCTCCCGAGGGCCAATAATTTTTTTGTTCGCAGTGCCAGTGCTCGTCTCGCTACGCTATGTGACTCGTCTCAACACTAACATCAAACACTCTGACCCAGATTGCAACCGAATCTTGATGGTCCTACTTTGCTGTGTGATGTGCAATGAACTTGAAAGTTTGTCGTAGCTGCAATAATTTAGAAATTGTTCCTTTTTTCTTTTCGATCATTTATTTGCTAAAGGCCGAGAGAAATTGCATCTGAAATTGTATTAAGATGGTTGGTGAACAAAGTACCCCAGGTCTTGGTTGATACTCTGACAGAGAGGAGTTATGTGAAAGAAGCTGTAAATCTGGAGACTGATGTCTGCTCCTGCTTGTGTTGGATGGTATTAACACACCTGAATCTCCCAACAAACTGTCACATGATGACAGGTTTTGTGGGTGATGAAATCATGAGATTATAAAGTGGTGTAATGTGTGTGGTGAAGGACAGTCACTCTGTCGCTGTCAAACAGCTTCACACACATTTAGAGGAACTGAAAATGTAAGTGAGACATTTCCTTCTTGATGTTAAAGGAATAGTACACCCAAACAATGATGTACCTTCATTTTCTACTTACCCCCATGCTGAACAACACTCTGAAGCACTTTTCTGACGTCTCAAATGCAGCTGGAGATCTTTCAGGTTTCTTGTT
>JAUESF010011980.1:0-11626 GCA_032274765.1 Malacoctenus tetranemus | reverse complement strand
CACGGTGAAAATGACTAATCAGCAGCTTTTTCCAACTCTGAGAGACGCTAACCTCGTGCTAGTCTGGCTCACAGCACCATGTAAACACAAACAGCGGGAGTTCTTCTTCTATGTTTGATTTATCGGAACAGCGGACTCTTGAACGCTCCCTCTCGGTTGGTGACGTCTGCCATGGTGTCCGGAAGAGGGAGAAAAGCTCCAGAACTTTAAAAGTGAAGCTGAAATCTGGGAACACCTCAAGAAAAGCTGCACTTCCAGAGGTGCTCTGACATATGTCGAACAAAATGAAATTCTCAAACTTGCCATTTTTTCAGTCCTTTTCTGTCAGCTCCAAAGACAGAATATATACCTGCTAATTTAGAAAATTCCTGCTGCTGACGGTCCGTTTATGCTTCTTGCTAAGTATGCAAAACAACATGGATGGGGCATCCTGATCATCTCCTGTGTTCTTTTCATTGCAGTAACACCAGACAAAACAGAGGGGCAGTAGTCAGATTCTTGCTGAAGCCAAGAATGAATTATAAGTACTGATACCGTGTTGGAGGCAGAGCCCCCATTCACCTCTTAAGAAAGTAGCTCAGTGACACAAGAAGTTCGAGACACTCGATTCCCAGGTCTGAGAGGACACATTCTACAACTTTGACATAGGTCTATAGGGAGAGAGTAGTTTGCACAGCTTGTTTAATCTCTGCCTATCTGCCGCTCTCTGGTGTGTTTGACAGTTTCAGCGGTCGCAGTTGCTCGTTTACAAGCCTGCTTACAGCTCCTGCTCCTGGTAGCCAAGCGGCTGCAAGCAGTGACTGAAGGAGGTGTCAATGATAGTGTTTACTCAACAGTGACTACAGTAACTTAATGACAGACTCTCATGTTTTGGGGGTGAAGAATTCAACAGCAACAATTAAGCTTGTTATTGCGCAAAAGAATGTGCAATGAAACCAATTTAATATGTGCCCTGAAACTGAACACATGCCACAGATGTATTCAAGGGAAACCAACTTCTCAACCGGACGGCTGGTGTATTTTGAAAGTTATTGATTCGTTGCATGAGTTACTGTGAGAGTGACGGTTTGCTTCGATAAAGAGAGACAGAAAACCACGCACACCTCTTTAGAGTCACGACTGAACTCATGCACACGAGATGCGACTGCTAACTGACACGCCACCATGCAGCCCAGGCTTCAATACAAAACATGAAAAAAAAACTGTGTTGTCCACAGTGCACAAGAGATGAATGAATGCAACACCTCAACTAAGACCCCATCATGGACACACTCCATCTCTCACAGCGGTGGATCAGACAGTGGCTCCTGCATAGTGCCTCTGTTGGTTTAGGCTTCGTATTAAAATGTTCAAGTGTCCAGAATTCTTTATCTTTCTTCCCTTTCTACTTTTGGTGGAATTGTTTTCCCAAATTCTATAAAACACAGAATTTTAGTGCAGCCTTATCGACAATAACACACACCACAACCATCAGAACATTTTCACTACCTGTGATAACATACATTCATCAACCATGACAGAAAGATGTCTGTAATTGCTCTAAATTGAGTAATTCAATTGGTCCAGATGAACAAATACACCAAGAGTGTGTGTGTGTTTCTTTTGTTAATCCACATTTTCTGCAGCCTGCTGGGAGGGGGGGGGCGTGGGGCCAGCATGAAGACAAGCAGCTGTCAGGATTTGGACCACTTCCAGGAATTCTCAACTTTTCAAAAGGTGAGTTCCGAAACCAGATTGTCAATAGGGATTCAGCCGAACATTCTCTTAACTTGTGGCACAAGAGCGTGCAAAGCCAGTGTAATGCCTTCGTCCCCACCCTCCCATGTTAGTAATATTTAAATCAGTATTGAAACAAGCAAGCAAACAAACACTTCATTTAAGGTGGGAGAACAGTGGCGGCGGACATTCAGAATCCAGATCTGTTAAATGGTAATCTCTTTTCATGGTCCAGGCCCCCCTTGCTTTTGTCCCTCAGGGACTCCCACCAAGATCTGTGACTTAATTTGAATGAGAGGCACAGAGTTGGCACATTGCTGAAGAGGCAGCGCCACACAGATAGAGCTAGGGCTGGTAGACAAGCCCAACCTCCGTCATGTTGCGGCAAGGGTTTTCTGCTCGAACACAGCTGCCCCATGGATGGATGGGCCATTTATTCAAAGAAAAATACTCTGGCAACATGGCTGCAAACAAGAACGGGATAATGCCTGGGAAGTTTGAGCCAAAGTTTATGTGGGCTCTGATTGGATACCACCACCATTGGCTTACACCACCACTACCACTCAAAATGAGTCAATAGATGAGATTGAGGTAACTTTGATCTGATTGTTCAGTGACATTATACAATGTTTTCATGGAAGTGGTGTTTATGTTGTGCATTCGCCTCAGTGTGTAATAGTCTGTATGAGTGGACCCGAACCAAAAGTAGTGGGATCAAAGGTCCGTTCCAATTCCTACCATAACCCTCAATCTTAACCCTCAGTCTCAAAAAGTGCACTCTTGCTACGACCAAGTGCTGTCCCAATTCTCACCTCCCTCAAACTCGCCCCTCAGTTTTGAGGGATGTACGTCCCTCAAAATTGAGATTCTCCGCTAGCTCCCCTGCTTTTAAGGGCTATCCAGAATTTATGGAAAATCAACATGGCATGCAAAATGGGGATGCCGGCAAGCTACAAATGTAGTATTTTCTTTGTTAATGGAGATATAAAACATTTTATTGTCTTAGTTTAGGCCCATGCTATGGATGATTTTGCGTAGTGCTGTCGACACTGTACTTGTAATTAACGATTGAAGAACTACAAGACCATGTCAGCAGACCTCCTTCAGCCTCCACACCATCAGAAGAGATACCACACTCTAAATGAGAACAGAGAGACAGAGGTTTGAACAAAAAAAGGCAAAGATCCATATTCTGCCAGAAAAACGAGGCGTGCGTCCAAATGGCTGACATCAAGCTCCAATGAAAAGCCACAAGAATTTGAATTGTGACTGATCGCAGTCAAGGCTGATCTATCTGTTGAACATCTGCGCGTTTGGGGCACGCTCCAGGAGGAATGCGGCTGGGCTCTCCCAGCTGGCTGTCAGACCTCCTTATTGATGCCCGTGCCACCACTGGCTCGCTGACTGATGGTTGGAAGAACACCCCCCCCCCCTCCCCTCCCCTCCCCGGATTGATGTGACAGACGATTGGCCTGATGTTCTGGCGCCCCTTCCTCCCTTCATTCCTGCCTCTCCTCCCTCCCTCTCTCACTCAGCGTCAGCTTGGAAGTGTGACGGGCTTGGAGTCAAACTTTTCAGGTCTGGAGTTTATCCAACGGGCGCCGCCTGGCACCCGGCAACTAGATTGATGCAATCGGTCCAGCGATGAAAAGGGACTTTCTGCCCCCAAAAGATATTTGCTTGATAAATTCCAGCAGCATGCAAGGCCTTTAGGGGACAGAATCAATGAGCAGTTGTCTGGACACTTCAAGGTCCATGCCTGCTGGTGCATTTGAACTCCTACCAAACAACCAGATTTTGTCAGGTTTAATACCATTCAAGGCTTTCGGCCTGTCCTCCCGTGACAGTGGGCTGATGAATAGTTAAAGAGAATGTGCATTATTTCTTATCCAGGGGGCCACCGCACAATTCCCTGCTGGAGCCATGGCTTGTCTGTCAAAGCCATTGTGTTCGCCTTCATGTTGCCATGTCAACTCCTTTTACTGGGGGTGTTGGGGGGGCTTTGGCAATCCACGATTAAAGTTGCGTTACCTGGTGGAACTGAGCCATGCATGTAACAGTTTTCTGAGGCCTTGATGGTTACAGATGGGAGGGTGTGTGTGTGTGGGGGGGGGGGGGGTAGTGTCACCGAGATAAAGGACATCAGGATCCGGAGACTGAAGGAAGAGGGAAAGAAAAGGTGGTTTTTACCCAACAATATGGACTTGTGTTGTTCCATTGAAGTGTATGTAAAAATGGACAAAAAGTCAGGTTGTAGCTTATAATTTCAGAAATAGGTACTGCAGTTGACTACTTTTGATCAGTCTCCAGGTTAAGACCAGCTAGACGCTAGGAAAGGACTGGAAGCAGTGATGTTAATACTGAAGGGAAGATAAAGTGTTTATTTTCAGACTTGACAACTATTTTCTTAACTCAATCTTAAATCTAATCAGCTCAGAAACATCCACCTCTCCCTCTCTCTCTCTGTTTCATTCTGTCCAAATGGTAAATGTTGACTTGTTTGTCTTTATTTGTGAATTTCAATATGGTTAAATTGCAACTTTTTAGTTTGTAAATACAATACGTTTAAAAATATATATATATATATATATACATACACACACACACACACACACACACACACACACACACACACACACACACTTAGATTAAAACATTGAAATTTTCTCAATTAAATTTTTTTGTGCCTGTTCAAAATGTCACGTCAAATAGCTACTTTTTATTTTTCACATTTCTACTTGATACAATACAAATGTTTTGCTTTTGAATGAAAATTCAGAAAGACTTGACTGAAAAAGTGTTTCGATCTTACTTGGTAATGAATTTCTTGTCACATGTTCCCTTGAAAATGTCATTTTAACTTCTTAAGTTTTTACCATCGAATGTAGCTTCAACATTTCGACACTTTGCCCACAGTGAGTGCAGCTAGCGCTCATTGATCTCTTGTCTAAAAGTATTGCTGCCACCTACTGTTCATTTCTACATATTGCAATTGTTCCTGGCTGTGTCTCAGCAATTGGATTGTAGGAGAAAATTGTCGATCAGCTGTAGTTTTTCTGACCTTGCATGCCAGATGAGGCCCTCGGCCGGCTGGCTTTCAGCCCACAGGTGTGATACAAAATCTCAGATAAAAATTTGACCATAAAAGCTAAAGCTTCCTTTATTTCTTGCAATTGTCACGTTTTGGGTGATCACAGACAATATTTTTTTCCATGATTATAATTCCATAATGGAGAACATTTTAATGCAGTTCCTGGTTGATTCATAGTTTGTCACAAACCCTGAGATATTTGAAAAAAAAGAATGAAAATCAAACTTAAAATGTGGAATTTGACCATCAATTACATGACCCAGAATGATCAACAGTGTGGGAATAATGCAACTGAAGCACAACAGTCGAAGTCCGAACAATGTTGCTACTTTGTTTTCCCCCTGCCACCTGGTTGCTTTTGCAATGTCCTGTAGGCACGGATCAAGTAGAAAGTGCAACAGTGAGGGGTTTGTTACCACGGCACAAGTGAGACTTGTTCGTGCATTTGCATGTCGGTGCCACAGGCCATGGCAGCCGCCGCCATCTGGTTGCACGGTAATCAGACCAGAGGCTGATTCCCTTTTTTTCCCCCACTTTCAGCCAGATGGAGTCGTGGGATCAGACCGATCCTGTGCGACTAACACCTTCCTCCAGAACTTGCTGGAGGTCTGAGCGATAAAAGATTGGGGGGGGTGGATGGGGGATGGGGCGGCAGTCCGTAGGCTTTGACAGCACAGTTGATTCCTGCACGTCAGCTTCGGTGGAAGTCCTTCAATGTTTCCCTGTTTCAGCTGTTTGATAGCTGCCTCACTGTAGTAGCCATCTGCAGTACTTCTGGGGGAAGCATTTTTTATTGTCCTTCGTACATTTGGCACTTTTGAAAGTAACGCTTGGTTTCAAACCACTTCTGGAATGTCAGTTAAGGCCAAAGTCACAGCACTTTGGAAGTTAGTTGTGGGCCAACTTTGTCACTCCTGGGTTCTCCACATTTCAACCATGTGTCTTTTGGGCCTTTGCCATTCTATTAACAACAGTGTTGCTAAACATGGTAACTCTGCTGTTCCATTAGTACCCACTCAGCTTCACTTGGCCCAACTGCACCCAATTTCAAACTATTTTACATTGGGTATCATCTCAGTTACCAGGCACCTCATAGAAGGACTTGTTCAAAGCGCACCAAACTGAAAAGTGCCATAATAAGCTGACTGGCACCTTCCAAGCAGAGTTTGAGCTGCAGTCAAACATCACTGAATTTCTAGCAGCACTCCAAATATTCCTACTGTGTCACAACAACATTCAAGCAGCAGAACAGAGCAGGCAGATACACAATTTGTAAGAGTCACTTGAGATGGGCTTGAAGCGCATTAATTGCAGTTGATTTTGCCTGATTCTTGCCTTTTCTGAATAAAAACAAAAAACAAGGAAAAAAACAAGTGAGAAAGGATTGTTGTCTGACAAGAAAAGGGATGGAGGCAGATGGAGGCAGATGTAGGCCGCGAATGGAAGCAATTCTTCATCACACGGCTGACGTCGGATGAGCCGGTGAAGACGGCGTTGATCTTAATTGCTGGGATTGTCTCGTTTATTATGTTTCTGTGTGTCGCTGCAGAAAGAAAAATGGATCCCACACACTCTGCCATGACTGTAATCAAATCGTTAGGATATCTGCTGCGTGTCTGGCCTCATTACGCCAAAAAATGCCAGCGCAGGAGTGGGAGGACCACCGACCAAACAATAGACCCCACCAGGAATTTATCAGCCAGGGCTGTCACAAGGTTTTTCCTGCCAGTTTTATCTGTAAAACAGCCGATGAATGCGCTGTTAAACAAACAGGGGGGGGGGCGCCATGCCCAAACGCCATTATGTCCATGTCCTCAGCACGACAAGGGGGGGAAAAAAAATGCCGTCGTCCCTCATCTCAGGAGAAACCCTAGTGGGGATTTTTAACTGTACCAGAATTTCCGATCCGACTTGGGCCACAGCCCAGAAAAGCAGGACCGTTAATAGCCCTTCTTCTCTATTGAATGATGCTTTGAATGCGTAATGGAACACATACACGGGAGTGTCATTTTGTGTTCCTCCGGGTGACCTTCGTTTCCTTCGGTCTGCTACCGTGAAAATAAAGTCTGGTTGTTTTTTCAAATTGAGAGTGGAGGGGCGGCAGTCTGCTCGAAGACAAAATTTGCTTTAGAGGTGGTAATACGTCTCCAAATGTCCTTACGAGCGCGCCTCAGCCCTGCTCAGCATGACAATCCAGTGTTCAGTTTGTCTCCTCTGACATTTAGTTTTTGCTTCTTTTTTTTTCCAACCTTCAAATGAACGAGAGGGAGGAAAAAAGAGAAAGAGCAGTCCCACCACAAATGTGCATCAACCTCATTAAAAATGCAAAAAATGCCAGAAGAAATGTCCGCACGATGACGGAATGACGATCATTGAAAAAAGAGTGTGTGTGTGTGTGTTTTTTTTTTTTAGGTGAGTGATGAGACATGAGACTATTCTGCTTGGAAAGAAATGAAACATCACTTCCAAACCAAATTGCATGTGATGATTCCTCAAATAATTAATAAAGAGTCAATTGAAAAAGCAGGAGATTACAGGATAACATGGAACAAAAATGATTTTGTATCAATTTTAATGTCTGAACATTTCCATATTACTTCCATCTTATGTCTGTCTCTGCTTTTTTTCCCAGAAAAGGCGCATTACAACTTGTTAAAAAAAAAAAAAAAAAAAAAAACATTTTTAGTTATTCTTTGTCATTTTTTTTAGTCTTCAGAAACAAATGACAAAGTTACACTGGGTATAAATCAAGCAGCATATGGCAACAGATTAGCATCATGCCTGTCAGATCCATAAATCGGCTCCATGCAGAGGTGATGTCTGGAGTTTATGGTGATGCTTCCTAAATTCATGAAGTGTGAGAACACCAGAAACAATAAGAAGAACACCCAGTGACTTTAGGGTAAAAAAAAAGGTTATCTATGAACCACTTCTGGGGCTGTGGACACTATAAGGATCCCAAATTAAAGAGCTGATTGCTGATGTTGTTTGAACATACAGGTGTGGCTGATAAAACATCACAAAATGATTGTTCCCGTGAGCTGTGCATTTATGTCGGTAAAAATGACTGGAATGTTAGACTAGAGCAAAACTACCAGATCTTTCTTTACTTCTTTTCTTAAAATAACTTAATATACAGCCTACAATGAGGCCCAGTTTAACAGATTCATAGTAATAAAAATATTTTGCTTCAACAGTAGCCTACTCTCACAAAATACATTTATTCAGAAGAACTTACTCAAGCAAATGTAACATGTGAATGAAAAGTGTTTATAACAAATAATATTTGTTCTCACAGAACATTTCCCAGTTACTACTGAAAGCGCCGTTGCTCGAGGCTTATTGAAGTTCCACCTCCGACATAAAAGCTTGGAACAGCAGCGTCTTCTGTGTTTCACTGCATGTTGGAACAAAAAGCTTTGCGTTGCGACTGTATGTGGGAGGTAGATACCTTTGAATTAGTATTTATTCAATGGCAGTCCAGATGTTTGGAGGGCAAAAGCTCTTTTTATGTGCCCAGGCTGGTTTGAATTATTGCCACTTCGAACCAGCAAAAAAGTATTTACGTGCAATCCCCCCCCCCCCCCACAAACCGCAACTCCAAACTGTGGGGCGTAACTGTAAATCCCCTCTGAGCCAGGGTGGTCGACGGGTCCACCGCCGGATCTTTGTTTGCTGGGCGGGGCCTGCAGCTCCTCTGGCCTGTCCACATGCCACGCATGACAGTCACAGCCACCTGTTTGAAAAAAAAAATGGGTGGCTAATTCGAGGAGCGACTTCAGACTCCCCTCTCCATTACACCCCATCTGGCAGGCCACCGTCACATTCCCACCCGCCCACCCACCCCCCCCTCTCTTCTCTCACTCACTCTCTTTTGCGTGCACCCAGCTGGCACGCTGTTATGGCAGCCCACCCCTCAACTCCCTCCCCATTGATTGATGGAGTATCTCTACTCAGGGTTAATTTACACTCCTGAATAATGCATGGAATGATGCCACCACTCCATTCTGCCGCTCACCATGGGGTGGGGGCTCCTGCATCCCAGGAATCAAGATGTTTCCCTCGGTGTTCCCATGGGACGGCAAACGGGGAAGGGTGAAGGGGCCTTTTCGGAGAAGACAGTTGGATGAGTCTGAACTGTCCGAGAGCTATCTATTATTGTCATACTTATTATAGTCAACTACTCTTCTCACGTCCTCTCGTTCTCAATTGGGGGTAACCCCCTGGAGGTACTTGCAGACATTCCAGGCGGTACTTTGAAAAAGTCGACACAAAATTCAAGCAATGCTTCAACGCTGTGAAGTAGTTACATAATGTATATAGGGAATTTAAAGTAAGCAAGCACACAACTACCCAAAAACTGTAGGGTAACTGGTAAAGGAGATGGATGACCGCAATTTCATTGTCTGGGAGGGCCTGGGACTTTTTGGGGACAAAGAAACTGCATTTTTTGGACAAAAAAGTCCAGGCTTTTCATTACTGTTGCAGCGTCGCAGTCCTGATCAGGAAGCAGATGATAAAAATTAACTCCTGGACTTGGCAAAACTATCATGAGGCTGCAACCTGTCGGACTTTGAAGTCATTAATGCGCCAAGATGAACAAGAGCTGCTCGTCTAGCTGTCCTGTGGAGAGCCTCCAGGATGTTGTCCCTCCACAGAGCTGAGCTGCACTGCCGAGTCCCGCTCACCATGTGTTCTCTTTCAGTTTGGAGTGTGTCAACCAGTGCCCGCCATGTTCAAATTCTGTCAGTGAAATGTACTGGGGGCACGGACAGTGACTCGGTCCACACATGCCCATGTGCCCAATTTACTTTGTATCGGGAACTGTTTTGTTTAGTCTGCGCATGGTGGCCGAGAGTAGACATGGAAAACCCCTAGTCTCTGTGCCGCAATGTGAACTCCCTGATTTAGGAGATGTTTCACATTGTGCGGACACCAGGAGACACCCATCACTGGGGGATGGGACCCAAGTGCTGACCAGCGCAATTGTCAAATAGGAAAAATGGAGCCACAGAGGAGACAGGAACAGAAATAGGGGGGAGGTGTGTGTTTGTGTGTGTGTGTGTGTGTGTGTGTGGGGGGGGGGGGGCGATTAACAGCTTCTTTTCCACACAGTAAAAAAAGAGTGACATATGCTGGCTTTCAGGGGTGTTCCTGGGTGTCTGGCCAGTGAAGCTGTCATTAATCATGGACGTGTCATTTTCGTCAGGGGTTGTCTTCACTCCATGACCTCACCCCTCCCAATCAGAGATCTATTGAGGGATGTACTGGAGGGGTGGGAGGAGGTGCCACTCGTTCTGTGGCTGCCACCACCCCCCATGGATGATGGAGCTGTTTTCTTACAGTAAACAGAGAGGTTGAGATATTGCTTTGCCTCCTCCCGAGAGCAAACACCCAAAGTCAAGTTTTCTCAAAAACTCTCAAATTAAAGTCTGAGAAGCAAGAACCCCTTCATCTGTTCATCCACGCATAGCTCCCCGGAAGAGGGCACCCATCTGGTGAATCCACCCTGCTCCCAGTTTTAAAGCACCACATACACATACATCTGGGAGGGCAGACAGGGACACTCCCGGTTTGCTCACCTGGGGAGGTGAGCACTGTGGGCCTTCTCCCCCTGTCTGTTGCGACCATCTTAATGCATCACATATCACATGCACTCACACTTAACCACGGTGCAGGGGTAGGTTTCTAAGTCAGGGAATATAGGAACCCAGTAATTGGGTTGGTGGGGTTTCACTTATTAAACAAGGTTCAGCTCGTGGGGCCCGGCTCCTCGTGGCAGGACGACATAATTGAACACCTGGTGGTCACGGTCCCCGAGGCGCGGCCGTCTCATGGTGCTGCTGTCCGTTGGTGCTCGTTAGCTGGCGGGGGTGGTCTCAGGCTCTTGCCCTGGCCTCCTCCTTGGGGGGTGGTGGGTTGGGCTTTTTGGGTTGGGCTCTTTCGGGCATTGGCCCGCGATGGCCACTCTGCATCGAGGTGATGGGGGCATGAGGTGAGCCAGGGTTTTGTTTACACCCTCCCTGCTACCGGCCCTCTTTACATCTGGGCCTCTCTCTTGCTGAGCTGGTTGATTGTGCTGGGGTCACGCTCTGGTGTCCCATTTGGCTTCTTGGCCTGTGGTGGTTGTGCAGGCTTTGGGTGGTCGTGGTGGTAGGGAACTGGGGGAGAGGGTGGTATGGGGGAGAGGGTGGCATGGGGGGACTGGTGGGGGGCGCCACATGTTACGTGTCACCTTGGCTATGCCATCAGTCCGGGTGTGGGGTGGGCGGCTTCCTCCTGCGGTTCAGGGTCGGGGTTGCGTCCGGTGGATGGATGTCCATTTGGGGCGGGCTTCCTGGGCTACACCTCTCTGGTTCTGTGGTTTTCCGCTTGACCTGTCACCATTGATTTGGGCCTGGCCCCGGGATATGGTTCTTTTGGTTATCCCCCCACCACATGAACAAAGAATGCTCACCATCCCAAATATGTCGGGTACTGTCACCTGGTAAAAGCTGGATGAACCCACTGGCAATTTTATTCCCACCCCACGGTCTAGTCAGATAACTGCTCAGTGGCTACAGACAATATGAATATGACTCAGTATAAATCCTGTGTCTACTCTAGCATTATTATGTTCTTCACTCCAGTTTCTACTTACTCACCTTCTCCTAGCTCTAGACACTGGGCTGATAGGTTACATACTGCATCCATCTAACTCATAGCATGCTTGGCACCAGCTCATCATTTAACTCTTTGATTACCCCCCCAACACACACACACACACACACACACACACACACACACACACACACACACACACACACACACACACACACA
>JAUESF010011931.1:0-11634 GCA_032274765.1 Malacoctenus tetranemus | reverse complement strand
CACACACACACACACACACACACACACACACACACACACACACACACACACACACACACACACACACACATTAGAAAAAGCTCCATGTTACAAGACCATTAGCCCACAGTCTTACCCAGGGCGCTTTGTGCTCGACAGATTGTCAATGCTGAATCTACAGATGTCAGCTTCCATAGCAACCGCCAGCATTTCTCACCACCGTGGTAAAAAGTCTGCTAGAAATGCAACAGTGTGAGTGAGATTCCCTCCACAGTCCCTCTGAGGAAGGCCGCGGACCAAATCTCAGGACGTTCCAGTGAAGCCAAACACCAATTCTGCCATAAAGCAGCAGAGTTCCCATAAAATGCCAAAGTGTGTTGACACGAGGCTATAAAGTAAAGCGAGTGCACGTCTGAATCATAAGCAGCACAGGTGCAGGGGAGACGGGAGAGGAAGTGCTGTTAAGTGTCTGTGAGAGTCCTGTCAACTGTTCAAACGCGCTGTCGCGGGGGACGCTCTCCTGCACGCAGCCTCCCAGTTCAAACCTCATGCCTGCATTGTTTCCACGGCGCCGCGATAAAATCAATCACGCAGACGGAGGCTGAGGTTTTTCCCCTCCCTCGGATGGCGCTACATCTGAATCAAGTTATGACATCGGTATGCCGATGGAGTCGCGGCGCGTAAGCGATTAATTGTGGACACATCTGGTAAATGTCACGCTGAATCAAACACAGAAAAACCCACTCTCAGCTCTGACATGGAAGGCTTCAGCGCCGACCGACAGAGAAGGATTTGTTTAGTCTGAACACTAATGAGAAGGAGGATGGAACAGGAGCAGACTGTGTTCCTCCCACATGATGGGAAGCGTAACACGAGTCGGCAAAAAATTGAATTAAAACAAAGCAGTTGTGAGGTGTGAGTGGAGCCGGGTGTCTCACCATGTATTCATGCAGAGCGACCTCTCTCTCCTCTAATGCGCTCCTCCTGTCCCGCTCTGACAGGGGCTCCACTCCCAGGTGAACTTGCCTGAGTATGATACATATCACATGCGCATTTTATAAAATCAGCAGGTTTGAAAAGCTGTGACATCATCGGATGGTGAGCCCACCATCGGAGGTGGTTGGCTTCTTCCTCCTTCACGTTCTGTTGCACCCTCCTGTTGAAGAGGGCCTCCTTCATCTGCCGGCTCGGCAGTCCCACCATGCAGCCGCTGGAGATCGCTGAGTGGGGAGAAAAGCAGAGGAAAGCTGCATGCAGGTCGGCTTCACAGGGGGGGAATCAGTGGGTGTGATCTACCTTCTTTCAGGTCTTTGGAGTTGAGTTTATTGGAGGTTTTGATCAGCATCTTTGCCACTCCTGCAGGGGTGCAGACGTCCAGGGGGAGTTTAGGGCTCAGCTTGGTATCACTGGTATCTTTCAGGGTCTTGAGAACAGAAATAAGTGAGAAGAGAAACCCAAAAAGAAGGCGTCAGTGTGGAGCATTAAGAGCACATCGTCTCCAGCTTACACACCGGACACGTTTACAAGTTAAAGCAGGCTATGAGCCAGACACTGGGGCTGAAGAATTAAAGTTGCCTGGCCACTTTGTTGGCGCTCTACCTTCGGTTTTCTGGCTTCTCCAGTTGATTTGTGCTTCATTTGACTTCGAGGAGCCACTTGAGCAGCAGGTGGAGGTCTGACGGACTCTGCTGGCGCCGCCTTGCTCCGCTGCGACTTCCTTTCTAAGTGGCTGTCATGAAGAAAGATGAAATTATAAACAAAGCACCCAAGGACAGAGTCTAATTTGTTATTCCGGCTCCAACACTATTCGTCACATTGGCGAATTTACAACTAATTTGGAGGCAGGTCGAAGATGCTGAGTTGTGTCGACGATTTCCTCCTTTAACTGCGACTGCGTGTTGACGAGAACAACAAAGTGTACGACACAACAACCTCCCGAGTCGTGAATCACTGCAGAGCTGACTCAACAGCTCGCTGCGTCAACAGCAGCGCCGGATCATCACACGGATTCACCAAATCTATTTAACGATGAGGTACTGAAGCGATGCGGAGACACGCCTGTGCTTCTTTGAGGTTGATAATTCAGTTGGAGGGGACCCAGTGGCCAGCGAGCCGGAGACAGACCCCTTGTTCAGGCTGCAGAAACACCGTGTTTCCCTATCTCTCACTCATATATCATATTTTATTTGTGGGAAAACACCAACCAGAAGGAGGGAGAGTTATGTATGCTAAACATCCATCGGGAAGGATATCCATCTTGATTTGCCTGCACCAGCTACCCGGCTATTTTCATGAATTATTAACTCCTGGCCGAGATAACAGCAGACAGCAGTGGAGGGAGCTGCTGCTGCTGCTGCTGCTGCTCCTGCAGCAGCGTGATGGATAGCACCCGTCTCTCTCATGGGAACAGGATTAAACACCAGCTTTTTCTTTTTTTTTTTCTCCACCAGCTGAAAAATATAATTGAGAACTCCACTTGGATGCTTGTGTCGGCTCCCTTGGAATTTGGTTCCTTGCTCGAGCGGACCGAGTTCATTTCAGATCAGCTGGTGAGAAAGTGAAGGCTCAATTTCGGTGAGGGAGGAGCGGCTCGTAAAATAAAGGCTCAACCTGCAATAATCCTGCCGCGTTACATAACCAGCAACATGTGGCGGGGCTCGCAGGGGGTTGTCTCTTTCCATTTCAGAGGAACCGAGGGAATAAACAGACGCAACAGGTAGAGACTGAGAGATTAGGTGGAGATAAGAGAGTGAGAGGACAGAGGAGTGATAAAATCGCCTTTTAATCATTGCTGGTGACTGCGTGTTATCTGTGTACCTTTCATACATCATGGTGAGACACATAACTATGATAAGAGATGATCATTTAAATGTACTACAACTGAAAATCACTCATTCCCAGCCCAGTTCTGACACGCTCTTAGAGCCTTCTGTGGTTACTCTGTTGGTTCTGTTACCTGAGGTGAGGCGAGCACCTGCCGGTGATGGTACAGAGCTGTGGCCTGGTGTTGAACTGTGAAACCACCAGCTGGATGGTGACTTGACAGGTCTCATACTGGACCGGGCAGAAGGTCACGGTGATCCTGGCCTCGCCGCTGGCTGGGATCACACCTGGAGCAGCACGAGAGGGCAAAACGTCCTCAGTCCAAGAAGTCTTAAACTGCTGGTTTATGAAGAATTACGTCATAATCTGTGAAGTCAGAAGGGTGCAAAGTAAATGTGTGTGTGTTCACCTGTGAGAGGATGGACAGCGAAGGCTTCGTGGGGCTGAACAACATACACCTGAAACTCAAACTCAACGGGACAGCTGCATCTCAGAGGAATAGTGAGGCGGGTGCTGGAGACGGAGAGAAGAAGGAGGAGGAGGAGGAGGAGGATGAAGAGGGAAAACAGATGATTTTTTTATGATTTGACACCAACGGGTGAGTAGAAGCATGGCTGCCTGTTGCAGAAAAATACAAAGAGACAGGCAAGACCTCAGGCAGATAGGAGGTCAGAAAACAGTCCATCAGAGACCTCAAGCCCCTGCACATCCACGCACACACACACACACACGCACCTTTGGCCAAGTGGTACGGCTGAGAGGTCGATGCGAGGAGGTATGTGCAGGTCATCGATGACAGGATAAGCATGAACTGGAATTAACAGGTTCTCCTCCCCCTTAGAGAAGTGGAGGCAGGGTGAGTGAGCACGGCAGAGAGAGAAGACCCGGAGACGTCGGCAAGTAAACACTCACATCTGCACACTCACTGATCCATTATTTGCGCGCACACCTTTCTACACGCAAACACAGAATAATTGTGCTGCTATAATTGGCCCTGAGTAATGTCTCTGACTCATCCATCGCTGGGTCCTGAGAGTTTCAGTGGAGCCAGAGTGGCATGAAGAACTGTTGGAGGCTAACCTGGCAGTGAACCCGAATGCAATCGTAGAAGTAGCGCCACTCATCGGGACAAAAGGCGACCTTCAGCGTGTACGCCAGGCCCGGGATGAGTCGATACTTGAGGGGGAAAAAACACATGTGGGTGAATCACCAGAAACAACACTGATTGCACTCACGGACAAGTGGAGATGCAATCTTATATTCAGGTCAGCAATGCATCACTGTTGGGGGAAAAAATTACCTTTTTGGTGTAAGTTGTTTGGAAGTGCCGGGTTTGGGTGGGAATGATATGAATATTCATAACTTCAGATGAGATGTTGATTAGTTTCTGATGGAGAGGAAGACGGGGAAAAAAAGACCTTCATTTTCATCCAATCATGTACACTTGAGAAAAACTATTTCCATATTACTGCTGCTGACATCTAAAGCCAGTGCACGCTGCTTCATCACACATACAGCGTGTCAAATCAGGCCTCTTTCAATTAAAAACTTGATGAAAATGTGAAAAATTTATGACGGCATTAAAAAGAATTCTTCAGCCGCTTTTCTAACAAAAACACAAGCTTGCTCTGTTAACTCTTTGTGCTAACGTCTAGTTGTTTGTTCCTGCTGAGCTCCTGGAATGAGATCCACTGCTCCATGGACACACTGACATCAAAAATATACGACATGTATTCTTATCTATGGAGACGTACAAGTGTCAGAGATGTCAGGGGCTTCATCTTCTCATTGACCCATGCAATTGACCTCACATCATGACAGTCCCTCTATTTACATGCCGAAATGAGGTGTCACACACCATAGCCATCACACAGGTGCCTACATGCAGGCTGTTCCAGCTCTCCTGTGGCAACACTGTATATCGGCTATATATAAAACATGAAGGTACGAGCTTTGTTGTTGGATGATGCTGTTTTTCGTCCTTGGGTTCACACTCACCAGTGTTTTCAGGTAGTCCTTGTGCAGCTGGAAGCCACTGAAGTGAAGCTCTGCAGGCTCTGCTTCGATCACACTGTTGCTCTTCAGTTTGGCATAGATCTCTACAGAGAGGATGACACTCTAAATGAGGGAAGAGGCTCAAACTGACACTCACTGACAACTGCAGATGAATTTATAAGCCAATGAAAATAAAGTAGGAAGGTGACATGTGAGAGGATGCAACACAACAGATCTGCCACCTCCATCACACAGATTGCTTGTCGGAGTGCGTGGAGCTGAATGTCACTGAGAGGTTAAACGCTTTGTTGTCAGACACAGGGCTGAATACATCCTATAGAAAAGGGTCACGGAGGTCCGAGGGAATATATGTACTCGACTCCAGCAGATGAGCGGGGACGCTGGCCGGGCTCCGGCTCTCCTCCACCAGCTGGCTCAGAGGCAGAGGCGTCCCCCTCCTCGGAGTAACGCCGCCGCAGCCGCCGGGCGTGTGCGGGCCGGCCGTGGCCACCTCCATCTGGGCTGGACGCGGGGCAGCGCTGCGGCCCCTCTGGAGGCACGCGACAGACGGCTGGAGGACGATGAAGGAGACCGCGCTGTGCTGCACACACAACACAGCACAACACAACACAACAAAGCACAGCAGGTGGTTTATTTACAAACTAATGTTGCAAAAAGTCACCGGGGATGCCGCGTGTAAATATTGACAAAGTAAACGTAAAACGGAAGCAAAACAACCCCAACAATAAACGTGTTATTATGACCCCTAACCTCAATAAAACAAACGCACAAGAGGGATTAACTACTACAAGTGACCATAAAATGTGAATAAAACGTTGCAAATTTTAAGTACTCGATGTAAAACATCTCATTGAAGTTGTTCACTCGTATTTAGTGTTGTTTCGTACCGAAAGTATTTGCGCCTCTGCAGGATACTACAGTCAAACACCAGCGGTTGCCAGGCCAACGCTTTTGAAGGGGGCGGGACATACGACACTTCCGACTTCGTCAATTGACGAAAATGAAGCCCAAAGACGAGAGTTAAACCTTCAAAATAAACGGCGTTCACTCCGTCAGGCCGGGTTTTAACTTGTGAATGTTTGGTGTAACTGAAAATGTACGTTCAAACTCGTTATTTACTCTAATAATTACAGACACTTAGCGTGTTTTTTTTTCTTTTAGTCAGTCCTCCAGGAGGTGATCGCTATTCCTGATTCGCGATTTTATTTTGAAGTCTCAAAGAAACGAGTTCTGTTTCAACTCTGCTGCCCAGAAAAAAAAAGAAAAAAAGACAGCTTATCAGATCCTGTCGGGTCCCGTGCAGGTTTATCTGTCGCATGCATCTGTTGCATGGCAGCACGCTGCTGGTCACCGAAATCAGATATGCAGCTCAGGTCAGGGCAGAAAAGCTCATCTTGATGATCTTGATGGGGAAAAAAAGAACCTGACTGACATGCTGCACAAGTTTGGACTTCTTGGGGTGTTACTTTTACCCCAGGTGAGGACAAATTAAACTTTATTTAACTAAATATAAATACAGAAGTACTTTATTGCATTGATTCTTGTAGGTAAAAGGTTCTCCTGGATGCCAACCTCATCTCAATCTCGTGAAAGAAGAGGAAAAGTGCATCAAAGAACTGCTACTGAAGTCACACGAAGCAACAGGTAAGTTCAGGTCTTTGAACTTTTTCATGTACCAATTATCAGAGAACACAGTGTGGTTTCCATTGATAAAATACTGGTGATTCCCAAAGTCTATGTGGTGGTTTGGATAATTTACTGAAAAGTAATACGATCTCTTGGTGCCATCTCGTGGCCGTTGAGGAGCATGACTCTGGGACCTTCAGCCCAGTGCAGTTTATCACATCACGTTTAATTAGTTGTTTTTCTGCATTTCAAACACACAGAGAGACACACGCTCGGTGCTGGTGATGATCTGCAGTCTAAGCGCTGTTGTGTCTCTTTAGGAAGCAACGCCAGTGTTTACTGTGAGGGAATGTGGGACGAGCTGAACTGCTGGCCCCACGCGTCTCTCGGGGAAACGCTTTCCCAACCGTGTCCGGACTTTTTTGGCTCGGACGGTGAGAAACAAGCAGATGCACTCTGTTTACATTGCACTGGAGGCTAATTTGCTTCCATAAGGAACTGAGACTCCTTGGGTCTCTGTAAACACGCAGCCATAAAACGCTTGTGCACACAGAGACAGCAGGTAACGTGTGAGGGTGGGAGACGTATGCTGGAAGATCATCAAGAGGGACGTTCAAATACACTGAAGAATAACATCACTGTTGGCACTGCAGGAGAGGTGCATCGTAACTGCACTGCCAGCGGCTGGACGGACCTGCTCGTCCCACATGAAGACGCCTGCGGTTCCACCTTCAATGAAACGCTCCACTTCCTGGAAGAGGTTGGTGACTAGAGCTGCTGTTGACCTTGTTGTAGAAGATATCAAGATGGTAACGTTGCCTTGTCAAGTCCTCAGACTCCCATCTGTACTTCTCCTCGGTGAAGACCATGTACACGGTGGGATACACACTGTCCCTCCTCTCTCTCACCATCGCTGTCTCCATATTCTGTGTGTTCAGGTGAGAAATGCCTTCAACTCCCTCCCTCCTCCAATCTGAGGAGTTGTGTTGTGATTTTGAGTGTGCATTGTGAACATAGGAAGCTGCACTGCACCAGGAACTACATACACATCCAGCTGTTCGTCTCCTTCATCCTGAGAGCCATCTTCATCTTCATCAGAGACGCCTTGCTGTTCACCAACGAGGATCTTTATCACTGTGACCATTACTCAGTAGGAAGGCCTTTATGTCCCAACACCGACATGAAGCAGCGCATGTATTTTGCCACAAGACGGTGCTGTTGCCTCTATCAACGCTAAACAGACACAGGAGAAGAATAACAGCAACACGTCCTTTGCTACAGGTGGCATGTAAGTTCATCCTCATGTTCTCCAACTACTCCATCCTGGCCAACTACAGCTGGCTGCTGGTGGAGGGCCACTTCCTGTTCACGCTGGTGAGCCGCTCCTTCTTCTCGCTGAGGAAACACTTGGCCTGGTACATCACCCTGAGCTGGGGTGAGGCAGAGGACAGACACTCACACGCCTCCACGTCCTCTCAACTCTGCTGCTTTTAGATTAAACAGAGCTCTGCTCCTCACGCAGGCTTGCCTCTGATTGTCATCGTCTCCTGGGGGTGTGCAAAGTATTTCTACGAGGACGAGGGGTGAGAAAGTACCAACACGCTCCGTTCACTCAGATCCAGCCCAGAGAGATTAATTCAGGAAGATTCCACTGTGCTTTCTGTTGTCTTGTCTAACAAGCTGCTGGGAAACCAGACGACACGACTGGATTTGGTGGATTCTTCGGGTTCCTGTTCTTCTCACCATATCTGTAAACATCTCCAATGTTTATCTTGACTTTGAAGCACAAAAGAGTTGTTTTTCACGTCGCAGATCGTTTTACCAGTGGCTGAAAAGCTTTTGGATGAGACGTCTTTCTGGTTCTGACCATTTTCAGATGAATCTCCTGTTTTTTCTGGGTGTTTTGAGGAT
This sequence comes from Malacoctenus tetranemus, assembly GCA_032274765.1. Taxonomy (NCBI): domain Eukaryota; kingdom Metazoa; phylum Chordata; class Actinopteri; order Blenniiformes; family Labrisomidae; genus Malacoctenus; species Malacoctenus tetranemus. The sequence goes on along the minus strand of JAUESF010011931.1, from coordinate 3,279 downwards.
CCTGGTGAGCAAACTGCGGATGCCCGACGCAGCACAGAGGAATGAATTCAGTCAGTACGGGTGAGTTTTACTCTCTGACACCTCAAACAGGCACAAACGAAGGTCAGTCGCTGTGTGTTTTGGGAGGGATGAGACGAGGTCGTTACAAGACTTTCAGACTTTTTGGATCATTTCAGACACATCTTGAAGAATCTGCAGCCATTCATTCATGAGTACAGTCAGTGAGCGTGTTATTTCTACTGTGAATAAAGGTGGTGTTGTTGCTTTTGCTTCCTTTCACCAGGCGGCTGATCAAATCCACCTTTTTCCTGGTGGCTCTGTTCGGCCTGCACTACATCCTGTTTGTCTTCTTACCTGTGGACGTCAGCAGCTCCGTCTTCAGGATCTGGACGGTCGCGGAGCTGGCGCTGTCCTCCACCCAGGTGAGTGGGAGCGGCGTGGAGCAGACGGGCTTCCTCTGGACGTCAGTGACCACACTGCTCTCTCCTCACCCCTCTCAGGGCTTCGTGGTGGCGGTGCTTTACTGCTTCATGAACGGAGAGGTAAGGACACGTTAGTCGATGCAAAACAAGCGGTTGGGTGCGTGACGTGTGCACCTCCTGAGGTGTCTGCGTCCGTCTCAGGTGCAGCACGAGTTTCAGCGGCGTTGGAGGAGGTGGAGGCTTATCCAGCGGCTGCCCAGTCGGCGGCGGCGGCGGCGGCGGGGACAGCAGCAGCAGCAGCAGCGTGGCTCCATCAGCCACAGCGGGTCGCCTCACACACAGGTGTCCCTGCTGCCCTGCAGCCCAGCGACGGGCGGGCTGCCTGTGGACGCTGCCGGGACCTGATTCAGCTCGGCACCTTCAAAGTGTCTGATTGTGGGTCTCATTTTGACAACATCTGAGCAGGCAGGCAAAGCCTCGGAGCCTCCTCCATCAACAAGACATTAACTTGAAACACTCTCTTAAACTCACATCAGAAAACCCGACACAAGTACGGAGACCTGAGCTGACGTCTGGCTGTGCTTCCTTGTTGCCGGGTGATGCGGTAGGACAGCTGTAATTAAGAACCATTCGCTCACATGCAGCCAGCTGTGAGCAACATCTGTGAGATCCAAAGGTGTTTCCCCCCTCAGACTGAAGCTGTTGGCAGGAGTTTGGAGCCGTTGGGACGTTTTACCCTTCAGCACGTTTCTTAGAGGACAACGGGAGCGATTACGTAATGCGCTCAGAAACAAGGCTTATTTTGGACTGTTGTTGTTTTATTTCAGTGAGTTTTAGGGGAAATCAATGAAGAGACGTCAGTCTAAGAAATTAGGAGGAAACCTGCTCCTCGATGCCATATTTATCCTTCAGGTCCGCCACCAGCTTGATGTATTTTGTCATCGCCTCTTCCTGGGAAATACCTGAAGGTCAAGACGGAGAGTTCAGGCGGCGTCTCCGGGGTGGAGGTCGAACCAAGACTGGCTCTGTCATCATCAGTGTCTGACCTTTCTTTGCGTTCCACGCGTCCCATTTCACTCGGCCTGCAAAGTCCAAGAAGCCCGGACGCTCTGTGGACAGTGAAACAGTTCTGTCACCTCGACTGAAGATGTTGGAATTCAGTTCGGACAGGACAGCTTCTGCTGTTGTGTCTCTGCTGTGCATGAACTTATCTGCCAGGGTATCACTCACATGTGAACACACAACTGGTCCGACCTCATTTTTGGCCGTCACCCCGCCCTTTGCTCTCTCACACACAGCACCACTGTCATTTTCAGGGTTTCCACTCGTTCCTCCTCGAACCGTCTCGCTCACCTGTCGTCACGTCTCCGGCTGTGGCCTGCTTGAATAAACCGTAGACTTCAGTCAGCTCGTCTTTCCCCGGCCTCTGTTTGAGTATCTTCACTTGCTCTACTGCCTGATCAAAGGCCGTCTACGGGAAACCAAAACATCATCGGTGCTGCGATCAAGTTCAATCACAGGAAAACATTCAACTCTTAATACCTGAGAACAGCTACGATCCTGAGAGCTGACAGTCAGACAGAGGTGCAGACACTAAAGCGAGTGTACTTACAGTCATGGCTGCTGTGACAGGACGGCACGCCTTGCTGCTCTGCTGCTGCTGCTGCTCACCTGCAGAGGTGTGAGTGAGTGTCTGAGTCGTCCAACTCGTCCTGCCGTCACAACGGCTGCGCCGGGATCCTGCTGAAAGAAAGGGGGAGTTTCTCCACACGCCGTCAAAAGACAAAGACACACTGTAGAAAATTATGGGTTGGTTTGAGAATTACCTGTGAGTTAGACTGAGCTGGAAAGAGGACGGCGGTTAGAGAATCAAATGCAGTCAGAAAAACTCACTTTCAACTTGTTTTCTGACATTTACAATCAAACGTTTCAACTCATTTTGTGTGTGACAACAAAAGTGAAGCACTGTTCAAAGAATTAAACATTTTTATCAAGTGAAAACAATCTGATTCACAGGATTAACATGACGAGGGGCCGAAAAAATGCTTTGAAAAACCACTGAAACTATTCTAGTTTACCAGTTAATCAGAAATTAACAGCAATTAACAAGCACAATGTTTTAAACCTTGTTGGTATTGAGTAGATCTGAGTTTCTGCATCAATATCTGAAGATATTTTAAAAACTATCCTGTTAAAATGAACTCTTCAAAATGAAACTTTTGGCACATTGCTACAAAAGCACCACAAGATGGCAGCAGCATCCCACTGATGAACGTCAGCATGCGGCTCAGTTCATTATCCCAGAAGCTGATTCCAGCCTTTGTCTTCACTACATCCCCAGACATAAACACACACTCACACACCAACACAAACACAGACAGAAAATTCACTTTATTCCACCTTCCACATCCATCCACGTCCAGTCTTTACATTCTCCGTCCCAACAAATGTCCAAACTGTTCTATTTAAGAATACTCTATAAACGTACTGCTGAGCCAGCATGTAACAGGAAGCTCCTTTGGCAGCAACACAAACACATGAAAATGGCGTTAACAGACAACGGGAGGATCCCTCACAGTGACCTTTGACAACCTGACCTACAGCAGAGATTAGGGGATTCTCTCCCTTTTAACAGCAGATAGATAAGAAGCTGGCTTTTATTTTGAAGGATTTTGTCTTCATTCTGTGTCATCACATTCATTCCTGTCATCGTTTTAGTGTTTGTCTGTTCATATTTTACATCAATTGGAATATAAAATGTTTTCTAACGTAAAAAAAATTGAAAAATGTCTTTTGAATCACTCGTTTCACTAAAGGATGATTTGTGTCCTGCTCATTAGGTCCAGTATCAATCAAC
>JAUESF010011910.1:0-11635 GCA_032274765.1 Malacoctenus tetranemus | reverse complement strand
CACACACACACACACACACACACACACACACACACACACACACACACACACACACACACACACACACAGACACACACTCATGAGAACATTGACACAATGCTCCTTTTCTTCCCCTCTCAGACTCTCTCATACATACGTATCAACTCGGTACTTTCTATCTGTCAGACAGACGCACATCCATGCGCACACTAATGCCACTGACACACTTTACAATCCGGAGATGTGTTTCAGTGCTTAGGCCTGCTAATCCACATGCTGCTCAGTACACAGTCAGGCTGATGGAGTTTGATTAAAGCGTTTACAGTTTTCAAAGCGCTGGATTTCCCCGAGTAACCCAGATTTACACGGCCTCATATTTCAACTAAGACTCTTTCTGCTCGGGAAGGACTTTGATATTGCTGTGCCGCACTGTCTCGTGTACCTGCCAAGTAGAGCGGAAAGTGAAAATAACTCGCAGAGGTTATTGATTATCACACTTGGAAATGAATATTTTCATCCCTCGGAGTGAAAGAAGATGGATGTGCTGATGGGAAGGTGGTCTGTACAGTGAGAGTCTCCAAAGGCTCCCTGAACTTTCTTGATGGTTTTTAGAGAAACGATTCTCCTTTGTCCAACAGGCAAACAGGAAATGCAGATAAAGTGTTATTAAAACTACAGAAAAGTCCTCAATATTATGTGTATTCAGTTGCTTCACATTAGTATGCAGTAAATGTGATTTAGCTTGCGATATATACACACAGTTCCGGCTCAGTGAATGATTGCACGCCATGCTCTGGAATGGATCCGCAGCTGTTTGCATAATACCTCAAACCGGAAAATTCACAATTTAAAAGAACTGAAAGTCGCGCTTATGCCACTCCTGTGTCTGGAATGAAGCAAGGCCTGAACAAAGTCCCTCCCCTCAAATCAGTTCAAATACAGCGAAGCTCGCTCGGTCGCTCGCGGCTCCTCAGTCGGGTTCCGGCTCCTCTAGCTGGAGGCGAGATGGCGCACGGGATCCGGCTGGAGCGGGAGAGGTTCTGCTGCTCGGTGTGCTCGAAGCTGCTGAGCGAGCCTGTGACCATCCCCTGTGGCCACAGCTACTGCCTGAGCTGCATCAGCGAGCACTTCGATGAAGAGGCTCACGGCAACGTCCACAGCTGCCCGCGGTGCAAAGAGCTCTTCATCCACAGGCCGACGCTGGTGCGGAACAGCATGCTGGCCTTTGTGGTGGAGGAGCTGAAGAAGGCCGAAGCCCTCGCCGCGCGGCCCCCCTACGCCGGCCCCGAAGACGTGGCCTGTGACATCTGCACCGGGAGGAAGCTGAAGGCCGTCCGGTCCTGTCTGGAGTGTTTCATTTCCTACTGCGACGACCACCTCCAGCCTCACCTCAGCGTCCCCGCGCTGGTGAGCCACAAACTACTGGAGGTGTCCAGTCTCTCCGGTCTGATGGAGGAGCTGAAGAGCGCGGCGCCGGCTCCTGCCACGCAGCCCCCCTATGCTGGGCCGGGGGACACGGCCTGCGACATCTGCACCGGGAGGAAACTGAAGGCGGCCAAGTCCTGCCTGCAGTGTTTGGTGTCGTACTGCGAGGAACACCTGCAGCCTCACCTCAGCGTCCTTCCCCTGAAGAAACACATGCTGGTGGAGGTGTTCGACAACGCCAGCGAGCGCGTGGTCCCTGTGGCTGCGCAGGAGGTGAAGGCTGAAGCGCCCAGTGCTCCCACCTCACCCCGTCATGCTGGACCCGGAGACGTGGCCTGCGACATCTGCACCGGGAGGAAGCTGAAGGCCGCCAAGTCTTGCCTGCAGTGTTTGGTGTCGTACTGCGAGGAGCACCTGCAGCCTCACCGCAACGTGCCCATCCTGCAGACACACAAGCTGGTGGACGTGTTTGCGGACCTCCAGCAGAACATCTGCTCCTGCCATCAAGAGGTGATGAAGCTGTTCTGCCGCACGGATCAGTGCTGCATCTGCTACCTCTGCTCCAAAGACGCACACAAGGGCCATAAAAAGGTCTCCACGACGGCAGAGAGGGCGGAGAAGCAGAAGGAGCTGCTGCAGACTCGACGGACGATCCAGCAGAGGATCGAGGAGAAGCAGAGAGACGTGAGTCTGTTCCAGAAGGAGGAGGACTCCGTTAATCACTCCGCTGAGCTCGCGCTGAAGAACACCGACAAAATGTTCACCGAACACATTCGCGCGCTGGAGAAAAGACTCGCCGAAATGACGGAGAAGATCAAAAGTCGCCAGACCACCGAGGTGACGCGATTCCGGAAGGTGTGGGAAAAGCTGGAGCAGGAAACCGACGAGCTGAGGAAGAAGGACGCCGAGCTGGAGAAGTTGTCGCTCGTAGAAGACGCCACCTGCTTCCTCCTGAACTACCAGTCGTCGGGAGGCCTGACCAAAGAGACGCCCACCGTCAAACTGCGGCACGTGCAGAACTTCGAGAAGGTGGCGGCGGCCGTGTCCGACGCCGGGAACAAGCTGGAGGAGGTTCTCTGTGAAGAGTTTGCCAAGATGTCGATGTCGGTGACCGAAGTGTCCCTGCCGAGTCCGGGCGCGGAGCCCGCGACCAGAGCGGACTTCCTGCAGTACGCCTGTCAGATCACTCTGAACCCCGACACGGCCAACCCTCACCTGTCGCTGTCTGGGGGGAACAGAGAGGTGGTCTTCACCTCAGTGGAACAGGAGTACCCAAACCACCCGGAGAGGTTCGCGTACGCCTGGCAGGTGCTGAGCGCGGAGGCTCTGTCCGGCCGCTGCTACCTGGAGGTGGAGCGGAGCGGCAAAGGCGTCCTGGTGGCCGTGGCGTACGGCAGCATCAGCAGGACCGGGGCCCTGAACGACACCCTGTTCGGCCAGAACGACAAGTCCTGGGCTTTGGACTGCTTCAAGAACAGCTACGAGTTCATTCACAACAAGCTGCGGTCCGCCGTCCCGGGCACCTGGTCCCCCAGAGTGGGCGTGTACCTGGACTACAACGCGGGCGTCCTGTCCTTCCACGGCATCTCCGACACCATGACCCTCCTCCGCAAAGTCCACACCAAGTTCACGCAGCCGCTCCACGTCGGGCTCTGGGTGTCCGAGGGAGCTGTTGCGAAGGTGTGCAAGCTGAAGTAGACGAATCACCGAGAAACCTGCACACTCCATCACCTGATCTGCTCCTAACTGACACTTTGGGACTCATTTATGTGATGTGTACCGACGATAAGTCCTATAAATTCCTTTTCTCTGAATATTTTTATCTGACAGCACTTTATAATCATTCAAAAATGATGTTGGGGGAAAAAAAAAAATCAATGAGCCGTTTGCTTTCATGGCTCCGTCCTGCTGATTCGCTGACTCTGCACTTTATTGGATTTCCCCCTCATAAAGACAACAGAGGTCCCACGCTGGGTCACGTTTCCTACTTGCACTGTGTCTTAAATGTGCCAGCGCTCATTAGGGATCAATGAGGTTCCAGCGGAGTCAATAATAACCAGGGATGCGTCACGCTTTTTCCGTGACTCATCCGGGTTTGTTCTTTTTTTTTTTCCTGACAAGCTGAAGGAAACAAAAACACATTCGGAGATCAGCTGAAGTTCAAACCTCACTTTAGGTTATTTCCAAAAGTCACTGCTGAACTCTCTGAGTCTCACCAGTTGCTTTTTAAAAAAGCTGCATTTTGTAAGCGAAAAATTACTAAAGTAACGAAACAGATCTGAACATATGAATCAAAACTTTCTGTATATTATTTTCAACAACAACAACAGACACACATTCAATTAACTGGCTCAACAGGTGCTATATTAACAATGTTGGTGATTCATGCTGGTTTCATTTGGCTCAGCTCACATTGGTATGTTCACTATTATTCACATACAGCACTACTTCATTATTTTACAGTGTTGTGTAAAACTGTTGTGGTGACATTGCGTCTATTGTTGCTCGACACTGTTTGGTGAAACTTCTTTGGAGCTGCTTTCTGTTGGTTTTGTAGGATTTTTTTTTTCCCCCAGTAGGAAACATCCTCCATCTATAATAAACAGACAGAAACTGAATTCTCTGAAAGCTTTTTGTTCTCTCACATGGCTCTCAGTGGTTTGGTTTCCTGCCACGTCAGAGCACAATACAACTATTCAGAAATCAAACTGATGCAACTCGCGGACTTTTTTGTTGCCGTGTTGATTTTTAACAGATGCCAGATGTTCCTCCATAACACAGCACGCATGTTTGCCTCCTGCAAAATCTATATTTCTTGTAAAAAGAGCAACAATACGAAAAAACTGACAGAAAAAAGTCAAACCTTAAGAGAGGCCTATCAGGTAATCAATAATGTAACTGTTATCTGACGTTTCGGTTCATGCTGAGAGAATAGAAGCCAGTGAGCCGTCTTGGGAACTTTGGGAACTTCCAAAAACAGAGTCTGAGGTGGTACAACGACATATTTGGGATTCTTTGACATGTGAAACACCTGCAGGAACTTCAGACTTACAGGAAGGTGATAATCGTGCCTCAGCGTCTGAGCAAATAACTGTGTCACTGTGGGGGAACTGTCGCTGTCTCTGCCATCACAGTCCATTCAATAATAACTAGAATACTAAGAATAATAGTAATAACAGAAGGTGTGGTTTTTCTCTTGTTTCTACGTGTTGTGTTGAAGAAAACAGAGCAGGACCCTGAACGCATCATTATCTCTTCAACGTTTCGCCCCAAAATTTCAAACATGAAATAAAACAGTGAAGGTTGCTTGATCACTTTACAAACCAACAAAAAGAACTTGTCTTGAATGTCGTATTTCAGAGTGTATTGGTAGTGTTTTTGCGCCTAAACTGAAGTAATATTTGTTGTGGTCAGTTAAAGGTAAACATGGTTTGGCCCAAACCAAAATGTTCAGAGCTATTGAACAGATTCCCACGATGACACAGCCATGCAAGGCAGCCATTGTGCTCCTGAAGGGTTTTTGTGGGACGTTTAAAGAGCGCACGTAACGCGTTTTATTACATAACAGCAGAGCGACAGTAACGATGCCAGACACCTGTCAGCCACTTCCTTGAGTTTTCCAGCAAACGCTGGCGTGACGTCATCGTTTGCCTCTCTTGTGTTTGGCGGGGAGCCAGGTTCACATGCGTTCGCCGCGGTAACGCGGCGGCGCCTGACCTCGCACCTTACTGTGACGCGTCGTAACGTTAATGGAAGCAGACGTTTGACCTCAGGGGGAAAAACGTGTCTCGGTATGTTCAGCAGGTCGGCCTCTTCAGATGAGGCTGATGGCTGCTTCAGCCCTCGACTCACACTGAAGATGAACTCAAAGCTTAATGCAGCATGCGTCTGTTGGGATCACTGAGCTTATTTAAACTTATCTAAAGTTTCAACAGCTTTTCGACAATTTGGCTGAACATGCATGGAGCCTTTGTTCAGCTCTGTAGGCTATGATAGGACTTTGGTGGTCACATGACGACCACCTGTCTCTTGTCTTTCTTGCCGCCAAACAAGAAAAGGAGGAAAATAAATATATCGTCCACGAACGGAGACATGAGCAGTCTGTCTCTGGAGCTCCACGTGACCCAATATGAATGCATGAATGCAACATTTGACTTCTAAATCTCTTTAATGCAATCGAATCAAAAACTGGTAAACAGCTTCAAGAATCTTGTTTACAAATACATTCTGGTATTTGGTGTCCCTATTTTTAGCGGCCCTAAATCGCCTCCTTTGACGACGCACTGATGCAACATGCGCGATAAAGTCCGCGCATCTGTCAGCTGACCGAGATCAGCTGAACGGATGAAAGAATGGCTGTTTGAGGACAATCTATATGAGCTCTTTGTGCGCTCTAATCGTACGACTCCTGATGAAGTCAGCCGGTCTCGTAAAACTCGGCTCTCAAATGTATTTAGCCACTTTTATGACCTTGTGTCTGGTTTTCAGATAATAGGAAATTCCCTCCCATTCTCGGGTTTTTCGACCGTAAAATCATTGATTCGAATATTGAATAATTAATTGGCCCCGGTTGTAACCCTCCTGGTTCACTGTGATGTAAGTGGGCTGCTGGGAAAAGGCGAGAATTGTAGAAAAATAGGACCACGTAGACCGAGACCGAACAAAAAGGGGGGATCCGTCCGTCGATCAGTCCGTCTGTCCGTCCACCCAGACTTCCCAGAGGAGACAGGAGAGCGAGGTGTTTCCCAGAGCCGCGGTGTGCTCCGGTACTGCCTGGTAGTCCTTAAATGGTTGGCTAATCAACTTTCAGCTTCTCTCCCGAGCCGCTGCGGCACTCTGAGAGCTCTAATGAAGACGGACGAGGGTGGAAGTGTGAAGCCGAGCTGCGCGGTCATAGATCAGCGGCCGTCAGCAGCCGGGTGGTTATTATCATCAGACTTATTGATTGGAGTGTTGGGAGGCGGTCTCTCTCTGTGTCTCTGCACGCTCCCGGCTGTGTGTTTGTGCTCCTTCTGGCACGTGAAATCCAAGTTAAAGTGTTTTTGAACTCTCAGTGTTTGACTGGATAAAGTTGCGTTGCTCACGAGCAGGTCCGATCTGAAGGCCGTGGGCGAGTTGTAGTTTGCAAAACAGCTCAAAGTGATCGCAGAGGCTTTGGAAAACAAACTGAATTTCTTTGGAGAAACTCGAATCAATCTTGTCAGCTGGTGTGGGAGAAGGTTTTGGATGTTTTGTGTCGTGCGCTCAGTCATACTTTCACAAAAGTCTTCTGTAACTCTGCACTACAAAAAGTTTTTTAATTGTTTATTTTGTGCAGCTGAATCCAAAAAACATCAAGTTTTTGTGTTCATTTTTTTGTGACATTTTCATTTGATTTTTGTTGATATTTCTCATCAAAAACTATTATTTTGAAAGGGAAAAGCCCTTTTTCAACACAGTTTATGAATGAAATGTTCCATAAATTAATTACTGGGGTTGAGGTGACTATAAATGTTGGTCCTGGTGCCCGTTTCTTTTCTGCCAGCATGATGCCGGTGGTCCTACAACGATGCTTTTCCCCCTGCTGGAATCCATCCATTGTTTTTCACCTCTGACCCAATAGAAGCTCAGACATTCTTGGGAGTCCGTCTTCTCACCTGCCTGTCTGTGCTTCAGGGATGGACCCGTCCATGGGCCAGGAGAGGAGGGCGCCGGTCACCCCGTCGTCGTCCTCGCGCTACCACCGCCGGCGGTCCTCCGGCTCCAGAGACGAGCGTTACAGATCAGGTAGGAGCCGACCAGACCAACCAAACATCAATACCGAGGTGTTTCTATCTAGTGTGAGCTACCGATCAAATCCTGCTGGGAGAGAAACATTCGCTCTGGTAATAACTGTTATTTCCTCTAATTTATCTCTCTAATGTTTGGAGATAATGTGTGATAAACGCAGCAACAGGCCTGAATTAAACTTCAGGACGATGTTCCTCTTGTGCACGTTTCTACTGAAAGGTAATTAATCAGTCTTTGCTGCATGCATTTACATATCTGTGCTGAAATCTGCGTCCAGACCAGCTCTAACTCTTCAATAGGTGGGGGCTGTTTTAACATCACACGCTATAGAAGGAGGAGAAGAAGAACGCTGATGTGGAGAAACTGGGCAGCAATTATCCTAAAGAGGCTCTCCACCGGTCGCCCTCATGAAAGCTGCATAATGCCGCCGATGGAAAGGGCAGCGTAATGAAGAGACTCGTAAAAGCTGAGTTATATCAAGTGAAGTATCCAGGCTGTTTGCTGTTCGCTCGGACCGGATCGGAAACTGAACGAGAGTCGTATATTTTCCTCACATTAGACCAAGTTAGCAAGACCCCAAAGTTCCCGAGCTGAAAAAGGTCACGCTGAAAACTGTCGCAGCTGGTAAAGGAATGGGAAGCGACTGGAAAACGTCCAGTTCATGTTGACTGCAGGTGGATTTTGATGGCTGTGTTTGCATGGTCACATTTTCTGACTGAATACTTTCAGACTGGAGTCAGATTGTCCCGCTTACATGTGACAAGTGACCACATTGATGTGCAGGTTTACACACACCAAGAATGGCATCCGGATTCCCTCTCTGGATCAATCCCATCATGCTTTTTGCACTGTGACGTCGCTGCTCGTGACAGAAGTATCATCACACACACTTTCACCGTCATGCACGAGTAGCAGATGCCATTCAAGGTGCTCGTACACACTACAGTGTCTTGCTAAAGGACTCTTTGACACATAGACTTGGTGAAATGGAGAATTGAACCAACAACCTTTGGACTGGAGGTCAGTCCGTTCTACCAGACGGTTTTTAATCTCCTAAACTCTTTGATTTATGATCTAATCTTTGGGAATAATTACTGGTTGATGTGAAGAGTTGGTGATGATGATTTCCGGGGATACAGTGAGGAAGGAAACACGTATGGAAGCCCGGAGGACTTGTGTGTTTACACACTGTCAGAATTCAACTGGTGAGCTAAAATAACAAACTCCTTTAACCTCCTGAAAAGAGAAACACACACTGAGAGCCCCGCCAAACACCACACACCCACTTCCACACACCGCGCAGTCCCACTCAGTCACCGTGAGACAATAAGCGTGCACTTGAGATTTGAATGAGCCCCTTCACCCCCAGCATAAGCACACACACAATCCAAACAAACGTACATCTGTGCGGGCTCCATTCATTCCAGCTCACGTCCTCCTCCCGTCTCTTTATCCGCCCTCCTGACACACCCAGCTGCGGCCGCGGCGCTCCAAAAAGACTCGTTTTACAGAAACGTTTTTAGACCCGACGCGTCCCGAACGTGGATCCGGTCGGAAACCCAGCGGGGCCTCACGTGAGCCGGCGTCAGGCCGGGAGCGAAACAAACGTGAACGGGGAACGCGGCGCTCGTAGTAGCGAGGAGCCGGCTGATCGTCGGGCTGCTGTTTTCCTCCTCCGTCCCTGAGTGCCGGCGCCTGATTTAATTAAAAAAGCGTCCCACTCTGCCCTTGTGCTGGCGCGGCACATCAGAGCTGTTAGTGGTACCTGAGCAGGCAACTTATTTTCCCATTTATTTAATCAGGCCCGGCGTTTTTAGGAGACAAATAAAAGCTTCTGTCTTTTAGCTTCACATTTATTCTACTCAGAACTTTCTTTGTTGTCACTCTCTTTATTCTATCTGTAACTTCTCTCAGTGCAGTGGACTCCTAACATCACAGTGTGTGCAGCTTGTCACGGGAACATCAGGCTGTTTGGATCTTAAAGCTTTGATCTTCAGCATGTTGATCCTTCATGTTCTGTCTTGTCGAGTGGTCCGTGGTCAGTGTTCAGGGTGATGAGTCCAAACAGCACCATGGCGACTCGTCACTCGCTCTGCAGACGGACTGACTGATTGCCTCAGTGCAGAGACCACCGGAGGAAACCTCAGTTTAATGGAGACGTATCTGAGGTTCGATGCGTTCCGACACTGACCTTATCTGTGTGTGTGTGTGTGTGTTCCAGATGTGCACACGGAGGCGGTGCAAGCTGCGCTGGCCAAGCATAAAGAGAGAAAGATGGCGGTGCCGATGCCGTCGAAGAGGCGCTCGCTGGTCGTCCAGACCTCCATGGACGCCTACACGCCACCAGGTGAGGAACAAACAGGCTCCCAGCCAGTGTCAATAACTGAATAGAGCAAGTTATTTTGATGAGACGCTTGTCAACACTGGATCACGTAAAATAGACACATCACATGAATCTATTGTGTTTTATTGAACAATCGTTTGAGTCCGAACTGGATAGCAGGTTAACTAACCAAACAAGCTGCGTTCCCATGTCTGAGTTGGCAGGAAATCGATTCGATTTGATGTACTGCTCATATTAGTGACCAATCAGCGGCACCGCGGGAGACGTTAGGAGGATTTTTATCGTTCTTGCAGTAGAAGATTCATCCCCAAGGAGCCATAAATGTTGGGACGCTATCCAGCTGCATCCCTGCAAAGCTGCTGATAATGATGTCAACTATAGAGCGATTAAAGGATGTTGTTTGAGTTTTTTTGCCTTGGTGCATAAAACTAGTTCTGAACACTTGTTAGTGGAAATATTGAATATTGAGGTATAAACTGGGATTGTGAAAGCTGCCCGGAAGTGTCCAACCTCTGGAGTTCCAGCTTCCTCCTGACTGGAAATGTTGACGGACGCTGTTGTTTCAGCGGCGATTCATCACCCGGGAACGACCCGATATCGAGCTGCTGAGAGCTGCTGCAGCAGGAGAGCGGCAGCAGCATCGGCGCTCCTTTGTGAGCCGGTGATTGAGTGGGACGAGCTCCGGCTCGCTGAGTGAACGTTTGCCGCGATACCTGGAGACTGATGGGAGCTCCTTCCTGTCAACAGCCGCCTTCACACGCTCTGCAATAGTGCACGAGGAGAGGAAGTGCTTATTCTCTGCACACACGAGTCTGCATAAGCAATCAGACATCGGATTTGAAGAGACACGTCAGACTTTTCAATCACATTTTGTCATTGTTTTAGGTGATTTGACAAAAGCATCATATTTTCGTGTTTTGTTTTGCTTTATTTTTATCACATGCAGATTTCACAGTTGAAGTGCTCTTTATGGTGCGATTTAATCCTGCAGCTTTATGAGGTGCACCATTAACCAGGGTGTGAGGTGAATTTATAAAGTGTTTTCTAAGCCTCAGGAAGTGCGTGTGCTATTTTTATGTTGTCATTAGCCGGAGCGGCTGTGCACATCAGACACTCCAGACATTTAGGAGCATTATAAGAATAGATGCAGGACAACTATAACCTGTGCTGCTTCCTAAAAAGAAAGCGATTAACTTACGACTACCAGTGCTCCAGATTCAACTTCAAGGTTGGTTGGCTGGTTTTTTTAACTGTTGAGCAAAATTAGGGAAAAAGTAGTGAACGTTTTGCTCAGATTTTTTCCCGGCAGTGTGTCTTAGCCTAACCGCATCCATTCAGTTGTGGTGGTGATCTACTCATCCGGTCCGTCCGTTCCTATTGTGTCGCTTCAACCCGGCTCAAATCCTGCCGTTTCCCCCTGAAGACGTGATTCTTTCATTGTGTCCCAGGTTGTTCTCAGGAAGCCGTCACGTTTTGTTACACTGGGGATTGTAGTTTTTAATCAAACATTGGACACACGCAGGAGGAGGGCGACGCTGCGGCAGGGGACTATTTTCAGCAGGGGGATTCAGACACCTCTGGAGACGCAGGCTGACAAATATGTGACACAAAAAAAAAACAGCCCGACACAACAATGAAGCGACGTGTTATGGTGTGTTTTCAGCGGACGCAGTGAATGTGTTTGGACAGGAAGTGAAACACAAAACATTGTGGACTTCATTTGACTGATTCGGAGTCAGATTTAAAGTGGCAGCGTCGTGTCCCGGTTTGGTGTCCGGCTTTGCAGCACTGAGAGGACGAGCTCAATGTGTGTCCCACAAAAGCAACACACACACACGTGCGCACACACACACACACACACACACACACACACACACACACACACACACACACACACACAGATGCAGGCAACAACAATTGACGGTGTACTTAGATGCCTCCCTGTGCTGTTTGTGTGACGTAATTGTGAATTAAGCCTGTGTGTCCTTGCACTCGCATGCACAGCATTCCCATGATTTTACCCAAAACAAGGTAAACAAAGTACAAACACACACACACACACACACACACACACACACACACACACACACACACACACACACACACACACACACACAC
>JAUESF010011840.1:0-11641 GCA_032274765.1 Malacoctenus tetranemus | reverse complement strand
ACACACACACACACACACACACACACACACACACACACACACACACACACACACACACACACACACACACACTGCATAGGGCCCATTCATACCACCCAGGACTGAACAGAGACCAAAAAGCAGCTAAAACCCACCATTTACATTCCTTATCACTCCACTTGGACACTTCTGGAGTCCAGTCGAGACTTGTCAGAGTCTCCCTCTTACACAAGAACAACAAACCTGACAAATGTGCGTCCCCCCTCCAGCCACAGAAATGCTGTGGGCATCAGTCATTAATGCCTTTGCACAAAAGGGCCCAACTTTAAAGTTTACGCCTGAACTAAAACCATTGATGGTGCAATCATAGGTGATTTAACTGGTATATTAAATATCTCTTGTTATTCATTTGTAGTCTCGCCTCAACATATGTGAAGTCGTCATAGCAACGCGACTACAAACACACACGCGACACACATACGCCACAATCATGGATACGGAGGATTTGAAATGTCTCTCAACCTCATGACAAAGTCAATGAGAAGCAGTGGATGGGAGGACCATCTGAGGGAACATGCAACTCTGACTGGCTGTCAGCTTCGTGTGGGACGCTGTGGCCATAGAAGAGAAAGAGCAGCATTTTCTCTGTGGTTTGGTCTGCTGTCGGTAGGTACTGACCAGCTACTGACGGTGCTCAGCAAACTTCACTTTAATGACACTTTTCAAGCAGTGAAACACGAATTCAACATAACGAAAGCCAAGAAGAAAGAGAAAAGTTGAGAAGAGAGAAAAAGGAGAGAAAAAGAAGAAGAAGCAGAAGAAGAAGAAGAAGGTACAGTTGGTTTACCAGTACATCCGCCATGTCGTAAGGGTGGGCAGTCGGTTAGTGTGCGAGTCGTCAGCGATGTTAGCAGGCCGGACACATGCATGTCATCCCCCCTTCTGCCTCGGACCTCTCCTTCATAATCACAACACACACACACACACACACACACACACACACACACACACACACACACACACACACACACACACACACACACACGTACAGAGGAATGCACAAATGTACACGCGACCAAGCATTCAAGGAAAAGTACCACACAAAAGCACGTACAAAGCAAATCCAAAAATCCAAAGCACATATTTAAACGTGAATGTGAGTGAAAAACCACAACAACACGCAAGTATCCACCAAAAACCACAACAAATGTACACACACAGCAACATGAGGCAACCACAAAATGCACCGAAGATCCCAGAATGGGCAGGAATGTACGTTTGCCCACAAGAACATGGTTGTTAACAGGCAGCAATACACACACATACACAAACACACACGCGCGCAAACACACGCACGCACACGCACACACACACACACACACACAAAAAGGAGAGAGAAAAAGGCAATTGTGAGAATGTGTATATCATCCAACTTTCATTCGAAGAATCATTGATCAATCATAAATCTGTCCAATACACGATCATCTGAGAGAAACTTTTCTACGAATTATAAAATGAATAAATCAAGTTTCATTGAAATTATTTTCCAATTTTCCAAAATCATGTGAAAGAAAACGTGAATCAGTGAGTTTTCCAAGTCTGTATTGTTTGAAGTTTGAAGAAGTTTTACAATGTTGATCTAATCAAGAGTTGCAGAATCACCATCACTGCTTCTTTCCATTCAGGAAAAAAACGTTAACACACTGACATCACAAATAAGCTACAGAAAGATGGGATCAGATGCAGGGTTGGCAGATATGTGATCAGCATCAATACACACCAGTTGAATAAGATCTCAGACTGGTCGTGACCTCTAAACAGTGTCAGTATTCAAAAGTTAGTTTTCACCATTAGTTATCTCCACTGACATGTGGTTTGCTGCTATTTTAGGCGCGGCACACACCAGCGTGACCTCAAGTTACTTTACATAACATGAGCTCCATGCAATGAATTATACAGATCTGAAGGAGGGAACAAACAAACGAAGAATCAGAGGTGTCTAAGAATCAACAGTTGTTAAAATGTCAGCCGGAGCAGCACAGGGTGACTGCAGCGGGGAGTGTTTATGCTTTAATTTACGCTTTTAAGGTGGACCAGCATGTCCTTTGGAGGGGAAAAAAAAGTGTGTAGTATTTCCAGTATGTAGAACTGACCCGGCACATTCCCTCGTGCTTTTATTTTGAAGGCTTGTTCTTTCACGTGTGTGCCTGAATGTGCAGGCGTGCGTGCGTGTGCATGCATGTACATGTGCATGCGTGTGTGTGAGTGCGCGTGTGTGTGTGTGCCTGTCTGTGTGTAAACAGGAAAAAAGAGCTAAGAATGACTGTATTATAGAACAAAAGTGACACTATGTAAACTTTGCATACACCGCTGACAGATTTGCACCAGTTCAGACAAGAAAAATGTGCAAAAACTAGTGAGGAAGCATGAACCACCAAACATCACTGTCAACCATGAACTTGACATCTGTACAGATTGTAGAAAAAGGAAGGAATCATCGAGTATACCTAGAAATGTACCTAAAACAAGAGCACCATTAGGTTTTTTTTTACTACATAAGAAGAAAAACAATTAAAAGTCACAAAAATAACATGTGTCAGTTTGTGTTTTCATCTGTGCAGTAAAAGACACTTTGTTTTTCCTCTTGGAGCTGTGAGGAACTTGCAAGCAGCTGCCTTTCACTGCTGTGTTGCCACGCTTTCTCTTACTTTGAAAAGTCCTCGTAAAGAGCGTAGCTCGAATCCCACATTGGAACCATGAGACAGAGATTAGGGGTAAGGTTGCTGCTCATCACGTCAATTAGTTTCAATAAGGAACGTTAATGACACGGAGACGTCATGTTGGAACAAGCGAGCGAGGCTGTCAGACACGATGCAGGGATTTCATGGAGAACTCCCCGACACGTGAATTCAGACGGAGATCCCTGCGAGCAACCGATCCGCTCCAAAACCAGCGCGAGCTGCTTGCACCCGTGAATATTTCCGGTTCCTTTAATCGAAAGGCCACATCTGATGAGTGAGGACGCTGCTCAGGGCTGCGTTTGTGCTGCCAACATTTAAGCTCCTTCTTGTCACAGTAAGGAACAAAAGGAGGCGGGTGTGGCGCGCAAGCAACGCTTCAATCTGGGATCAAATTGGGAATTTTAGGATTATGGAGCGAGCGGGGGCATTCAGAGGTGACCCGTCTCCGATTGTGAAGGTCTCAAGTCGGCATTAGGAACACAAAACGAGGACAAAGCTCCCCAGTGTTTATCAGAATGGCTTTCGGTGCGCTAACTTGCCTGACAGAGATACAAGTTTCCACTGAAGATAACCACGGCAGGCAGAAGCCACTGCACATGTGATTATTATGTGTCCTTATTCAATGAACGCACTGGAGGAAGGCGGGACTTGTTGCTTATTCAATTGTTACTGTTTCAAGAGTACTGAGTGACAAAAATAATAGGAAAGACACACACCCTACACAACAAAATACACTGATACAACTGAGTCTAAAACAAGGAGGCGAAACATGGAAAATGAAGGGGAACAGGCGTCAAGGAAACAGCTTCGATTGCAGTGGGATTTTTTTTCATTTCAAAATAAAATACGAGTGAAGCAGGGGTGGCGATCAACACTCCCCTGTTACCTAATTTGGCCATACAAAAGCAGAAATGCAGAACACTCTAACTATGATACTTTTTCACGTTGTAATAATGATATTTAACATGTACAAAAAAAGAGAGACGACCACCAACATTAAGGTAAAAACATCCAACACTGAAGTAACGATGGATCAGGATGAAAAACAGTAAATTCAAGACAAAAGGGCTGCACTGAAAAGAAGACGGATATAAATAATAAGAGGTGCAGGAAGGGAAAGAGTTGACCAACTTGTGAAATACAGAAGTAAGCAACAGACACAATGAAGAAAGATGCAGGAAGAGGAAGTGCGATGTACCAACTGGCAACAAGGAGAAGGAAAATAGGACTCCTGAGTGTGTGAGAGGTGAGGTGTGTTCCACCGACAGGCCGAGAGAACCGCAGATCGTTTAGGGCCGTAAATAAAGGCCAGTTCGCAGGACGTTTTCGAACATTTCATTTGTACGAAGCTCATTGATTCGACTCTTCCTCCTCCGGCTCAGCTGATGCAGTCATGTGACACACACAAAAAAGACTTTTTACACCACCAAACTGCACTGTGACACCACAAAACAGATCTCACTTCTCTTTCAAGAGCCTCCCCCCCCCCCCTCCACCACCCCCTCTCCACCACCCCCTCTCCACTTCTTACACCGAGTATCTGTAATCTGAAACCGCTGTAGGGGAAGACCCCAAAAGCAGAGGATTCAGGAGGATAAAAGGAGATGGAAGTTGACATTTGATAGCCACAAGTTCAGACACACCAAAGTGAAAACATGCATGAGAGCTGCACTTCAAAAAAAAAAAACTGCCCCATCACAAGCCTCCTTCCACCTTTGTTTCAGCTGTGTCTTCACAAATCGTATGAAAGCTTGTCAAAAATGTGCTGGACTATGAAGGGATGTCTTCGAAATTCTCATTGCAGCTCAAATTAGGAAGACCTTCAGGCTTTTTTGCAAATTGTTCGTGTGTTTTAGTTCAAACAAAGCTTCTTGTCCACCAATCCAGTCAAGAAATGTGGTCACAGCTGTAGTTGTTATGCCGAGCCTGCAAGTGGCGCTGTCGTGACACCTGTGCATGAAGAAGAAGGGTCAGGTGGAGGTGGGGGGGCTGTGGTGTCACTGTTTCAGCGTTTTCAGCATGAACACAGAAACAGGAGTGCTGCATTTTCAAGAACAAGCCTTTGCGCTGCATGTTCGACCCTCCTGGTTCAGAACAGGGAGATCACGTCAACTCTGCACAGAAAGGCCCAACACCAAACCGAGACCCTCAGCTTGTGAAGTGAGAACGCTAACCTCATACTTCCTAAACACGTTTTGAAAGCTTTCTATTCATCCAGCCACTCCAAAGGTCGATCCAGTTGACTGCAAGTTCAGTAGACTTGACAGATTCTTGCTGTGGACTTCAAAGCAAAGGTTGGTTGGATTGTCGGAGACGTGGAAGATGTCAGGAAACTGAGGCGTCGTCAGCCAACAGGCGCTGAAGCCCAAGGAGCAAGGTGGTGGATCCTGAAGTCCTGGAGGTGACTCACATCCCGACTCGACAGCAAGTTTGCAAGTCTTCCATTCATTCGATTCTCTTCAGACGAATGAAGTTTCAGACGCGTCGACTGGAGCTATCTGGAGACAGTCCTCTCCCACTGACGTGTCCTACTACGTGACTTTGAAGGTTAGATGGAAACCAACAGAGGAGACACAGGATGAGTCCACGAATAAACAGGAAGACAAAGCAGGAACACAGGACAGCAGAAGTCTTCCTCCCTCCCTGGCTTCAGCCTGAGTGAGTGGTTTGAGTGTTGAAGGTTGCAGGGGGGTAAAAAAAAAGGAGGTAAGGAGTGAAATCTGTCCTTCTGCTGCCAACATCCAGAGAGGAACTTGGAAAAAAAGACGGAAAGGACTCCCCAACAAACCCCCCCCCCCCAAAGCCTGAGAGCCCTCTGCCCGTTCTTCAACAGGAACCGAGGAGGTGAGAGCGGAAAGGCACGGAGGGAGGGAGGGAGGGAGGGGAGGGGAGGGGGGAGGAGGTGAGGAGGGAGGGACGACGAGAGAGAGAGAGAGAGAGAGGGAGAGAGGGGAGGGGAGGAATCACGGAGACCGACCTTTTCCTCAACACCGCGGAGCGCGGAGAAGCCCCGCCGCTGACTGGAGACCCGGAGAGAGAGCGAGGGAGAGAGGGAGAGAGAGACCCACACAGGGGGGGTCTCAAACTGAAACCAGCCACCCCCACCCTCCCACCCTCCACCCCACTCCTATCACCTCCACCCCCCCCCCCTCCCCGATCCCCGGCTCGTCTCTGCAACCGAGCAGATACTCACAATCTTGGCATTAATAAGGTCCGGAGGGCGGTATCCGCTGCGCTTTCGGAGGCACATCCGTGTGGTTTCTCTTCCTCTGCCGCTCCGCACCGCGGGGGGGCTCGGTGCGGCGCTCCGTGGAAACGTGTGTGTTTAATTTATTTTCCTAAATATCCCGCTGCCGCCGCCGCCGCCGCCACCGCCGCTGTATCGGAAGAAGAAGGAGAAGAAGGAGTCCTCCTCCTCCTCCCCCCTTTTGCTGCTCTCCTCCTGCTCGGGTTTTTCCCAGAGAGGGAGAGAGAGAGCGAGAGAGAGAGACACAGGGAAACACAGAGGGAGAGAGATCACCGCCCTGACGGACAGGGGCGGCAGTGCGCCTGCGCAGACCACAGGCACTCCACTGTTGTCTGTAATAAAACTTTACCAACCATTTCCAATGTTTCTGTGTATTGCGCACCGTTTATATGTGAACATCAGAGTTTATTGCTAATGTTTCTTCATTCTGCTAGTTTGGTAAAAATGTTTTCTGTTCAAGTCCCGAGTAAGCAAGCTATGTTTAGTTCCTACATTGTTTGAAAGTTTATTGTTATTTATGTGAAGCACTTTAACGCCAAGTCAGATTCTACAATAAGGGTTTTTTCTGATTCTTATTTGGAGATTGCAACTTTAAGAAGTAACATTTGGAAATTTATTTTTGTATTTTTTGATACAAGATACACTGCGGCGTTGCTTCGTTTCATACTAGATAATATCAAGAATGCAAATCGTAGAATGCATTGATAAATAAACGGGTGTTAATATTATTTGAAGTAGCAGTAGTAGCAGTAGAGGTATAGCAGTTGTAGTAGCAGTGGTCGAAGTAGTAGTATTAAAACATACATTTTATGCCCAGTTCATCACCTTCTTTTTTCACACATGTTCTTAACTGTTGAGTTGCTTATTTCTGTCCATTGAAATGATCTGGTTCTCACAAAACAGACAACATAAATTTGATGAACTAAAAGAAAGACGCTGGCAGAGGGGAGCAACAGTGTTGGACGGTCTTCAGTAATTATATTCCAGGAATCTGAGAGTTCAACATGTGTTTAAATGTTGCCGCCCACCATTCCCCACCGCCTACACTCCTGTAAAGAGGTAATGTGACATGTGGCCATAATACTTTTTGTGTAATTAAAGAACTGAGCAGCAATGAGAAGAACTTAGAGGTTACATGTCGTGCTTAGATCCTGCGGTTTCCGAATGAGTTCATCTAACTGCTGTGAGAGTGACAAGGCTGCAGCTTTTTAAACAGACTGGATGTTTATTTCAGGACCCACAGTTCTGAAACACACCAAAGTTTGTGTTTGAATATTTGTTCCTTGAAGAAGGACGAGATAAACATTTGACAGAGGGAATTGCTTTTCTAAGACTCGCTGTAAATGTTTATTCTCCAGTTGTTTTTTTAAAAGAAAATTTCAGTAAGTTTTATTTTTGAAACTTTGTTTTCAGCGACAACTTTATGTGATCTGGATGGAGGATTGCCACCAGGAGGGGGCGCCACACACTAAGGAGAAAGAGGGAGCGAGCCATGAAGAGGAAAAAGACAGTGGGCAAGATGAGCCAAACAAATCGTTCAATCAGCAGAACGAAGCTGAATATCGATTTATTTCACTGACAGCCCTTTAATCCCTGAATCCCAGCAGGTGTCTGTGATGAATATGGTTCATACTTGAGAATACAGAGACATGCTTCACTCACTGCAAACGTGTTTGAAACACAGGTCTTGTAATTTCAGACACTACATATATCTGGGCAGATTTTTATATGGAGTTTATACAATTTGCTCCAAACGTCCAATCACAATCAAGTCTACATGTCCAAATTTGTCATTTCATTGAACCTATGGTGGCTTTTTTCCAATAATCTACCCAGAGTCACTGACACTCATTTACGTCAACCTTTCAATTCATTGTGTTCCTTTCCAAAAATACATATACTTGCCTCCCACCACCACCACAGTATTGAGGAGGTAAAGACACTGTAACACTTAATGTTGGGAGTCAGTTGGCTAAACAATCCAGCCGTTGGATTGAGAGCGTCCACCTCTGGCAGGGGTGCTTTCTGTCGGCCACCAGAGAACGTTATCAGTAGTTCACCTTTGATCTGCAGGGCTGAATCACACCAGGTGGCGTGACTCTGCGCCTATCTGGGTGTGAAGTCTTATCAAGTGTCTTTCCTCTGCCTGAGGTGCGTGTGTTGCCTGTGTGTGTGTGGAATCGAAACCCGCCAACCGCACCTCAATTCAGGGAAAAAAAGAAGGAATGATGTCGGTGACAAAGGACGGAACCAGGAGGAACACATATAAAAGGGTGGGTGTAAAACATAGTTATGACAGACATGAGTCAATATTTGCAGCAGTTCATAACCAGGTTCAACACTGAACCTGCCACTTGTCCAACTGTCCTGCGTGACCTTCTGTCACCACGGGGGGGCACTGAAGCTTCATTACAGGGTCCCCAAGACTCTGCACGTTCTGAGCATAAGCAGATGGACTGTTTGTCTCGAACAGATAGATTGGCCAACAGTTACGACCAGGAAGCACTTGTTCCCCCTGATCCAAACATTTGATTTGTCTTTAGAAACAACCTGAGCCAAGTGCTGCACGTATTGCTTTTACAACCCACTTGTTGATTTTTTGGGAGCCTGCACAGCTCCCTCTTCACTGTGCTTCACCTTTACATTACCAGGAACTGCACTTAGTACCCAAGTACAGCTTCCATTTTCAATTGATTAGCTCTATTGGAGGAATTAGAGCTTAATTGCTGTTCCTCGAGATAAGTCTCGCTGTTTTCAAGGGTCCAGTAATTCCACTTCCTCAACACAAGTGTGCCTCAGGGGACGCTGTGGATCTGAATAATCAACAAAACAACCGTCTTCAGAACAATAAAAACAAACAATGACCCTAAATCAATTTGTGAAAATTAATGTGAAATTCAGGAGGGCTGCACAAATTGGCAAAGGGTTTTTGTACCTCAGAGTGCTCTCAGCTGGGGCCTTGAAAGGAGAGAGACATGATAAGAAAGAAGGATGGAGCGGCGATCAGAGGGCGGAAAAACACAACTCGCTCTTGCTCCATTTCATGCAAACGCAAAATAAATGGTGTCTCTCTGGGCTCGAAAATCCTCAAATAAACTGTCCTGTTATCTGTCCAGTCAAGCTGACCTGTTAAAACTGTTCAACAGATTGGAAATAGGCCTCACAGGAATCAAATGAGAGACAGAATATCCCCATCTGTAACTGCATATTTACACCCAGGTCAGATTGACTTGACGGAGGGATCAGATGAAAGTGCTGCGTGTGACCCGTCCATCCATCCACCCCAGTCGCCTCCAAACAAGGACTTCCTTTCGCCATGCCACCTTGAACTGACACCACTTCTCATGGATTCCTTTTTCAAAATTGTATATTGTGAATTAAAATTAAGCCTCTCTAAGGATTGTTGCAGTGTACAGAGACAATCTGAATATGTCTCCACTGAATAGTAATTCAGAAAACCTCTGACCTTGGCCGTGACGCGACATGGGAGGCTGTGGCTCGGACTTTTTGCTTGTCGGATCTTCGTTTTCAAACATGCTCTTCATTTCGGAAAAGAAATGCCACAAAGGTGTATTGCGGGGTATTTTGTTCCAGCAGTAGAAAAGCAGGTTTCAATCTGTTTCGTTTTCTGACAGGTGAGGAGGCACACGGAGGCGACAGAGCAAGGCCACAGTATTGCGCGAAAAAAAAGGCATTTTCTACAAGAATCTGATTGTGAATGGGGCGGCTCACACACCAAAGGAAATGTCTGTCACACCAGAGAGAGAGTTTGCTGTTCACACAGGCAAAAAAAATGCTTTTCTGGCAGAAAATGATAACAGCGCAGTAAATCACTTTAAATCAGCTGTCATCAAGCAAATTGGGAGAAGTCGATAGACTCAATTTTTCAAATAACTTCATCTTCCATCAAGCCTGATATGATTAACCTTTCTCTGTCTCTCACTGTTAAAATAAACCACATTTCAGCTCTCCTGTTCCTCTGTCTTACTTTACAGTCTTTCTGCTCTTCTGGCTGTGTGGGACGATCTGCGAGTCTTCCGTGAAGTGAAATCTGGACCAGTGAATGTCTGATTGCTGGCTTGGGTGCCACAAAAAACTCAGCGCCAGCCTTTATTCTATACTCTTTATTCTCCTGCCAGCATGTGCATTCAATCAGCAATGACCGCTCCTCGTCCCGTAGAGCCACGGTTCTGCGGTGTCCCGCTTCAACACACCTGATTGTGGTGAAAGCCTCGTTCCCATTCCTTTAATGCAGGTGTGTTTGAGCAGGAGGACGCTGAAACAAGCAGGACCTTTGACCTCCGGGTCCAGCAGGGCTCGCGCCTTGCATAATGTCTTTGTCTTTTGACGTCCACATCCAATCAGGGGCCCCATAAAAGAGGTTGCTATAGCGATCGGCTGCAGGCAGTTATTACCAACTGTGCTGTGACCATTTCATTCTCCGCAGCACACGCACTCTCTGTCTATGACGTGTTTACTGTGTGTTTCAGCCTCTGCTGTATCATTAACTTCGTTTCAACCTGCAGCAAAGGGCAACTGTGTTCACCTCATTGTCCCACGGTGGCTTAAGTACATCCCAGCGCAGTGTGGTTAAAATGCAAAGACGATTACAAAGAGTGAGAGGAGTGTGTTGTAATCACACTCGATGGATATCCATTTTTGCATCTATTTACTGTGTAGGTGTCCATTAGTATGAAAACTATTTAATTTAGCTCCGAGACACCCACCGTAAAGCCGAACAGAGTTCAGCAGAGACACAAGTGTTTTTGCAAAGATGCAAAAAACAAAGTGGGATTGCAGTGGAAGAGAGTAAAAGAGACCACACTCAGGTATTAGCCTCACGGTTCACATGAGTTGTTAGCTTATATCTGAGCCGCATGGTCCTGGGGAAAAAGTCAATATTGTGAGCATCTGTGAAAGCACATCATTTATGTTGGTGATAAATTCTGCCAAACGTGGAAATCAAAAATTCATTCTACGAGTTGATAAAGCAGTTTTATTGTCTGTGTATTTTACCTTCATGGAAACACACGAGAACAATGATAATCAGGATCGCATTCAGTTGACAGCAGGTGTTTTGAGCAGAAATGCCTCCAGGGTCGAGGGGGAGAACGGAGACGAGGGCCCATCCGGACAGGATTAACATCAACTCCTGTGCAGAAATGAAATTACCTGGCCTCCCCTACAGACACTAATCCTGTCTGAATGGAGCTTATGATGTGACACAAAATGACACATCCGATCGCTGACGTCACCGCAGCCTCTTGGAGGAGACCCACAGATAGTTTATCACTGTTGTGCAACATGTGAGTCATAAATCCTCAGCGTGAGTTAAATATTTGTGTCTTTGTTTCCCGTCAACAATCAAATACCAGCAGATCTCAGATTGTGATGTCGCATGAATGTAGAAGAAGAACATCTGATGCTGTAAAAACAGTCTGTACTCATTCTGGACACGTGACCTCTCCTGTATCACTCCCAGCCACCTACTTTGCATGAGCATGATCTGTGACAGTGTGGCCAGTTTCTTTATCAATAACTTATGTACAAAAGAGCAAGCTTAACATAACAACCTTCACATGTGGGGTCATGCTAAGCTAAGCGTGTGTGTGTGTGTGTGTGTGTGTGTGTGTGTGTGTGTGTGTGTGTGTGTGTGTGTGTGTGTGTGTGTGTG
>JAUESF010011749.1:0-11647 GCA_032274765.1 Malacoctenus tetranemus | reverse complement strand
CCCGCGTCACGGCAAATCGAAGCCGACCCCGAGCCATGCACAGAAATATGCTGCTGCACACGCCTGGTGACAATCTAGAAACGTGTTGACAGGTCAGAAATTTGTATCTGAACATACAACTTTTCCTTTTTCTTCTCTCAGCAACATCTTTGAAAAACCAGTTTCCAACATCCTTTTAAAGTCTCAGCAGTCTTCCCGAGGATCAATTTGAGGCGCTGAACACAGCTTTTACATTTTTGTGACATTTCTGTTTGAAATTTTAAAAAAAATGTGTCTCTTAAAACTATAAACTGCCTTTCTAATTGTCTTTCCCATTGGTACCTCCTCAGCTCTATTCAACTTGACTCTACACAGTTCTAGAGCATTTCGATGTGGTGTAGTTCTTGTCACCGTGCAACTTTTTAGTTCCTCTTCTGCTGTGGTGCCAAACAAATCGAGTCGGGCTGAAACGTGATGATATCGGACTGCAGGCCTCTGATTGGCCTCAAAATCAAAGTGTTAAATCGCGACACATGGATCATAACGGGTGGCAGACTTGATGGAAGCTTTCAGTGAAGCTTTGGTTTTACTGTAAACACCCACACGTTGGTGGTTAGACTTCATTGATTCTTATTAATATTGCTTGAAGAGATGTGCTGACTCACAGGTTTGACAGTTGTTTCTATTTATCTTCAAGTTTGAAAGCTGGACCTGAACTCTGACTGATTAAACCCACAAGAACACAAACTCCGTCTAATGAGTCATGCTGTTTGTGTAATTATCTTTTCGTCACATCACAGCTTTGTTGCCACCTCTTGCTCTTTGTTTGACAGACACCTGATGGAACGAGAAACTACAATTATTTTTGAATGTACCTGAGAAGTTTCTCTAATTATTTGAATCGCTGCATGAATCATGCACCTGTCAGCAGCAGCAGCAGCAGCTTAGTGTGAAGAGGTTAATGAGCGGACCCCAGTAAGACTCCAGTAAGTCATTCCTGTCAGAACGAGAGCAAAAATAGACGCGTTGAAGTTGAAACGCTTCATTCTCAGTCCTTCTATGTTACCTTTCTAAATATAGGCGAGGAGATGAACTTGTATGCAGTCAAGCTAACGATGCTGCGATCGTGGGAGAGAGAGAACGGGTGTGAACGTCGGCGAGTGATGGGAAAAGCCGTTGTTCTCGCTCTCCACGACAGACGGGTAATGGAGCGCAGCCGTGTGAACACATTACTCCCTCTGGACACAACCGCGCCTGACAGCATGAGACGAGACTGACCTCCGGGTTTAGCACACTATTAATGATCCCACCCACGCCACAGAGCAGTGGACTATCGCTATCCTGTGGTCAATCAAACGGGGCCTTTTCATGCTGAAAAACACCTTACGCAATCAATGGCACACAGGCTGAATCAATCCGGATGTGAAGCTGCTTAGCGGGGCTGTGGGGCAGGTGCAGAGGCCAACCAAGTGAAGCGCACGAGACGGCTGCTTTTGTCTCTTAAAAAAATGTCTCGCCACGGACCTGCAGGCTGGCGATGACTCGTGCGAACGCAGCGACGACGAACCACTCGCAAACCTTCAAATTGTGGTGGCACGCTTAACCTTTCCAACAAGCCGAACTCCGTGCAGTGCTTCGGCGTGCTGCCGGTGGCACTTTTGCAGGTTTCAGCAGCATCTCCTGAAACACGGCTCAGCCGGGTCCTATTGGCTTTTATCCCTACACATTTAATTAAGGTCTGCTTTGAAGTCGAGTCAGAGCGAAAAGTGGGACCCTATTGGGGTTTTATTGTTGTTTTTTCTAATGGAGCATTTTCACAGCCAACCTGGTTTCCATAGTAACCTGGTTATTAGAGAGAGAGGAGGCTCCTCTGTTATGAACCGATTCATCTTCAGCAGGTGAAGTCCACCACCTCGACGGACAGTGTTTGGGTAACGATGCTGTCGCAGCACCTTCTTCACACACAGTCCTGACTACTAATTCCAAGATATGTCCAGTGAAGCAACTGCTTTATAAAGACACAAGTTGAACTGTCAGCTCATAGTTTTGTAACATTCAGAACACTGATCTTAAACGATACCTGCAGATCATTAGCTGCTCCGGGTCCTGAGATTTGGTCAGTGGCTTTTGTGCCCTTTCACGTTTGTATCGTGTTTGATCCGATCCAACAGGATCTTTGTCACGACTATTTACATGTACAGGATGGTTTTATTGCCCGTCATGAGGTGCACTTAGTTTCACATTGAGCTTGGCGACTTTCCGTTTACACAATCAATGAGAAGATAATGGGACCAATATGACCATATTTGGAACAAAAGGAGTGTACTTGGTCTTTATGGAGAACTATCAAAACAAATGTGTCCTAAAAAGAGACAAATGTACCGTCTCGAGGTTGTATTCTTATGTCAACTGGCAAGGTCACCAGTGACAATATTTATCTGTCCTGGGTTTATAGATTTATAGTGATAACAGTTCAGAACGGCAATAAAATATTAGACGGATCTCAAAACAAGAGGTGCAAAACCTAATTTGTTAATGTTAATGCACTGGCTCTTTCCTTTTTTCCTAAAAGAACACATTGTCCATTTATGTTACTGAATAACAGTAAGTTTAGAAAAGCCTTCAACCTAAATCCGCAGTGCAAGTGGATTTTGTGCAGTGTGCCTCTTATTAATGGTTGCAATTTCTAGAGAAAATTAAAGCTGTGCAGGGAAAGTGGACCTTCTTGCAATAGGCAGCGACAATTTATGGAATTGGAAAAGTGCATCGACTCTACACAACTGATCTCAGCCCCCAATGGGTTTTGTGGTCTTTAATCTCTCCTAAATTTTAACCGTTTGGCAAACACACTTGTTTCAAAGCTGTCATTCGTGGCTTTCCTGTCTTCCTGCCCCTCGGGGGTGAAATAATACGCTCTAATCTTGATGTGGGCAATTCAGCCATTTTGGGATTTCGGTGTCCCATGGTGTCTTTTTCAGAGCAATCAGACGATCCCATAATCCCCCCTCGATCCTCAAATCCATAAACTCCCCCTCTCCCCACCCCACCACATGCGTCGTGGAAGTTGAACCTGAACAGATGAGCCAGAAGGTGCAAAGAGAAATCTGAGAGTATAGAGGAGGAAATCTCCCACTGTCACACTTATCAAAGGTGAGAGAAGACGTGACGTAAACGGGGAAACTTCTGTAAATTGGTCACAGCGGAGTACGTTTACATGCAGTTGTCGAGCTAAAGTCACGGCTCCATTAGTCAGTCAGTCAGTCACACTTCTTGTCTTGTCTGAGTATAAATGCAGGGGAAAAAACTCATGACCAACCACATGCGACTCTGCCACCATGTATAGCCTGGAGTCATTCATATATAACAGCGCATATTGAACTAGTTTGAAGTCTTTCTGCTTCCAAAAGCACATTTTGCTTATCAGTTGTCATGGTGATTGTTTCTGCACCACTATAGACTGAACAGCTGCGACATCACTTCCTCCTGGGTTAAATACAAAGTGGTGCATGCACAAGACCCCCGAGTCTGACTCCAGTTGTGCTAAGTGGGTACATGTGGCAATAGCTCAACTACCAGTTGCATTATTGAGGTGTTTTTAGTCAAGCTACAAATAGTCCATTTTCAATCAGACCAAGCCAATAATGCAATTTTGCAGCTGTTTATAAACTGACTGAAACACTGAAGTGATGTGTGATATTCCTGTGAGCTCTGTCAATATCTGACTTCTACTGAGCTCACAGGTGACAAAGGGACCCTAATAACCCCGACCACAACACAGAGTGTTTGTGTCTGCAACAGAAACACAAAATAAGTGGTGATGACAAATCAATCGCTCTAATTGAACCTCCATTCCCGCGGCATCACATCTGGAGGGGGTCCTTTTTCAGCTGAAATCTCCTAAAATCAAAGGTCCCCATTTGTCGGCTCAGATGTTTCCTTCCGGTTCTGCCTGAGATGTTCTGTCAGCTGGAAATATGTTGAAATATTTCAGAGCTGTCTGACGGAGCAGGTGGTGTTTTTTCTTGTTTTTCCCTCTGTCTGAGTTTGGCCAAAGTATGCCACAGAGACATCCTGTCCGGGAGCCTGTCAGACAGCTCAAGGATGCGGGGGCCGCTTTAGGACAGAACCTGCTGCCGGAACCCAAGAACACTAAACATATTGGGCTATTTATCATCATTGTAATCTAACACGAAGATAAAACAGGACTCAGCCAGAGCATTCATATTTTGTCAAAACGACAAGAAGCCAAATATTTCAAGTCAAATATCATCACATGGCTTTATAAGGTAACCAGCTGCTCCTTGTACAAGTCCTCACCCAATCAATGAATTGCATACAAATCCTCTTTCTGAGTTAATTTTCGAAAAGACAGACAGACTTGACTGCAAACGCAACCTCCTGAGTGGAGGTAATACAAAGTTATTAGAAAAAAAATAGGCTAATTAATGAATTAGAGTGATAAAATGAAATAAACAGTGCATCCAAATAAATCACTGAACTGCTTGTTGTTAATGAATAATAAATGTATTTGGACAAAAACAAACGTGAACAGTAAAACAGAAAACATCCATTAGGACTAATGTAACAGTCCCGTCCCAGCCAGCAGAGTGATGTCCGCTGCAGAACAGAGAAATGCAATATGAAGGCATGTTCCTGTTTTTTTTTTTTTTTTTTTGAATTAGCAGCAACATGCATGACTGACATAACTGAGTCACATTTAAAAGCTTTCTCCAACTGTGCGAGCTGTCGGTGTCCATCTCTGATGAGATTCGGGAGGAAAGTTTCAGGTCAAAGGAGAAGCGCGGCTGTGGCGTCATTCTTTCAGCGTGTCGGCAGTAGACAGGTGTGTTTCTCAGCTTGTTTTCAACATTTCTCTTGGTATCTTTACGTTGTCCTTCTGCACAAAATGTTTCAAGAGAATCAGCACCTCGTTCTTTACTGAAGAGCTCTACAAAGCTATTGATTTTGGAGTCCCTCTGAATACAAGTGTTAAATTCTGAGTAATTTTCTTAACTACAAAGTGATCCTCGTCCATGCTGGTGTTCCCAGCACCTCACTTGAGTTTGCTAATGGACTTTGGAGGGTTCGTACAATGTGCCGGCACTCACACTCAATAATCCGCCCAGGAGAGACACTCTGAAAGCTGTTATCTCCTCCACAAGTGTGAAGTTAATCAAAGTGCAGCCTGTCATCCCCCACATGTTTTCTAATCTTCACCAACTGCCGGCGTGTATCCAGGAAACCCCAAACTCGTCTCCGGGTCCGATGCTTTTGGGCTGAGCGCTTGGTGTCAAATGTCGTTTGGTTGCACTGTTCTGGGGCCAATCAGAAGCCTCACAGGGGAGCGTCCCATGGGGGGGGCACTCCTGAGTCGAGTTCAGTCCTGTTGGAGCATCTGGTCCTCTCACGCAATTAACCTGCTTGTTGACCAGGAGGCCCCGTATCTCTGTCGCAGCAATTCAGAGTGCCAGGGTGGCTTCACTCGCGGGGCCCATTTGCACTGAGCAAATATTGAACCGGACTGCAGAGCTCCACCCGCCCATGCCTCTCCGGCTCGCTCGCATAAAAGTCTTTTTTTCTTTGTTGTTTTTTTTTTTTTTTTTTTTAAATAGTAGTGCAATGTGGTCGTCCTGACGCACACTACACAGGAACACAGATT
The DNA here is from genome assembly GCA_032274765.1 of Malacoctenus tetranemus. Taxonomy (NCBI): domain Eukaryota; kingdom Metazoa; phylum Chordata; class Actinopteri; order Blenniiformes; family Labrisomidae; genus Malacoctenus; species Malacoctenus tetranemus. Next base: position 6,009 of record JAUESF010011749.1, on the reverse strand, counting down.
TACTCTATCCATACACTGATTTTTTTTCTTAATGAGGTGAATGAACACAAACTAAAAATCAAAAAGTATTTTGCGCCACAAAAAATAAAACAAATTGCATGAAAATCTTCAATTGAGTAAGATGACTCAAGACTTGACCTCATTCACTTAAATGGATGAATTTAACATATGATTATCACAAGTTTGAAAGATTTATGACTTGCATTATTTAGCGTAGGAAAGACTTCAGAGGAACAAAATTAAATTTTTAATGTAAAGATAGCTGTTTTTAGTCAGAATATAAATTACGCATAAGACCGAGTGTCTCCTATGCACTGGCTCCTTTGGGAGGAGCAGTGGCTCTACTCCAAGCTCCTCCTGGGTGACATGGGCAGTCGCCTCAGCAGAGATGCCAGATGTCTCTCCAGCATATCCTCGGTTTTCCCAAGTGCTCTCTCTTGTCAGTACTTGGAAGAACTCGACATGGAGGTGAACAGGAGGCATCCAAAACAGATACCTCGGCCACCTCAGCTGGTTCTTCCAGGCATGGACGGATCTGTGGGCTCTCCTCTCTTCAATAGTGCCAGAGTCACCAGTCTCAGCAGAAATGCCAAGACTTTCCTTTCCCTGGACACTCAGTCCAGCTCCTTCAGGGAGTCCCCAAGTAGTTCCTACGCCAGCCATTGTCCCTCCAATGTTCTCGGTCTTGCCCAGAGCATCGTCCACCTGGTGGAGCTTCCACAGAACGCCTCCTCATTAAGACATCTAGGTCGCATGCAAACTGGATGGCCGAGCCACCACAGCAGCAGCTCCTCCTTCTACAAATAAGGGAGCATCTTAAGGAGGACACCAAAGGAGGAACGTAGATCCACCAGTAAATCGAGAGCTTTGTCTCTCACTGCAACAAGTGGACATCGACCACATCAGTGCTGATGATGGGCAGATGGAAAGCTGTTTCTAATTAGCAATGCTAACGTGTAAAAGCCAATGTTTGTGCTGAACAACCAGCTTGTACAGAGTAATGCAAACATTAAAATCCATCATGACAATGATGAGAAGAGCCATTTTGCTCATTTTACTGTGCCAGTAAAGCAGAAAGAAGAAAAATACTACCCAACCAGAGGAGGACATAAATTACATGCCCACCGAAGGCTTCAGGCTCTTGAGAGAGGGGATGTTGTGTTTCTCTGCCATATAAAAATACCCAATATTTCCATGCCGACACTGAACTCAGGCTCGGGACATAAATCATGCAGAATATTCCAATATGGAAGTCCTTTACAAGAATAAACCCCGACCTGGCCAGCTTCAGGTTTCTCTCGGGCGATTTGTCTGGTTCTGTAAATTTCTGGTGGATCCATTCCCACCGCTCAGGTGTTACGAGCCCCCCTGACCTTCAGTCTGCTCGTCGCCGCCCCTGTTGGCGGTTCGAAGCGCGTCGTTCCCCAGCTGCCAGACTTGCGGCGCATCTGCATCCCAGCGGATCTATCATCTGCCGCCCGCCTCACCTCAGGGACTGGCCCTGCCATGTTGTGGCTAATGAATTTTTACCCCGCATGGAGCTATAAATATTATTTCCAATATGAGTCGTATGATTTGTTTTATATGAGATGTGGAGGAAAGGGGTTGTCATAAAGCAGACGGAGATGGCTCCATGATACAAGGAACTCCTGAGACCTGAGGTGGACTGCAGGATGCTCTCATGTAATAAAGGCCTCCAATTTATGACATTACAGAGGTATAGGGACTGGATCGATCTGGCTTCCCGCGTGCCACTATACGGTTGTTTTCATTTCCAGAAGGTGTGGTGATAAAACCAAGCAGCAGGCCGGCAGCCTTGTAAAAATATCTTAAGCTCATTTTCAGTCCCAGTAATTTTCATCGCCGGGGATTTTTAAATGGCATGCCGCATCCATTACAGAGGGAAGTTATAAGTGCCTGGTATCGGGCGGTGAAAGCTTCACTCAGGACGCCTCATTGCTCTGAAATATTACATTGTTAATCATGACGAATAAATACGACCGGCAGCCACTCCTGTCATGTACACAGAGCGACGTGAGCGATGTGGAGGCAGCGCAACAACGCCGCCACTTCCTAATGGCTCTGATTTAGGAAGAATGTGCTGCAGGAAGCTAATTGAAACGCTAATGTTTTGTCAGGTTCCTGAGAGCCTATTAAAAGGCCTGATTGTTTGTCACAGTCTGGGAGAGAAATGCATGCTTAATAGTTTGCTTAAGACACAGAGCGTGGCAATAAATGTTATCATTTCATGTTATTAATCTGAATTATTGATGAGTTTGTCGTTGTTGGGCATCGTTATTTACAGAAAGGCTTCAGACTTTGAGGGATGCTTCTGCAGAACTCGTTCTTCCTTGTTTGTAGCATCGCATTACTGAGCTAGTTGATTCGCAATAAGTTGCATGTAATGGCAATCCTGCACGCTGCAGCTGGCAAGCTAATGTAACATGCTTTAAACTACCATTGAAACAGAAGGTTGATTTCCATTTCATTCCACTGGCAATGCCTCCCGAAGCTGAATATTCTATCAAATGGGCTACTCTACTCGATTCTACTCTATTATTCAAGGTTTTCCATTCGGCAGTGGTACTGGCCCTCCTTAAGGAACTGAGCCCCCCCCCCACTAGAACCAGTCGAGCCCTTCCAGCAAGACATTTGCCTTTTCTCAGAATTCAAGTTTATTCTCTTGCATTTGTCTCGTGCCTCCTTTTCAAGGACATGCCACCGTCTTGTCCTTGTTTAGCATAAAAATGCCACCGCATCAGATTTCTTGGAGGGGTCGGAGGACCTTAGTTTGACCTGACCTTCGGCTTCGGGGGGGTCCTGAATAATGGCGGCGAACAACGAGTCAGCGCAAGGAAATGATGCATCCATCACTCGGCTGCTGTTGAATCAAGCCAGCCTTGACATTTGGGAGCCACGTGCTTCGGAGCCTGTAGCTTCATGATGCATTACAGTCGTGCTGATAACAAGAAAAATGGCCAGCACAAAGCGTTTTATCATGCGAAGTGGAGCGTTAGCAACTCCAGTCACAGCTGAGTCCAGTCGTTCCTCCTCTCCAAACCTGCATCAATCCACCACATGTTGATGCATGGTCATTGATCGCGCAGCCCAGGAGCTTTAGATGCGTACAAGTATTGTTGTTTAAATATCTCTGATGCCTTTTTTATAACGTTTTCCCTCGGTCATTACCTTCCAGGGAAGAAACACTCAATATAAAACTATTCGTTCATTGGTCGGCAGCAGACAGTTTGTCATTGCTGCATCACGCTTGTACTCTGCATCTGTGCATGAAGATTCACATTTTTTAAAATTCAAATGTTCAAGGTTATGAAGTGTTCCTTTATGGATTATTATGCAATTCTTTTTTGATATTTTTTTTAATAAACTCAATTGATGAATTGAATGTTTTTATTCTATTTTATGAGAAAACATTGAATATAATTTTTCTGTTTGTTTGGTTAAATTTACACTCGATGTTGTTGTATTTTTTCACAGGATAAGACCTTTTTTGTTTAACCGAGTGAAGCCTGAATTCCCCCCTCCTGTTTACCACACTCAAACTGAGCTTGTGTGCTCTCTTGAAATAACCTCCTCTTGTGGTGCTTGCGGAAGCTATTACAACACTGAGTTCTGTTGAAAGCTTCGGTACACAGCTACAATGCGAGTTACAGTAAGAAGCAATCCCTGAGCCCTAATGACGTTAAGGCTTTTAAGCTCACTGGCGCTGATGGCTGCCTTGGATTTTATGACATTTTTATTTATTTAGTGTAATATTTTGATTGTTTGGACAAAGTGTTTCTTCCTTGTAAATTGCTAAGTTTATAAAGTGCAATGACTCTTGGGATGTGTGAGGGTGGGAATGATATACGTCAGATCCCACCAAATGGATTGCCGGGTAGCACAGGGTTAAAGGGTTTCCGTGGTTCTGCTATAAACTCAGATAATCGAGAATTTGGTGATTCGAGGTGGCTTTAACGGACTGCGGGTGGTGATATCCTAAGCCTACGGTAGCGATTCGTTTTGGGGACATTCTGAAAGATGTGTATCTGCTGAAATAAATTGATATCTCATCTTCTTCCCGCGATGCTCTGCAGCTTCGCTCCGTTGGTTTCCCTCGCACATCGGCTCCCCGGCTCAGCGTCTCACTGCATACCAGAGTGAAAAGTGGTTGCTGTGAATGTGAACGTTTTGGTGAGAGTGACCCCCACGGTTCACCAAAGTAATGTTACACAGATTTAATAAAGTCTCTCTCTCTCTCTCTCTCTCTCTCTCGCTGACAAAGGGCAGCATGTGAACTCTTCAGCTGCTGTTAATTAAACTTAATTCCATGAAAATCTTGATTATAAAAAAATGAGGCTTGGCTGAGTGAGTGGTACAGTTTGTCTTCTCTGGCGGGTTGTGTTAATTTCAAGGGTCGCAATCTCCACTTACACTTCCTCTTTCGTCGTTTTCACAGTTTTTAGCACATTAGTTTGATAATTTTGATTCAAGACCTTTGGTCCATGGATCAAGCAGCCGGAATCTAGTCAGACGTGACAAATTGAGATTCTTCTGCTTTAATTTTAATGAGTCAGATAAGGGCTCTTTGTGACAAATCACTTCTTTCATCTCTTTTATTCAGTTTTACAGGGAGCTGCTGTTCTACTTTGGGCGCTCTCACCCCAAGATTTGGCAAAGAATGACGACAAAAAGTCCAAACTTTACTTGGTTTGGCTCCCTTTCACAGCAAACATGACACAGTTTACATTTGCTCATTTCAAGGTGTTATCGCATGAAAAGAGCATGAAAAAAGTGGGGGAAGAAAACATCCCGGCTCACTGATTGGCTGGGACTGAACACAGAAATCTGTGGAAAGTGAGAGACTAAAATATGTTGTGGCAAAAGTCAACCAAGACCCGTGTTTTCAGGCCGAGTTGCTTGGTTAGGATTTCTCACCTGCAATACATTTCGTCCCTTCAAAGTGGACCTAACATCTCTTGTGCGAACGCACCATTTGTTTGTCAGTTTCAACACTGGAACATTATTTACTGTCTGTTCCAAAAGATCACTTGTGAGCCTGATCCAGTCGTTTCACCCTTGTATTTGATGTATTAGCCCACATTAGATAACCTCGTCTGTGGTCGCACTTTGTAAAGCTGCAGGAAAGGTGCCACAGGAAGCGATTGAATAGATATCTTGGGAAGCATTGCATGATTTGTATCACAGTTGGATTGAATGTGAGCGGAGTGCATATCAATAAATTCCATTTGTTATTTGGTCTTTTCCCCTCACAGCAGCTGGTTGAGAGGCAATCCCGGACAAATTGCGAAGAGGGGAGCAAAATTCAATAAGCGATTTGTTGGCTTCAGAGCTTTTACAAATCAAGGTAAATTGCAGAAACGTTTCTATTTCAGAGGGGCAACATATGGCGGCGTCCCCCCGACTTCCCCTCAGGTGTTTCATTTAACATCAGTCCCTCCATTAAATCAGAGCGATCGTTGTCGGCGGAGCAACAAGAGCATTATTGTTTCCCCTGGTGGACGGATCGATCCAGGCCGCGGGGCTGTCAAAATTCGGGTCGGTTTTTATGTTATATCGAAACGTGCTGTTTCTGGAAGGGGGGGGGGGTCATCAGAGAGCTTAGCGTTCTGCCACCCACCCTGCAGCCGCCATACGCTCCACAGCTGTGTGCTTTAGTGGGTTTATCCCAGCGGCGCGCGCTATTCTTTGTACCTTAAGCTCCCGCATGGGGACATCTTTCACCAGTCCAGTCCCAGTGAGTGACATTTTAACAAGAAGTCATAAAACATGTCACAAAAGGAAGAGAGACCAGACAAAATGCCAGAATCCCCGGAGCAAGCGACCCCTGCGGCTACTCCGATCACACACAATCATGTCAGTGCTGCTCACTAAACACACACACACAAAAGCACGAAGTCACTCAGTCACATGGTCCCAACACACACACACACACACACACACACACACACACACACACACACACACACACACACACACACACACACACAC
>JAUESF010011738.1:0-11647 GCA_032274765.1 Malacoctenus tetranemus | reverse complement strand
GCTTCAGAGTGTTGTTCAGCATGGAGGTGAGTAGGAAATGAAGGTACATCATTGTTTGGGTGTACTATTCCTTTAAGGGATAAAACAGTTTGCAGTTTGACTCCATTGGGGGGGGGTCGGAGGCGGAAGCGGAAGCGGAAGCGAAGGCCGGAACCAGAACCTTTTGGTCCTGACACATGTTCCCTGACGGACTTGTTTTTCAGTAGGACTAAAGTAAGAACAGAAAACAACGTGTGTGTGTCCTCGCCTCATCGACTTTTTAGCGGCCTTTTTGTTTGGATCTCCTGGCCACCTTGTTTTCGGCCAGCCAGCAGGGGCGGAGCCATGGGGGATAAAGCTCAGCGCAGGTCTGTTCAACCACCAGGAGCTGCTGCCCTGAACTAAAGCGTGTGATTGTGTGCAGCGGTTCGCGGAACTGATGTCCCACTGTCGGACAGCTGCTCGGAGCTCAGAGGCTGCTGCCGGGGGCGGGGTTGGAAGCCATCGCATCCTTCTTCACATTATGCTGTTTATCGTAGCTCCTATTTGATGAAAACTGCCCCAGTCGAGGTGCAGGATGAAACTGCCTGTGGTTCCACAGTGTCCTCACCTTCCCTCTGCGCGTCTGTCCACAGTACCGGGGCTCCAGCGGACTACGTGGTGGGTCAGGTGTCGGGAAGCTTGTTCCCGAGAAGCCGTGGAGCACCCGGCTCCCTGTCAAGTTTGTTCAGCACCAGCGCGCCAGCTGCTCCCCTTGTGTTCAAGGCTCCACCTAAGGTCAGTGCTGCGTCTCTGAATGGGACCCTCCAAGAAAGCCGTGGTTGCCATGGTATTTTCCTCACTCATTCAGTCTCTGAAGTGGTTTGGCACTTGGGTTCGACTCTAAATATTCCCTGCACTGTGTTGTGTTTTGTTTTTGTGAATTGCAGATTGTTGACAAGGGCCTCAGCACAGAAGAGCAGCACAAAGGAAGCCCAGGTGCCAAATGTAAAACTGCTCCAAAAAATTCCAAGTCACCGAAACAGAGACCGAGTGCCAAGCAGAAACTGGAAACCAGGTGATCAATTGAGACTTCTTTCACGTCTGTGTTCTTGCCCATTAGTAGTGCCTCTGTCTTCTCTCCAACACCGCCTCAGCCTCAGTCCTCCGGCTGTTCTCGGTCATATGAGTATGTTTCCGTTTGACTCAGGGAGAGCAGCTTGCAGCATGCCGATGAGGACGAGGAAGGGCCGTCAGCCGCGAGGAAGAGGAAGATGTCGGAGTCACACAAAGATGCGGAGCACTGGGTGCTGAAGAGACAGAGGCTGAAGGCCAGCAAAGAGGAGGAGCAACAGAAAAGAAAGAGGACAGTGTTCGTCGGCAACCTGCCCATCAGCTGCACCAAGAAGGCAAGTGTGCTGCAGAGGCAACTCCTGAGAAGCCTTCAGTGAAAGTAGGAGCTTTGTCTGATGGAAGTCTGCTTGTGACAGCCACATAGCCAGAACCCAACTGTGACTATGGGCTGAGACTTTGTTTGACTGGTGGATTTGGTGACTTGGGAACAACTCGTTTGAATAACAGATTTTAAAAGGCTTTTACACACCAACATAGGAGTATGCACTCAGACTCAGAGCTCCAGCTTCCTGTCTGAGAATGGACTCATACAGTGTCTGAAGTCTATCCATCCAAAGTTGTCGATCGGTGCTCTCTGTTCCACCACGACCAAACGCATTCATCTCGAGGTGTGACTGCTGTGGTTTCACCAAGCAGGCGGTCAGTTGCTAAATTCAGTGATCAGTGTCACCGTGGTCGTTTTTTTTTTTAACCTTTTATTAAAGATGAGCACTTTCATTGTTTCCTGGTGGCGGCGTGAAAAGTTGCAGGTTTATTTTTTTTCAGGAGATCAAGAGGAACTGATCTGTGACTTTGCTTGTCCCTCACAGAGCCTGCGGAGCATCTTCAGGGAAAAAGGACTGATCGAGTCCATTCGATTTCGCTCTGTGGTACAAACAAACAAACAAACACAGTTTTCCAATCAACAAAAGAACTCCTCTTGCTTCTTTAACCTGCTCCCATTTTTTATTGCATTAAACAGGCTCGGGAGGATCCCTCCATGACTCGCAAGCTAGCAACCATTAGGTAAGTTTACGTCCAACAGAGTCAACGTTCATTATGCAGGAGATTGTATTTGGTCTACAACAAACAACAAACAGCCTGCTGAAGGACCAGGCTTTGCCTCCAAATAATAATAACAACAACAATAATAATAATAATAGATTCCCTCTGTGACATGTCCAGATTGTGGTTGAGTAATCTCATTGCTGGTGCAGTTGGAAGCTGCTGTTTCGCTGAAGAACTCCCTTTGTCTCTCCACAGACGTAAAGCGCACCCTAAGAAGCAAAACCTAAATGCTTACGTGGTGTTTAAGGATGAGGACGGCGCTGCCAAGGCTCTGGAAAGGTAAGACGCGTCTGCGGCGTGGCGCTGACTCAAGACGGCGACAGCCGCCTCAATCCGTTTCCTTCCGGCTGTTGCGCAGGAACGGCATGGAGGTGGAGCGTGACTTTCACATCCGGGTGGACAGAGTGACAGACCTTTCAGCAGTGAGTGCTCACACGTCACAGTTAGCCTCTCTCATAATATGTTTTCAGTCGTTAACAAGCTACTTTTTTTTTGACCACTCAGCATGATCACCGGCGATCTGTATTTGTGGGGAACTTGTCTTTCGGTGAGTAACTGCAGAGGTGAAGCTGCTCAGACCGGCTGTGAAACACACAGCGTTGTCCTCTTGATGAGACTTCTCTGCCTTCTGCAGAAATTACAGAGGCTCCTTTTCGAAGGCACTTTGAGGAATGCGGAACAGTGGAGGCGGTGAGGGTGGTGCGAGACAAGAACTCCGGAATAGGCAAAGGATTTGGCTATGTGCTGTTTCAGGTAGGGAACACATGGGTCTTGGACTTCATACAGCCAGTTGTGTGTCCTCCTGATCGACACGTGGGCAGTGGGTGTTCTACCCAGCAGTGCCTACAGCTGGATGAAAGATGATGCTAATATTCCCAACGACCACCTATTGTCGTTTTACAATAGAAACAATCATAACTGCAAACTGTGTGCATCTCTCCATCACAGAGCATCGATTCTGTGCAGCTGGCGTTGAAGCTGGATGGCTCGAAGCTGGAGGGCAGGTCCATCCGAGTGAAACGGTCAGTGAAGAAAGAAAAGGAGAAGACCACGGACCGCAAGGGAAACGCAGGCAGGAAGGGGCAGGGTCCTGTGAAGGGCTCGGCTCAGAAGATGGGGGCCGGTTCCAGAGGTTTCAAGTCCTTCAAGAAGTCCCCTGAAGGTTCCGGCTCCTTTAAAGGAGAGATGGTGGATCCCAAAAAGAAGACGAAAAAGAAAGGACTGAAAAAGGTCAACACGAAAAAGCCTGCTCGCAACTGACCTCTGCATAGACTCCTTTGTAATAGGTAAAACACACCTCGATATGTGGAGGACAATCCCAGGAGATGGACGTCAACAAAGTTACAGGTCAACTGTTGTTTCTACAGCAAACATGGTGACGAAACACATCACACAGCCCGACCACTTCCATTGAGTTAGCTGTGGGACACTGGGGGCTCTCGTTCCTTGTTCAAGTGGCTGTGAAATAAGCATTCAGTCGTCTCACTGGTTGGTACCAGTTCTACTATCTTTTTTGGTCCATACTTTCTCAGTCATCACATCGAACCCGAGAGTCAGCGTGACCTTTGACCTCTGTGACTGGATAAACAGACCAGATCCTGTTGTTGACCACTCGACACCACTGGCTCTTTGTTCAGCACATTTCTTCCCATGACGACTCCAGTCAGATCACTAATTAACACCTGTCAGCAATAAACAAGCTCATTTAAGATCAGTGTTTTTGTGCGCTTCTTCAACGTGTTCGACAAAGTCCAGTCCTGCACTGAGTTACTGACTTACCCTAAGGGGTGGAACTTATATATCAACAAACTACTGCAATAGAAACATGAACCACAACTTCATGGTTGGAGTACATCATTTTTATTTTCACTTAGATTTTTTTCCGCATATGAATAATTAGAATAAATTTGAGCCAAAACCTCAGTCTGATGACAGGACAATGAACACCAAGTGGAACTATGGTTCAACACAAGCTGGCCCTCTCACATCCAACAAGAACTACAACAGTAAAATGGGATAAAACCATCCTCGTTCGTTGTTCTTTTAATGACAGAAGTCTTTCAGTACCCCCAAAACAGGTCATTAAACAAATCTCCCTAAGAAACTAGGTTGGAACAAAAAAAAAAATGACAACCTAAACCCTTTGAGACTTCCTTGGTGGGGAGTGATGATCGCCAGGTGCTAGCAGGTCCTGATGGTGGGGGGAGGGGGAGGGGTCCATCGTTGGTTCTCTCATTCAATATCATCCTCACTGAGACTCTGTGCACTCACAATGCGCTGGAAGAAGGATAAAGAAGCAAAACAAAAAATCAGTTGGAATTCCTGGGGGGGGGGGGGGGGCTCCTAGAGGTTGTAAATGAATCACAGGATGTGTCGGCTGAAGTTTAAACTGAAGGCAGGACCAGGCCTGAAAGGGGGGGGGGGTGCTATTGTCTGAGTGAGACTGGCTTGTCCTCTGAGGGGGGGATTACCTGCAGGACACATGTGGACATGCCTTACCTGGCTAATGCTGGGCAGTTTAGTGAGCAGCATCTGGAAGACGGGCGGGGGGAGAGTCTGCTGCAGCACCTGCAGAAGCTGCTGCGGCTGCCCGCACACAGCTATGGCGTTGGTGAGGTGGTCCACCCCCTTCTCGTAGTCTCCTACAGGAGGAAACACAATCCTTCCAGGTTCATCAAGTTGAATGCGTTTAATGTGTCTTCATTCCTCAAACATAGCAACTTCACACCATCAGTTTGGCAAGTTTGTTGCACTGCAGGTTCCTAATAGCTGCTGGATTGTCAGGTGATGATGTTAAAGCAGCAGCTCAGTGTCGGGAGAGTGAAAATGAAATGTTACCCTGAGCCAGCAGCTCCTCGCCCAGCTGAATCTCCTCCAGGAAGAACTTCTGCACAGCTTCGGCATCCTTCAGGTCAGGAAGCTGGAGGAGAAAAAAAAAACACTCAGACACAGGAAATAGTGGTGGACACATGAGGATGCAGCCATCGATTATCGTAATCGATTATATTACGATCAAGATTCTGGCTGCCACGATTAAATGACCCCGATCGTATGCAATATTTCCCATTTTTAAAATGCCAACTCTCCTGCATATCTAATCAAGCACTTTCTCCACCAGTAGTCCACCAACCACTAGGGTGCGAAGGCATAGTTCAGGTTCCATAAAGCTGCCTGAATGCAAAAAGGAGTGACTACACTTCGCAGGTGCCTTCCAGTCCCTCTGGGGACTGTAGCACTGTCGCCTGCATGAGAGCAATTGTGCTAAAAGAAGCAGCAGTTGGCGCTGAGATAACAGACACGGATCAGTGTACAAAGCAAAGTCTTCCATCGATTTGAAATGATTAGAGAAGCTGAAGCAATCACTGTGGTGACAGACCCACACTCAGGGTGGACAGTGCAACGTGCGGGGCTGCACAGCTGAAATCAGGAACTGATTGAGTTCTTTTCTGACAGAGGGACAAACACAACATGGAGATTTCACCACAGCAAAGTCTGAAGTCGCAGCAACATTTACAACTGTTCGAATGTCTTTTTTCTGCTCGCTGCTCATAAGATTTTTGCAAAATAACTGCATGTTCCACACACACACACACACACACACACACACACACACACACACACACACACACACACACACACACACAGCGCATCAATAGAGGACACCACAGTGATCCTCAACTTGCTGCTCCGTCTACTGCTGAGTGGCAGCACAAAAACCAACACTGCAGCATATCTGATGCTCATCTACTGAAGTGTGGGTGAAGCTGTTGATGTCGTTTTACCTCCTGAACATATATATATATATATATATATATATATAAAAAAGTGTGTGTGAACACTGATGCTTACGGTTGCCAACCGTCCCTTGAAAAATGGAATCATCCTGTTTTTTTCAAAGGACCCTACCGGGACCCTATTGGGACGATTCCATTTTCAAGGGACAAACCTACTGCTGCTATAAAGACATCAATCACTGAATGATTGGCAGCCTGCACTCTGTTGACATCACATTTTCGTCCCGACTCGGCTCTCTTGGAACCAGGTTTCAAAAAGTGCCTGCTGACAGATAAAAGCACCATGAAAGTGGGTGGACCCCGGTAGGAACTCATGGAAAAGGACCTCCAGGACTCACCTTGGTCAGGCCGGCTCTCTCCTTGGCTGCTTTCTGCTTTCTTCTCCCTGCAATCACACAAACCACATGGACTTGAAATGACAAGTTGTCCAGTTCCGCAGCCATTTGTTGCAGAGGGTTACACACTTATTAAAGATTGCCTGCATGTTTCAGTTCTTCAGCCTCTCATTGAGGGTGCATCTTAGTTTACAGTGGAACATTGAGCATTGAGTTATAAACATTGAGTTATAAACTTCAAGATGACATCCATACAACATGCATTAGATATACCACAGACATAGATGAGGAAAAAAAGACAGAATCTCAGCACAAAATAGGTAAAGAAAAACATGCTATTCATTCTGCTCGTGCAGTTCCTCCATTGTGTCACTTTAAGTTGCTGAAGCAACACTTCTGTTGTGAAGTGTACTGCCTGACACACTGTAACACGTCCCTCGGAGTGTTCCAAAGAGATAGAGCTGCTTGTAGAAGGTGAAGCCAGACACCACCCAAACCCATTGGGACAGTCAGCCCTCTGTCAGAGGAGTCTATGAACTCTGACCTGGAACGATTCAACTGGACTGAGGGAAGACGGAAACATGGGAGTCTGAGGGGGGCTGAGTTCCCCAGCTTTAATGTCACTGCACCTGCTTGCTACTGAGAATCAGAGGTGTCTGCTGCCTATTGTGGTGGCGAGCCCTGAACCTGCTGGTGCACACCTAAAATGAGGGGAGGGCATGGAAGCTCCTTGGTGGCCAGCAGAGGCTGGATGAGATGATGCAGCTCCGGCCTGCACGTTGCACTGAGCGGACGAGACAAGCGTCGCCAACACAAGCCGAATGCCAACACAGCCTCTCTGCGTAGTGCAGCTGGCGAGAGCACTTCAAGGAGGACTGTTTTCACAGGCCTCCTCAGCTCAGAGTGATCATGGGACCACCCTCAGGAGCGCTGTGATGGTCACGGGATGAGGGGTCTTAGATGTGGGTGAAGAAAAACAGCCCCGCCTTCCATATTTTGGAGAAATCAACAATGGACACTGATTCCAGGATATTTTGCGAGCGGCTATTGTAAGCAGCAGGGGAGTCGAGGAGCACCGGTCCTGTTTGGGACAACATTCATGCAGCAGGCGCCTGAGGACACCTGATTCAGAGACCACGTTTGGGTCAAAGTGTGAGACTGGTTCCTGTTAATTCACGGAGCCGCTATGCTTCACGTGCTGTTCACGACACATGGTCCTTCTTTAACAGTAAGAGCTGCTGGATGAATCAGGACCACCAATAGCGACATCAGCCCCTGTTACTGTGCAGCACCGCCTTGGCTTGACACTGCGGCCTCGGGACCCGATCCAGGACTCACATCTGAAAGCTGCAGCATCAAACACGGAGAGATGAGTTGAGCTGCCGGATTTACTCCATAGTCAGGAACAGATCAAAGCCGTTTCCTCTCATCAGATTTACGGATCGTCTCACAGGCAAACGACTCATTCAGCTTCCACGGAGCTGTCGAGGGCCTTTCAATCCGCAGACCGACGCTGAACCCAGCTGGATATCTCAGGCAAAACACAGCGGAAAGGAGCCGAGCTCCGAGGCAGAATGAAGGTGACAAGGAGGACAACCGCACTCACGTTCTCGCAGCCTGTTCTTGAAGTTGGGGTCGCTCCGTCGTTTTCTGTCAAAATAAATGCAGTAGCCGACGAAGAGAGCCCCGCACACCCCCGCTGCGATGGCGCTCGTCTTACTGCCCATCATGACTCCAGAAGCCGTCCGGCGTGTGTCTTTTCGGCGAAGATACAGTAGATATATATATTAGATACAGTGTTTTTCTCTTGGACACTGGATGTCAGGCGGGCAGCTGCGCATGGACGGAAGGACCCAAAGGCCCTCGCTGCTGAGAGACCCGGAGCTGTCTTGAGGATGCCTGACTGAAAATATCCCAACTGACGGATTGTTTTATGTGGGACGCCTCCCTCCGCCCTGCTGTCCGGGGGGGCTGATACAGCTGGACCCTGAAGCTGGACTTCTGGACCGAGAGCGAATCCGATGCGAAGTGGCATTTACAGGAGCGCGTTGTCTCTGCTGCTGCATGTTCCTTTAAGGACGAGTGAGGGCGCCTGTTTCACAATCAAACACGCCAAGATCGATCAGAGGTGGACACAGCGTGGCTGCACAGTGACACGTTCATTCAAACTGCATAAATACTGTGGTTTAAAAAAACAAACCCTGCGAGAGCCACAAGGACCTTTTCTCCACATGTTTCCAATTCTATACAATCCACTGGCTGTTGGCCTGCATCCTCTGACAGTCAACTTCTCATGGAATGCTGGGCTAAAATACCCATCTCTGGGGTAATATTGTCAGGTTATAATGACAGACTATGTGTGTAAATGTCGCTTCAATACATGGCAATGTATGGCTTCAATAGGATGTCATTTTTGAGACTGCAAAAATACTTGAAGATTGGACTTAGATAGTCATATAAAAAGGACTCAAGAAAACCCACAAGAGTTGGCCATGACGACACACAATCCATCTATCCACCCTCGTCTAATGAAAAAAAAAACGGGTTTGAAGCTTTATCAGGGAAGCCGATTCAACATCCCGCGTTTGTGGCTACTTTTATTGGATACAATTTTGTTACCATCTAAATTGGCAATCATAAAATGTGCAGCTCCTTCTTCCGCTTCGCTGCAGCGCAGACGTGTGCAGATGTGAGTGGACAAACAACAAATACCGCTGAACAGGAGCATAGCTCATGCCGAACGCCCCACGGTGGACCTGGCTGACACAATCCCATGGGTCGGTCCCGACGTGACAGAGACATCTGCTGAAGCTCCGAAGCGGGTTGTCTCCCACGATGGCTCTTACTGGACACACTAAACAACAAAGATCACCACCTCTCAGAGGTGTCTCGGTGCTGAGACAGCACTGCTTTCTGAGATTGCTTTTCTTAACATACCAGTTATCATAAACAGCCGGTGGCATGGTCCAAAGTATGTCAGCAAGAACAAACAGACAACCACTCTATCTGATGACAGTCCCGCGTCAGCCACACTGTTATTCTAACAATGTCAACCATACATTACATCTTGGTCCACTCAAAGTTCGGTCTCTATCGGGAAAGTCACTTTTAATCAATGATCTTATCATTGAGGAAAAAAATTGATTTTCTGTGCCTTGTGAAACTTGGTCGAATGGAAGCAACAATGCAGCACCTCTGATTGAATCAGCTCCTCCACACTTTAGTTTTATCAGTGAAGTCAGGACGCTCAGAAAAGGAGGAGGAGTGGTCAGTCTGAACGATATCAAGTATCAATGCAAACAGCTGTCAAATGAAAAGTCTGACTCTTTTGAACATGTTGCTCTACAGATTAACTCTTCCCCTCAAGTAACCATAGCAGTTATCTACAGACCTCCAAAGTATAACGGCAACTTCTTACATGACTTTAGCAAACTTCTGTCTGCTGAATGCATCGATTACAATTGTGTTGTGACAGTTGGTGATTTTAATATTCACTTTGACAACCTAGGAGAAAACAACTTTATCGAACTTTCAAGCATTCTGGAAAACTTTGAACTTTCCCAGTATGTCACAAGCCCCACCCACAACAAAGGACACATATTAGACCTGGTTATTACGAGAGGTCTCAAGGTCTCAGAAGCCTCTGTGAATGATGTTGCCTTTTCTGATCGTTATTGTGTTTCCTTTAAAGCCTCTATCCTCGCTAACTGCAGAGACACCAAAGCAGAAATGTTGCACTGATGATAACACGTGCACACTCTTTACTAAGGCATTTAGCAAAACACCAGCTTTACCCTCAGCCCCCGTCAACAACCTTGTAGATAACCTCAGCTCTAAAGTTCTAAATATTATTGATGCTGTGGCCCCAATCAAGGCTAAGGTCATCCGTGGAAGGAGGATGCCTCAATGGCGAAATGTGCCTCTGGTTAAATCCCAAAAAAAAGAATGCAGACTGGCAGAACGCAGGTGGAGGAAAAGCAAGCTCCAAATCCATTATGATATTCTCAAGGACAAGGTTTCCAAGTAGAACTTTGACTATGAAAAATGGAGAACACGTGCCAAATCTTCTCATCTCTGTCCCGTTGGGCGTGACCATCTTTGGCACACTCATAGAAGTGACTGTAACCACGGACCAAGGGAAGGACGTTGGTTTCTTGGACGGTCCCTGAACTGATGCTCGAAGCAGCCGCAGAAGCAGCTGCCATCATTTGGGCCAGAACCAGGGTGGTGAGGCCTCCTGCTTGATGAAGGTCTCTGCCCCCTGTCTCTGTAGCCAGCAGGGGGTGCCAAAGGGGATAGAGTCATCAGTTGAGCCATGGTGAACTGGCTTTCACAGTATGGTTTGTTATCAAGTTCTTTTGGGTCTGGTGGTTGCTGTCCAGCGTGGACAGCATGGTGACAGAGGTCTGAGAGCTGAGCGTGGTCAGTGTCCATACGATATCTGGCTCCACCCTCTGTACTGTCAGGCAACGAACCAGCACTGGAAGCTTGGCACAAGAGCGTTTCCCACACTGACCTGATGCCGCCAAGGGCGTCTGGCTCTGGGACGCCTCTGCTCTCCTTGAAAACAGCATGGAGGCAAGTGTAGTGTTCCAGGACAGACTCATCTGGGCGTTATTTCCAGGCTTCCACTTGTGACACGTTGACTTTGGTGGGGAGACTTTACTTGATTTGATCACAGAGTATATGGACAGCATTGGTCAGCCTGCAGTGAACAGGGTGGGGAGGGCAGACTGTCTAGGAAAGGATCCTTTTGTCCTCTGAGACACGGATAAAGAAAAGCACATTTGTGTCTCATGATCACTTGATTCTTTCTTTTTTTTCCCTTCTCACTTGGGATTTGGCTCTGACAAAGCCTTGTGTGGTTTCTGTGTTTGTACAGCATGCCTTTTGCACACTGAGTTTTCCACATTGTAAAACATTTTCTATGCTATTTACATTTTCTTCGTTTCCCTGTTTTTCTCTATTTTTGTTTGATACATTTAAACAAGGAATACCAAATTCAGCACGCCGTTCTGTTTAACAAGACAAGGATTCAGCTGGAGATCTTTGAGGTTTCTTGTTATCTGCCCACGTTCAAATAATAGCGGTCATAGGGCCCGGTACAAAAACGTCCATAAAAGTCCACAAAAACGTGTCAATGTTCCTCCATACTGCTCGCCCAATGTAATCCAAGTGTCCTGAGTGGGTACTGTCCACAATTTACTTGCAACGAAATCATTTAGAATGTTTTTAGAGCCTAAACAGCTGTGAATAACTGTGCTCCTGCGAGTTCACAACACTTCCGGACACGGTGGCAAATGTCACCAGCTGAGAGGGAGCGTTCAAGAGTCCGCTGTTCCGATAATGCAAGCATAGAAGAAGAACTCCCGCTGTTTG
>JAUESF010011716.1:0-11649 GCA_032274765.1 Malacoctenus tetranemus | reverse complement strand
TCCAATGTAATCCAAGTGTCCTGAGTGGGTACCGTCCATAACTGACTCGCAACGAAATCATTTAGAATGTTTTTAGAACCTAAACAGCTGCAAATAACTGTGAGCCTGCGAGTTCACAAAACTTCAGGACACCGCAGCAGACCTCACCAGCTGAGAGGGTGCGTTCAAGAGTCCGCTGCTGCGAAAATGAACACACCCAAACCATCTTCTTAATTTCACAGCGAAAATGACTAATCAGCAGCTTTTTCCTACTCTGAGAGACGCTAACCTTGTGCTAGTCTGGCTCACAGCAGAATGTAAACACAAACAGCAGGTGTTCTTCTATGCTTGCATTATTGGAACAGCAGACTCTTGATCTCCGGCTGCATTTGAGACGTCAGAAAAGTGCTTCAGAGTGTTGTTCATCATGGGGGTGAGTAGAAAATGAAGGTACATCATTGTGTTGGTGTACTATTCCTTTAAACGATAGCCTTTGTTTCTTAATGATCATATAATTTGATCAAAAATGGCCATAAACCTTGTCATCTCCTCCCACACTGTGGGTTTTGGGGTTTGCTTATTCTGGTGTTCATGGAGCTGCTTTGGATTTTGTTGTGATGAGATCTGAGGTTGATCAACGTTTTGATCTTTTCAAACTAAACGTAGCTCAGTTATGCAACAAAACATGCAGACCTAAAGGAAACATACCTGAGCCAGCAGCTGCCATTGGATCCGTGGATAGTTTTTCAGGCCAGGAGACAGCAGAGCTTCCTCAGTATGCAAATTCTATGCAAATCATTCGAACATTGCACAGGCCTTAGCCCCACCCCCTCAAACCCACCCCCCTCGGCGCAAAAACAGTGACAGATTTTTGAAACTGAAAATCACATCATTGAAAGAAAACTGACATCGTAAAAAAAATAATAAAACAGTCAACGCAAAAAAATGATGTGAACGTATAAAAAAGCGTTGAAAGGTCTCAAAAAATATGGATTTTACTTTTCAGTGCAACTTTTTTCATTTTCAATTAACTTTTTCCAATGCCATTCTATTTTCAACACATATTGAAGCTGTCACTGTTACAACCCCATAGTTTACCTTTTCTAAGGCCATTCTCAATGACGGAATGGGATGTTTAAGGGGCACTGGCTCGGGGAAGCGCGGGCACATCTCCGTCACTGATTGTTGTTGAGCCTCTTCTGTTGAAAGAAGAGGCAGAAGTCAGGCATTATTCTCTCCATTCACCAAACAAGCAGCTCACAGTGCAAGCAGCGACAATGCATGTGTGAGGCTGTTCTGAAAGGTTTCTAGTGTATGGTGGTTGATTACTGTTCACGTGCAAACAAAAGTGCATTGAGATCCAGAGGTGATAACTGCTGTGTCTTCAGAGAACATGGCTGTCGGTGTGGTGGTGCATGGGGTCAACACTGTCACTGCAAGCGTTCCTGGGAAAGACACGATCTCTGTTTGGAGCTTCTGGCTCTTTCCCTTGGAAAAAATGCACTCCAGCCACAAAACAGGTGGTTTGTTATTTTTGTACATATTTTTTCAATGATATTCCTTTTTTCTAGTTTGAAAACCTGGGATTTTTGATAATTACATTCCATGTTTAAAATTTTTCATGAAATTTTTTTGCTCAACTTCAGTCCCTCTAAAGTGGGTGACGCATCGACACTAAATACATGAGAGTGACATTTCTTGCAGCAGCTCCTCTGGTCGCTTCTCAGAAAACTTGGAATCCAACTTTACATAAAGTACGCAGTCTGTTAGATGTGCTAAGGTGTGTCTGGGTGGTACTTTCTTAGAAGATAAAAGGAACACGGTCGATGGCACAATTATACAAAGTTCCCCTTGTCCCACACAATACATCAACTTTTCAGCTTTTTTGTTGCCCTTTTCAGTCGACACATGGACAGTGAACGCATCATCTCCTGCTGTAATTTAAGTCTGCTTTAACAGGAACACTAATTCCACTTACGCTATTTTCAACTTTGTTTTAATCCTGCTGCAGCTCCTGATATAAGTACAACCAAGTCTACAGCCTTAAAAAAAGCATCTACATAGGTTGAAAGCTGTTATTTAGCAGTACTTTACCTGTCTTTAGCTTTGGCATTCTGTACTGCCACACAAAGCAGCCAGTCATGACCACAGATAGAAGGAAGAAGACAACCATGCCCAGCATGGTCCATTTTACCTTCATCTTGATGGGCGGTTATTGTTTATGGCAAATCTGGGAAAAAAAAAACAAGATTATTTTTACTTTTGTCACAAAAGAAAAAAAAACTGTCTACTCTGATGTTCGCTAACCTAAATTAAGACCAACCCTATCTTATTCTTGTGCTGACATAAACTTTGGCTACCTTACCAAGAGAATGGAGTGAGCCTTTGTCAGATGTCCGTCACCATCGCTGGAGCGTTCCACGTTCCCAGAGTGCAGAAAACCCCACGGCGCCGCTCTTGAGCTTTCCTCAGCCACAGACTGCTACCCACAGGCATATAATCCTTTGCTGTGATCCCTGGCTCCAGATACACTGCTGATTCTCTTCCCACTATCCTGTGACATCATAATCTGCATGGAGCTTAAACTATATGGCCCAATGTAAGGAGGGCTGCAGATCTGAAACCTGTCCTGCACTCATCTTGGGCAATCATGTCACATCCTCTGGAAGGTTATTACATGCAATGCTAACCTGTCATCACAATGTCACAATATCAGAAAGAGGCATAGGGTTAGATTAGTGTGGATGTACTGTACCAGTACCAAATATGAAGGAGCTGGAAGGATGAAGTGGACTAAACAATTTTTTTGTTTAATTCAGTATAGCTGGGGCTGCACGGTGGCGTGGTGGTTAGCTGTGGTGGTTAGCGCTCTCGCCTCACAGCAAGAAGGTCCTGGGTTCGCGCCCAGGTGGGGCCTTTCTGTGTGGAGTTTGCATTTTCTCCCTGTGCATGCGTGGGTTCTCTCCGGGTACTCCGGCTTCCTCCCACAGTCCAAAAACATGCATAAGGTCAATTGGTGATTCTAAATTGTCCGTAGGTGTGAATGTGAGTGTGTGTGGCTGCTTGTCTCTGTGTTGCCCTGTGATGGACTGGCAACCTGTCCAGGGTGTACCCTGCCTTCACCTGTAAACAGCTGGGATCGGCTCCAGCACCTCCCGTAACACGGAATAATAAGCGGTACAGACAATGAGAGATGAGATCAATATAGCTGTTTGCTGACACCATCATAAATAGAGTATTCGAATCCTGCATCTGCCATACATTGAGAGTTTTCACAAAATTCTGCCTTTCAAGTCTGTTCTCTATTGTTCAGTGTATGTGTTGTGCAGCTTTTTATGTTGCTTCTTTTTTGGGGGTAGGGTGGAGGGACTGGACTGAAGCCAATCAATGAAAGACGGGCTTTAGTCCGGTTCAACTCCTTCATTTGGGTCCATCCTTCCTCACCTAATGGAACTCTTGCCAGCATAATGCGACCAGTCAAAGAAGGGGAATTTCACCTCTCTTGTGACAGAAGTGACTATTGTCTGGCGATAAATTGTCATGCTGGTGTGACGAACTTCGGGAAAATCTGGCCAGCTCCAGGCGAGGCGATCACATGCCTCAATTGTTTCATGTTTCAGTGCCCTGCGCTGGGAAGCCCCACGCACTAATCTGGAATGGCCAACTCCCAACATTTGGCTTTGATTCCTTTTGTTTGGACTCAACTGGAGAGAAGAGGTCCTGAGTCTGCTGCCAGTTCCACGCCAACCGCAACCTTTATGACTGCAGCAAACACAAAACTCCTTGGTCTTGGTCAAGCATACCATACCTAAGCACACCTCTTCTGATCATGCCAACACACAGAAGCATGCAATTCTCAAGCACTGCAGCATAACGCTCGCATGAGCTAAATCACATCAAGGTTGTGAATGTGAGTGCACCCTTTGTCTTGGAGTCTGCCTCCACACCTGGGTCAAGCGGGCTCTGTGCTCTCCAACTGTGCTTCCAAGTGTGGGTTTGGTGAGCAGAATGAAATGTGATAATAAAATAATGATGTGTAATTAAGAGACCAGCAAGTCCCAGCCTGACTAGATGATCTGCAAGAGGGGTTGTGGTGCTGGCAGGACTTCAAAGTGCTGCAAGGCCGAAGAACACTGGCTACCCACCCATTAACAACTGGTGAGGTCATGCGTCTTAATCCAAAGCTCACTTTTACAAAGCACAGCAGCATCAGACCCACAAGACCCCAGCACAGCCAACAACTGAGCTGCATCCCAGGCCAAAATCCTGCAACAGCAACCACCCATAGATGTGCAAATGGCAGACGAAGTGTGGCAGATGCATGCCCGCCAATCCTACCCAACAACCAGGTGCAATAGGAGGGGCCGCAGGGTGGACACCAAGCAGGCCAAGGTGGGGCCCACATATAATCTGCATACTGAGGAAGCTCCGCTGCCTCCTGGCCAGAAACCATCCACGGATCCAATGGCAGCTGCTGGCTCAGGTATGTTTCCTTTAGGTCTGCATGTTTTGTTGCATAACTGAACTACGTTTAGTTTGAAAAGTTCAAAATGTTGATCAACCTCAGATCTCATCACAACAAAATCCAGAACAGCCCCATGAACACCAGAATAGGCAAACCCCAAAACCCACAGTGCGGGAGGAGATGACAAGGTTTATGGCTATTTTTGATCAAATTATGTTATATTAAGAAACAAAGGCTATTGTTTAAAGGAATAGTACACCCAAACAATGATGTGCCTTCATTTTCTACTCACCCCCATGCTGAACAACACTCTGAAGCATTTTTCTGACGTCTCAAATGCAGCTGGAGATCTTTCAGGTTTCTTGTTATTTATTGAGTAGGATGGCAACTCCTCTTTGTCTGCTGTTGTAACTTGCTGAGAACACTTGATTAAATGTGTGATCTGTCAAAGACTTTTCTTCAGTTTTTAATAAATAGGTTTCTTGTAGAAGTAAGATATCTGCTTTCAATTATTGGATATATTCCATAATTTTCAGTCTTTTTGCCTGCGAGTGAAGGCCAGGAATGTTCCAGGACACACAGGTTACAACGACAGAGCAGGTGGTAGATGTCTGTCATTGTGTGGACATGTATAAGGCTTAAAGTGCATTTATTCTTAAATGTGTTCCTTATTGTTGGCAAACTGGATGGTGTGATTTTTAGTGACTTATAGAGGCTGTAGGAAAATAGTCGGGTGGGTTCATTATTGAACATGCCTCAGCTCTTTTCTATGTGGTGGTCTGCTGGGGGAGCAGGGAGCTCAGACATGGACAGAAAGAGACTGAACAGGTTGGTCTGGAGGGCCAGCTCTGCCCTGGATCTCATTGAGGAGGTGGCTGAAAGGAGGATGTTTGCAGCTACTAACTGAGAAAGAACTAACAAGGGAAAGCAGTAGGACCAGACAAGGTGTGTCCATGGATGCTCAAGTCCTGTGCTGCTCAACTGGGGGAGCCGCAACAGCACGTCTTCAACCTCAGCCTGCAGCTGGGGACAGTGCCCACCCTCTGGGCACCCTCCTGCATCGTTCCGGTGCCGAAAAAAGACCCGGCCCAGCAAGCTGAAAGACTACAGACTGGTGGCACTGGTTCACACCTAGTGAAGACGCTGGAGCGGCTCTTCCTCCACCTCCTCCTCCTCCTCCCCAGGTTCAACACACCAAGGACCCTCTACAATTTGCCTACCGGGCAAATGTTGGGGTGGAGGATGCTGTGCTGTACCTCCTCCATCGAGCCCACTCACACCTGGACAAGGGAAGCGGCACAGTGAGGATTCTTTTTATGGAATTCTCAAGTGCCTTTAATGCCATCCAGCCCCTGCTATTGTGTGGAATGTTAGAAAGGATGGGAGTGGACTCTGAACACTGGATTTCTGATTATCTCATCGACAGACCACAGCATGTCAGATTGAAGGACACTGCATCTGACACTCATCACCAGACCAGGGGCTCCTCAGGGGACAGTGCTGGCCCCTCTTCTCTTCACCTTGTACACCTCAGTGTCACGATCCGTCACGTGTTTTCACTGTCTGGTCTGGTGTCATAGTGTAATCGGTAGTCTGTCACCCCCTAGTTAGATCACACACCCGGTTTTACCATTCCTATGCATTTCTATGCATTCCTCGTGTTTCCTTGGTTCCCTGTCCTCCTGTCTCCGCCCCTCACTGATTTGTGTAGATCAGCTGCACCTGGTGGGGCGGTTACTTAAGGGTGTGTTAGTGGGTGTCTCATTGCTAGTGAATCTCCTGTGCGTCCAGGCCAGCCTTCCGTGTGTCCTCCTGTTGTCTGCCAGCATTCCAGTGTTTCATGTCTCCCCGTGTGTTCCCCAGTTGCCGACCATCTGCACGACTCGAACTTGGATCTTCCCCCGAACTGACTCCCTCGGATCTCCTCGCCTGTCCTCTGATGTCCACGTCTGCTGGCTCTGACCACTGTCTTTCTCCGGACCTCGTCTCCACTTGTCCTGACATCTCCGCTCCCAAGTTCCCGAGTCCTTCGTCTCCACCTGTCCTGACGTCTCCGCTCCCAAGTTCCCGAGTCCTGACCTCGTCTCCACCTGTCCTGACGTCTCCACTGCCTGGCTGGGTGACGTCAATAAAGCATCATTGAAAGCAACTTTGCTCTGGCGTGTATTTGGGTCTGGGTCCCTCGTGACACTCAGACTTCTGTTATAACTCAGAACTGTGCCACATACAGAAGTACGAGGATGATACAGCTATCATGGGGTGTATCAAGGATCACAAAGAAAGGGGGAGGAGGGGCAGCAAGTGGGGAGAGAGGTAGGGGGCATGGGGTGAGGAGCATGGCCATTGGGGTGAGATAGAGCATTATGCTCTATCACCAGACAGTGCGCAATATGTTACTGTATCTGTATATTGCAATATGTTATCGTAATTGTTTATGTTGGTGTTATTCATTTACAATTTTATGTTGGTGTTGTCTTGTTTTTCTGGTGCAGCAATTTCCCTGAGGTCTGCACCAAAGGGATTAATAGTTTTTTTTTTTATTATTACTGTTAGCAAAGCTCTCATCCATCACGGACAACCCCTCTCACCCACTACATGAGATGTTGAGGGCTTTAAGCAGCTCCTCCAGCGGCGATTCAGGCCACCAGTCCACCCTGCAAGAAGGAGCGTGACTGCGGGTCATTTCCTCCACCTGCAACAAAACTGTACATCAGCATCACTGGCTGATGCTGTACAAGTCATACTCCATACATTTTACCTGTGCACAATGAATTGCACATTTTTTCTTTTTCTGTTTGTGTAAAAACTGTATTCTTTCTTTCAGTTGTTTATATTTTGTTATCTTTGTACATACCTATTTTATTTTTTGTTTCTTTTATTCCTTAATTATTCCTATTTTTACTTGTGTATTTTTTTCAATGCTGCTGTGGCATACAAAATTTCTCCCAATGGAGAATCAACAAAGACATATTATATTCACAAAGGGGAATATGCTTCAAAATTGTTCTATTCATGTTTCACTGAGATGAACACACACAGGAGCCAATGAACAGGCAGCATGTTTTGTATGATCTTAACCCATGAGCTCTCCGCAAACACGGTATTGAGACAGGATCATCGCGGGTCTGTGGGTGAATTTATGCAAATTAATACTCAAGCGAACATTGATGAGACAGTCGGTTGTGCCCCTGGAGAGGTTCGGGCCGCCCCTGTCAGGGGACGAGTCGGGATTAAAATCATTCCAGACGGCAGCCGGTGCTGCGATTGGATGTCGCGCTTTCCCCCCCGAACCCTGTCTTGCACCAGTCTGTCTGCACCGACGCTGCGCCTCCACTTGTCGGTTTGGCCTTTGGGTAAAGTGTTCCTTCGGATGTTGCTTTTTTTCCTCCATTGCGACGTTTATCTGTCATTCCTCGGGGCGTTTTTTTGGCCAATCGGGCCGCCGACCGGTCACGACCCACGATGAGGACCGGCGTCGGTCACATCGGAGCGGGCAGACCTGCGCGCTGCGGGCACCGTGGCCTTAGCGCTGGGAGAAGCTAACCGCTCCACCCGGCAGACCTGCGCGCTGCGGGCACCGTGGCCTTAGCGCTGGGAGAAGCTAGCCGCTCCACCCGGCGCCAGACGTCCTCGGAGTATTCGGGCCACGGGAGTAGCATCATGCGACAGCGTTTCTGTGGGAACACGCGCGCGGGGTCCTCTTCAACGTGACTGGAGCGACGCAGAGGGGGATGCCGGGCGGCAGATGGGGGACGGAGGACGGGGCAGTCTCGGACGGCGTCTGCAGGTGTTCGCCGGGGCCGTGTAAAGACGGCACCGCACGACGCTTCCGTGGGACATGCTCCCACTGCCTCTGAGTCCAACCACACCGGAGCATCACAGCAGAGGCAGCAGCGGCGGCGGCAGTGCTCCTGTGGACGTCGACCCACCGAATCGTGAGCGCTCACCGGGGCCGGTAATTTACCGAGGAGGACGCGGAGGCATGACATGCACAGGAAAGAGGGCGACCCGCGGCTGTTGCTCCGTCTAACCCTTTGTCTTGTGAATGAGCGGACGATCGCTCCACACGGCTCCCGGAAACGCTCCCCCCCCACCCCCCCTGTGGCAACAGCCGGATGGAGACGCTGTGACTCTGCTTTCATGTACACCGCAACGGCGGTCTGTCTGTGTGGGGACGGGGGGCAGCTCGCAGCAGGTAAACGGCTCAAGACCACCGTTTTTGTGACGCTTCCGAGTCCACAGTCTGCTTAACGTCGTGCTGTGATTGCCTGCAGTGGAGCCTGGCAAGCCCACCCAGGCTCGTGCATCGCGTGTCGCTGATGTTTGCCTCTGATCGTGGTCACTCGGGACGCCACGGCGTCCACTGCTGCCTGCAGTTGTCTGTCTTGTGTTACGGGCATAAATGATAGATATTTGCAGCAGTCATCAGGCCTCAAAAGCATGAGAATTGCCGGACGGCTTCGGGCTGGCAGGTGACGAGAGAACATAGCGCCACCTTCTGAGAGATCACGGGCTGGCTTGGATGAATGTTTCAGTTCCATCCACTGTCAGTGGTTTGCTGCTGCAGCGTTTGGTTCCCATGTCCTCATCAGACCCGTGGGCTCTCTCTGAAGAGGCCCTAATAATGTTGGGGGAGGGAGGGAGGGGGGGGGGTTCACTGTCAAAGAGACCTCTCTTGAATCCATATCATCCAGTGAGCTCTGTCGCCTCCTCCCACCAATTGAAAGTTGCTGTTGCTACCCAGTTCCTGACGACTCTGCCCTCCCTCACCAACCAACTTGCAGCCTTACGAAGCCCCTCCTTTCAAGACACTTGTCCTCTCTCAGCTCCCCCCACAGCTCCTCAGCCTGGAGGAAGCAGTGGTTGCAACTCCCTAACAGCTGGATTGTTTGTGGGAAGTTTTGATTTGATTCTAAATGCTTACTATGCTCTTATGATCATTCAATTTAATAAATAATGCGAGTGAAGAGCTACAAAACGGGGGAGGGGATTTGTGTATAGATTTCCACATGACTTCTGCAGAAAAATGGCTGGTTAGTCCTGGTTTGGCTGCTTACACACCAGGAGAGCCTGGGTGAGTTGGTCCACTTGGTTCAGGGCATTTTGACGTCCTTCAGGTCTTTTGTTTGGTTTGCATTCATACAGAACCTCTTGAAAGTGGACCAAACTGCCAGGACAAACATAAACATTTACAACACCTGGCCAAGTTTGGTGGTCTGATCAAAGTGAGCAATTCACCCAGTACGGAAGAAAAAACATGCGGCTTTGCGACTGGCCGTTCACTGCAAAGAATAGCCAGTCTTCCAGCTCATTTACACCACAAAGAACGAATGGAGGAACACCAAAATTATGCAGTGATAACTTCCTGTTCCTAGTCTGTTCGTCTTCTTTCGTGATCTGTTAAAAAATAAATGGAAACGTTTCTATGCATTAGTTGACAAGAAACATCATGACTCCGTCAAGTTACGCAGGTCATTTTGAGACTCAGACATCTAGCGTTTGTCCGACTTGTGCTGATATGAATATGGTGTATACTCCTGGCCACAGCATTACACTAAACCTTTTACTTTTAAAATATTGCATCATATATCTGATGATTCATTCACCCCCCCCCTCACATGTCCCAAAAGGAATACATCTTTTGAAAACCTCTCAATGTGCTACTCTCTGCACCAACAGCCACCATCATCTCAGCAAATATAAATGAGTCTGTCTGACACTGTCAAGACTTCCAAAGTAATACATTTATTAGAGAAGAGTTTATGGGGGGGGCATTACATTGCTAAAGTGTTCAGCAAAGGTGATGTTTGTGTGAGGTTCTCCTTGCTCTTGCTTGCGAGCATTATCAGTCAGTGGGGAAGGATACAACGTGTCAGCTATTGGGTATTTCACAAACTCACTGTTGAGGTAAACCTCTCAGTTGGGTGAACCCATAGCTCAGTTCTAAGAAAAACACCACATTCCTGGTATTTTATTCATGTAAAATAAGTGTTAAAATTGGTAGTAATCTCCCAGATTTTGACGATTACTGATTATTCCCTAAAACGCTGTAATCAGCCAAATATATTGCCCCGGCTGACTAAATCGGCCAGGTCCTCCCCATTCACACAGAATGGGAATGTCACCCCCCCCTCCTATAAAGTGTTATTTTGTGGCTGCTACATTGTCTCTGAGACTCAGTTTTTTGCTAATATGTTGGAAAAATGAATCCACATGTTCATTAACACATTATAGAAAGAAATGTCCTCCAGCTGAAACTCTGATATAATTTGGCATGCAGCAGGATGATGAACCTTAATATAAAGAAACTTTACTATGGAGATGCCTCCAGTTTTTGTGTGGGGAGCCTTTTATTAGACTTCAATCCCACTGGGAGTGCCTCTGGGCAATGTCACGGCTGCATTGCGAAAAAATCTTTCGTAGAGCATCTAAACTGCCTGGAGTGGCACTGAAACGAGGACAGAATTAGTTCATTTGAAGTTCTTTTCTGACTTCAGATGTCGTCAGAAATACTTCACACTTGAAGTGTTTCAATCCAGTCAAAAACTCACATATTGACAATCGATGCGAATTGAACTGCATCGGTTTGATTGCCGTGCTTCTGCACAGCTCTGCCATCTGCTCACGAGTCGGTGATGAGCGTCACTCTCGTGGTAGCGTAGGGCGCCTGAAGCCTTCTCTCCAACGATGCTTGTTGGCCAGGCCACGTTGTTATCTCCACCCTGTACTGTTCCCTACAGTGAGCCCAGTTGGGGCACTGTCATGGTATGGAGATGCATGAGTGCTGCTGGTGTTGGTCCTCTCACTGTCTGTAATGGCACATTAAACTCTGCCAAGTGTTGTACCATCCTCCAAACCCACACACTTCCTTCTGCTCTTGCACGGTTCCGTTGTGGTCACAACTGGATGTTTCTACTTGAATGTATACATTCAGGTCCAGTAGAAGTTGGCTGCAGGAGCAAAGCATCCAGGCCTTAGAGTCGCTGGCTGAATCCAATGGGGACATGAGCTTAGTTGACAATATGTGACGGTTCACTCCAGACTGGCAGTCCGCTGAACGTCAAACATGTTTTGACCCTTTGTTTTTTTTACTCTATTTCGCATTCCATCATCTCTGTTTTCTGTGGTTGTGTTAAAGGAATAGTCCACCCAAACAATGATGTGCCTTCATTTTCTACTCACCCCCATGCTGAACAACACTCTGA
>JAUESF010011695.1:0-11651 GCA_032274765.1 Malacoctenus tetranemus | reverse complement strand
TTGGGGGGCCCCCCCCCCCCCCCCCCCCCGCCCCCCAACCGTGGGCCACTACAGACTGAAAGTTTTTCAAACTGGGATCCCATTTTAAGTTGGCACTTGGCGCCTCCTTAAGCCTCAGTAAAATCACTGTGATGACACCATGGTCAAAATGTTCAAGAGTCAAGATAAACGGATAGTCAAATCAAAACAGGAGGTGGAGATTTGTTTATCCCAAATTTTCATATCACTTCCAAGGACCTATTTACACCCTTAATATGAAGTCGTGTCGTCCTCAGCAAGTTTTTATTGACAAACGATTGAGAAGAGTGGACTATGGGTTGGATGGCAGTGACGCATTTCTTATTTGGTAAATTTTTTCCTTCTTTTCACTTTCAGTACCTTGAAATTTTACCTTCAATATTCTGAACTATATCAGTATATTCTAATATATGATTATTCTTTTTCTGCCTTTAAAGCTAGTTTAGTGTCAGTCAGACTTGTGTTTGAAGAAGTTTAGATTCAATTTGAGGGTCAGTCCTCTCACTAAAATAGAGCTATCACATAACCTAAAAAGGAAAATGTCAAGTTATGGATTGAATGCCGGATTGCCAGATCACTGGCCCATACTACAAGAAATCTACGGCAGCGCTTGTGCACATGAGTATAACTAAATCAGGACTGAAACGTCAATGCAATCATTTCATGTAAAGTAAGATATATTTGTCCTGCAGGGTTGTACGTCGTCCCTCTGAGCTGTCATGAAGTTTACCATGTAATCAAAGATGCAAAAAACTGGGGTGAGGCTCTGACCTTCTGCAGAGAGACGTACAATGACCTGGTTACCATCAACAGCATGGAAGACGCCATCAGGCTGGGCCATGAGTTGTGGAATGACGATGACAATGAATTCTGGACTGGTCTGCATGGCAAATATAGAAAATTTCTGTGGTCCCTGGAGAAAGAGGGATTTTATGGAAAAGGAAACGGATACACAAACTGGCATACCACTCAGCCCAATGAAAACTACGGTCAACACATCTGTACACTCATGGAATCTTCTGGATTCTGGTCAGACAACAGATGCAACACTCAAAACTCATTCGTATGCTATGATGGTAAGAAAAACTTTAATTTTTATCACATTTTATTCATGTTAATTCAAATTAGTAAAGAAAAATGTCAATGTTCCACAGCCAAGAACTGCTGTATTCTCGGCTGTGGTACATGTCTGAGGACAAGAGAGAGTTTATATACAGTAATCCAGAACAGCCAAACCAGACAACGTCTGTCTAAAGCATCAATTGAGAATTGAAGTTAGTTGAACAATCACAACTGAGCAAAAGCTGCTTACACAGAAAAGTACCTCGTAAATCATTTATTATAAGACCAATAAACAGGGACAACAAAATCAAGAGAAAGAGAAAGGCCAAAAATGCGTTTGAACACAGGACATTCTTGCCGTGTAATAAGAGCACTCACAACCATATCACCATGTTGGCCATTGACAAACCCGTTGGTGAAACATTTGCTGAGCCAGATCCAACTGGTTGCAAAAAGGTTGTCAAACACTTTTCTGACACACCAGTGACAGAGTTTTTTTTTTTTTTTTTTTAACTTTGAGAATTAATAAACATTAGCTTTAAGTGCCCTATAAGTTCAGCATTTAAATTTATATATGATTGAACTATAATTATAATTGATTGGAAATGGTAAATTTTGAGTCAGACATTTTCCAAGTACAACTGGTAATGTCTCCAAGTACCCCAAAGGAGTATGAGTACTCCAATCTAAGAGTCAATTGCCTGAGTTAGGACTGAGTTAAATTATTTATTAAAAGATTAATAAACAGAGAATCTAAAATCAATAGTTATTGTGCTCCTACAATTTTGTCAGGAGCCCGACGTGCACTCATACCCTCATTTGTGAAATAAAGTTTAAACCAGTCCCAAAGGGCATGTGGAGTATCAAAGAATTGATAAAAAAAATGACACTGGTTTCAGCCGCTTTAACGGTGAAACACAAGTAAAATCTCAAAGCACAGCTGAGAGATTTCATTTCACATCAGGTTTGGCCAGCATCTGGATGCAGGTTATTTGACTCACGTCTTTGTCTTTCAAGAATTTGCTGAGAACAAATACGTCTATGTGAGCACAAAAATGACCTGGATTGATGCTCAGCAGTACTGCAGGAAACACCACACAGACCTCGCCAGTGCGCGCAACAAGTCTGAGAACCAGTTGGTGGCTAGCTTGGTGATGGACTACGCTTGGATCGGCTACTACAGAATGTCATGGATTTGGTCAGATGGTCAGCGCAGGGAGCCCACTTCATTCGACAACTGGCAAGCAGGCCTGCCACGTAATCCCATTGCTCACTGTGCAACTACGACCCACAGCAAATGGATTCCACGACATTGCAATGACAAATATCCTTTTGTCTGTAGTGGTGAGTAATAGATGACAGTGAGGAACTGACAACTGATCCAAAACCAGCTGCTATTTTAGTCATCATTCTAACACCCGTGGGAAACTTGGTGAACCCTTTCAAACATCTCTCTCACATCAGAGTTTGTGAAGCTGCCAGTGAAGACAAAAATGAGCATGAAGATGGTCCTCACCAGATCAGACCCCTTCCTGGACCTGGAGGAGATGCAGGATGTCATCTTACAGCAGGTATCTTTATTGTACAAGACAGGAGTCAACTGAGTTTCAGTCTAATGAGGAAGTGTGTGAGTACAGTTGTTGGCTGGTTCTTGTTACAACATGCAGACCTTCAGGAACCAGATAAGATTATTGTAAAACCTTTTCAAATCAGCCGCACTGACTGACAATGGTTATGGGGAGGGGGGGCATGATCCAATGCAAATATGGAAATGTTGTGCAAATATTGCTCATCCTCCTTCTTGCAACATGAGCTCCAACACTGCTGAGGAGGATGATGAAGGTGCCTGGATGGTGCCAAATTCCAACAGTCACGTTCACTTTGTGTCTGAATGTTTCCTCACAGCTCAATGAGACGATGAGGAAGCACGGCCTGAGTGAACGAGTCCAGCTGAAATGGAAAAAGCAGCCTGATGGAAAGATCTTCCACTAGACAGAAAGAGAAAATCACTAGAAGAAAATAACATGTTCATAGAGGAGTTGTTGGATTTCTTGCTTCTGTCTTCTTCCAAGGTAGAAATCACAGAGGGACCAGGGGGCCTGGAGCCATTCTTTGTCTGTATCTCTGCAACTTTTTGTGTTGGATGACTTGTTGACTTTGAGGGACTTTTTGAAACAGTTTGGAATATACTATTGCATACAAGGAAGCTTTTCAACACGCACGCACTCACACACACACACACACACACACACACAGAAAGACAGATCGGTTGGCTTGTTGACTTTGAGGGACTTTTCGAAATAATTTACAATGTACAATTGAAAAATGCTGCATCATTGCCAAGAGGTTCTTGGAAACAGTGGAATAAATATGTAGTTTTTTTGCTATTTAGTTGAGTTTTAACACACTTTACATGATCAGCCACCTTCAAATCATCACTCATTTTTACACACTAATGAGGACGGCTGAAACTCAGTCGTTTACTGGACACATCTGTCACATTCAAGCACACACTTCTTTTGCATTTTATGTCGTTATTGTATTATACTTTATCTAATAACCGCTCAGAAGAGTCTTCTCTGTATCTTTGTTTCTCTAATATCTGTGTTTAGAATGAAGCTGATGTTGAATGTAGCTAGAACTGCAGTGAAAAGCTTGAAACACGATTGTAAAGAAAACTGAACTTGAGTCATGGTTCCACAGTAAAAACCTCAAACTTAGGTCATGCATGGATATAAGCTGTCAAACATGCAAAACATTCCTGTATATTTTGACACTTGGTTCAATAAAACTATTTTTGTCCAGTCAATGTTTGTCATTGTAGTGTTTTCAAAAGTGTTTTGAACATATTGTCTCATCTGGTGAAGCCAGTTTTACAACATTTGAACTCTGGAATTGGTGTCATCATTCCTGTAAATGAAATAGCAGCTGCTCAGGACATTGTCAGTCTGTTGCTGCTCCCAGCACAGTAGACCCCAAAGGCAGCTTTTACCTTCCCTTAGTCCTTCATGCTCAGCATGTCTCCATCCTGACAACTGTGACTCGCATTTGCTCCTGTTTTGATATACAGCTGCACTGACATTTCACTTTGCCATGTTTGTCCATGTATTGTCCTTGAACCCCTGTTAAGCACTCTGAGTCACATCTTGATTGTTTGAACAAATTTACCTAAATAAAGTATAATTTTTTTTGGTTTGATACAAACTTTGCATGAAAGTAAGGAAATTTGTATTTGATAAAATCCCTTATATGCAAAGTGATGGCTTTTAGAATAAAATCTTTCACCGCTGGAAAGCCTGTTTATTTGTGTTCTAACTGATTTCATACATTTTCAAAAATTAAACAGAAGCCAAATACTTCTGGACAAACCCAGTCTCACGAACAATCATAAGCGAGAGCCTTCAAAGTAAAAGCACTGAAGAGATTACCAGGTTGCTGCACACTTCACAGAGTGTCTTATTCAAGTTTTCATGCTGTCCTCAGTTCAGACAAAGCCTCATTCATTCCTGTGATCACACTTTGGGATTTGCCAGTGGAGTTCATGGCAGCGCTGAGCTCCTTCTTAAGCTTTAGTAAAATAGCTGCATGAAATATTCAAATTGTTCCTGAGTCAAGAAAAAAGGATGGTCTTAGGAACACATGAGATGGAGATTTCTCATGCCACAGTTCTCCCTCACCCTCCAAGGACCAAAGAGCACATTTACATCAAGGTTTCTTGACCTCAGCAGTAATTTCACTGACAAAAGTATGAGAAAAGCACACGTTGGATCACACAGCAGTCATGCATGTGGTCCTGTTTGGTGAGTTTGTATTTTTGTTCTTGTTACTTTGAGTAATCTGAAGTGGTGCTTCTCAAACTTGTTTGGTCAATCTCCACTTTAAACAAGCAGGAATTTTCAAGATCCACCTGTTCTGATTGCACAGCCCCCAAAATGATATAATCAGTGAAGTGAATATTTCCTCCTGCTATGTTTCGCTCCCCACCAGCCACGTCTAAATGTGAGTGTGTGTGAAGGGGGAATAGGTAGAAGTTTAAATTAAATTTCAGATTAGTATCATTGTCCTGTTTTTGAATTTTGTCCTCTCATTAAAAATAGCTGCAGGGATCCACACATATAAAATATTCTGTTGAGTGCATGCAACCATTTATTTTCACTAAAAGTACCTTTTCACAGCTGCAGGGTTGTACGTCGTCCCTCTGAGCTGTCACGGCGTTTACCATGTAATTAAAGACGCAAAGACCTGGAGTGAGGCTCAGGGCTTCTGCAGAGGGAAGTACAATGACCTGGTTACCATCAACAGCATGGAAGACACCATCAGGCTGGGTCATGAGTTGTGGAATAACGATAAGGATGAATTCTGGATTGGTCTCTGTGGTGATTTGTACAAGTTTATTTGGTCAATGGAGAGAGGGATTTTATGGAGAAGGACAGGCTGAGTACACAAACTGGCATTACGGACAACCCAATGAAGACAAGGGATGGGACAGTTGTACAGTTATAAACCGCAATACTTTTTGGTCAGACATGGATTGCACCATTCCCCGCAAATTAGTATGCTTTGATGGTAAGGAAAAAAAGGGACAGCTCTGTACAAATTTTCAACTGAAGAATGTGTCAGCAAACACTGATTTTAATTTAGTCAGTCTGTTTTTGAATTGCTAAACTGAATCCAGTTCTCTCGAATGTAATCTAATATGAGAAGCAGCATGTTCCTCCCAACTCAGGAAAATAATTTCAAAACACAAACATTTCAATTTCAATCACTTTGAGTTTGTAAAGAAGTGAATAGATTTTCTCAGGCTGAGGAGGAGGTTAGTGGCATGAAAGAGCCTCTGGTAATCGTTCACGCCAGTATTTCTTATTTTCATGCCCATCCTGGGAGCATCGTGAATGACAGGACACATTTGTTCCCCTTCATCACTGCTTGTTTTGGGGTGGGTGGGTGACTGTGAATTTTGATCATAATTTGCTTCATGTAATCATTTTGTGAAACAGAGTCCCCAAATTTATTGTGGCAAACAACATTGTTTGTTGTACTTGTACATTGTAATTTATAATGTTCTAACATTCAAACACACTCTTAATGCCTCTGTGAAAAAATTCCCTTTAATTATGTTAAAAACTGCAACAATTCAGAACTCCATCACAAAGTGACACAACTAATATTTATCTTTGCAATAATTAATTCAAACGAGGTTCATACACCTTTCCTTTTCAAATAGGACCCTGAATTAACCCTGCCTCACACACATCAAGCTCAGGAACACCTGTCCGAATTAGATACTTGAGGCCTCTTCTACTGCTGCTTAGTCTCTGAAATGTCAATGGAAACCTTTAAGTTTTTGAGTTCTCTGACAGCAGCAAATGAGGGCTAGAAAGGCAATTAAGTACAAAAGACAAACAGAATTCACCCCAAAACATCATGTTCAGACAGCAGGTGGATGGAGGTTATTTCACTCTCATCTTTGTCTTTCAAGAATTTGCAGAGAACAAATACGTCTATGTGAGCATGGACATGCCCTTGCTTGAGGCTCAGCTGTACTGCAGGAAACACCACACAGACCTCATCAATGTGCGTAACAACTCTGAGAATCAGTTGGTGACAAGCTTGGTGACCACCTACGCCTGGATCGGCTACCACAGAGGATCATGGCTTTGGTCAGATGGTGAGTCCAGGTGGTTCAATTCATTTATCAACTGAGAGACAGCCCTGCCACGTCGAAACAAAGATCAGTGTGTGACTACGACCCACAGCAAATGGAATGCCCGTGCTTGCAGTGACCAGC
This sequence comes from Malacoctenus tetranemus, assembly GCA_032274765.1. Taxonomy (NCBI): domain Eukaryota; kingdom Metazoa; phylum Chordata; class Actinopteri; order Blenniiformes; family Labrisomidae; genus Malacoctenus; species Malacoctenus tetranemus. The sequence goes on along the minus strand of JAUESF010011695.1, from coordinate 4,783 downwards.
ATCTTTTTGTCTGTAGTGGTGAGTAATAGATTACAGTGAGGAACTGACAATTCATCCAAAACCAGCTGCTATTTCTGTCATCATTCCAACATCTCTCTCACATCAGAGTCTGTGAAGCGGCAGGTGATGGTGAAGGTGGTCCTCACCAGATCAGACCCCTTCCTGGACCTGGAGGAGATGCAGGATATCATCTTACAGCAGGTATCTTTATTTTTACAACACAGGAATCAACTGAGTTTCAGTCTAACAATGAGGGAGTGTTGAGTACAGTTGTTGGCTGGTTTTTGTTACAACATGCAGACATTCAGGAACCAGATAACATTATTGTGAACCCTTTTCAAATCAGCAGCACTCACTCACAAAAACAATCTTAAGGGGAGTTAGGGTGTAAGGCCAATTTGCAAAGAATGCGTAAATATTGCTCATCCTTCTTCTTGCAACGTGAGCTCCAACACTGCTGAGGAGGATGATAAAGGTGACTGGATGGTGCCAAACTCCAACACAGTCACGTTCACTGTGCGTCTGAATGTTTCCTCACAGCTCATTGAGACAATGAGGGAGCACTGCCTGAGTGAACAAGTCCAGCTGAAATGGAAAAAGCAGCCTGATGGAAATATCTTCCACGAGACAGCAAGAGAAAATCACAAGTACATAATAACATGTTTGAAGAGGAGTTGTTGGATTTCATGCCTACATCCTCATCAAAGCTAGAAATAGCGAAAGGCCGATTTTGTAGATATAATGTAAAACTATGAATTTTGTGTCACACTCAAGCAGCTGTCTTCAGGATTTATTGCAAATGATTGATCACCATCTACGATCTTATTCCTTTCAATTTATATTGTATTAACTAAAGATGAGTGTCTATTGTTATCTCAGTGATTTCACTACAGTGTGTTATTACATATTTCTTTGACAGGATTTTGGATGTGTATGCCCTTACCTAGTATTTGTGTTTGAGTAATAGATAGAAACACTTTCTAAAACTTTCAATTCAGAATCTGCGACTATCTCCAATGTGGAGTTGTTGCGTTGTAGCCTCACAGGAACCTAATCTCACGTCCCATTTGGTCTCGTTAGCTGAATGTGTCCCCACACCCCTCAAAGACCAACAGAATCAGATTTTGAAATGAAAGCCTATATATCTTCCACTTCAGCAACCCAGATAGTCATTCGATGAACACTGTTAACTTTGTCACTCATAGGGACTGATGGCATTTCTGTGAAAAAAAAAGCAGTTGGTGGACCGGGACACTGGGCTTCTGCATAATGATTAGAGGATCTGTCAAGAGGCTGAATCCTTCCTTGATTGAGAGCAACATGAGCCACTACAGTTCAGAACTACAGTCTCACTGTGGAGTTTGCAAGACAAGCCAAGAGAAAAAGCACAACTTCCCCCCCTTTTGGGAAGTCCTGCTGTGTAGGACAGGTGTAGCAAGAGGACATAGAGGCTCACAATGAGTGTTGTGGTTTGTGCCACACACACAAATGCATGAGTGATAGTCAAAGCATCAGACCTGGCCCCTTGCACACACTGATCCCTCCTTAGCCCAGATACCTCCCAAAGATTTACATCCACTGAGAGTTTTTTTCATACAATGATCCTTTTTTGCATTTACAAACAAAGCGTTTGGCCACTCTTGGCTTAGACCTTAGTAAAATTACTTTGGTGCCACAGGGTGGTCAAAAAGGCTCAGCGACATTTAACTGCAAGTTATGACTTTTTATAGTCACAACATGTCCCCAATGAATGGGAACATCTTCAAACAAAAGGAGGGAACGAATATGGTCATACAGGGATATTGATGTACGAATGGTCTAAACATTGCTTGTGATATGTGTCCTCCGCGTGCTGCTTGTTCTATTTGTTGTTTGTATTTGTGTTGAGTTTTCTCATATACAACGATAAAAAGTCAATAAAAAAAATCCCTGCGGCTCTGTGGTCAAATGTTTGACGGGTCAAGAAAAAGGGATGGTCTAATCAAAACAGGAGGTGGAGATTTGTAATCTCACATTTTCTTATCACCCTCAAGGAACTAACTGCATACTTTGATGAAGTTTTTCTTGTCCTCAGCATTTACTACACTGAAAAGCATGAGATGAGTGTGCTATGGATCGGATGACAGTCTTGCATGTTGTCTATTTTGGTAAGTTTTTACTTTTTTCTTGTGGCTGAATGAACTAAAGCAGTTCTTCTACAACCCCAACTGTCCCATTGACCACCCAGGAAAACAATCATTTCCTCCTGTGTGTCACACCTGACTTGTCGTGTCTCCATTCTCCGCCCAGTTCACTTCCCCACTCTTTGAGACACAGCGATCTAAACTTATGTCATCATCTCTGATACATTATGTTTTGGGGTTTTTCCAATGCTGTAGGTGCAGTTTAATCACCCCCGATTAATGTAAAAATCTAAATTTAGCTTGGAGTCTATCATACGAGGTTAATCATATTTTTTCCCAATCATGTCTTATAAGTGGAAAAAAATGACTGTGGAGTAAGATATCAAAAGAATGTGACAAGACTTAAATCAAAGATGCAAAGACCTGAAGTGAGGCTCAGAGCTTCTGCAGAGAGAAGTACAATGACCTGGTTACCATCAACAGCATGGAAGACACCATCAGGCTGGGTCACGAGCTGTCTAATAACAATGAGGATGAATTCTGGATTGGTCTGTATGGTGATTTTTGCAAGTTTATTTGGTCACTGGAAAGAGAGGGATTTTATGGAGAAGGACAGACTGAGTACACAAACTAGAAATCCGATCAACCCAATGAAGATGATGGACATGTTATTTGTACAGCCATATCAGCTGCTGGAGTTTGGTCAGACTTAACTTGCTTAGCTCTCACATCATTTGTGTGCTACGATGGTAAGAGAAGTAGGAACGGCTTGTTTCTTAAATAACTATTCTGAGTTTGAATTTAGTCAGTCTGTACTTGAAAGGCCATATTTCCAACTAATTTGTATGCTGAATTGGTGGGAAAACAAGAAACAGCTCGTTACAAACATATCAACAGAAGTTTGTGTCAGGAAAAACTGAATTGGAATTGCGAGACTAAATCCTGCTCTCCAAACTTTGATATCAGGTGTAAAGGAGCATGTTCCACCAAAATCTTACTAATCGCTTTCCAAAATAAAATTCAAAACACACAAGGCTGTTGCATTGAAACACAATGGTAATGCACTTTTATTGCATCAATGAAGTGCAATAACAATGAACAGTTGAGTGAAGACCTCTAGAAAGAGGTGCAACATTTATTTTTGTATTGGCTTTATTTTAACCCTCCCACTCTACATGATCTTTCAAGTAGGAGCCTAAATAAACCCTGGTTCACATACATCAAACCCAGCAACATTTGTCCTAATGAGATACTTTAAGCCTTTTCTGCTGCTGCTGCTGATCAATATCTGAAATGTCAAAACAAACTTTTGAGCTTCCAAAAGACTTGAGGTAAAACACAGTTATACCTGGTGGTCTGTTTCTCTCGACTTATTGTGCACCATCCTTGAAAAGCTGCTCTCACTGATGTGAGTGCTCCCAAAAAAGAAGAAACATGTAAAATCAGCAAGCAGAAGCAGACTGCATTCTTGGAGCAGTCTCCAGGATGAAATCCCCTTCTGATTTCTCTGTGACTAAAAGAGGGGATACAACGGTAGTTCTCACAGTTCCAGCTGCAACTCTGCAGGTTTGCTCTGCAGAGAGTAACAAAGAATGAAAAAGGCAATAAAGTCCAAAAGAAAAACAGAATTCACCCCGAAATATCATATTTGGCCTGCGTCTGGAAGGCAGGTTATTTGACTTCCATCTTTGTCTTTCAAGAATTTGCAGAGAACACATTCGTTTATGTGAGCAAAGGCATGAGCTGGCTTGAGGCACAGCTGTACTGCAGGAAACACCACACATACCTCGTGAGTGTGCAATGAGTCCGAGAACCAGTTGGTGACGAGCTTGGTGACCTTCCATGCTTGGATCGGATTGAACCCAGGAGGTTAATTCATTCACCAACTGGGAGGCAGGCATGCCATTAGAGTCATAGATCAGTGTGTGACTACAACCGACAGCAAATGGAATTACAGATCTTGCAGTGACCAGTATCCTTTTGTCTGTAGTGGTGAGTAATAGATTACAGTGAGGACCTGACCATTCATCCAAAACCAGCTGCTGTTTCTGTCATTCTAACATCTCTCTCACATCAGAGTCTGTGAAGCAGCAGGTTAAGGTGAAGGTGGTCCTCACCAGATCAGACCCCTTCCTGGACCTGGAGGAGATACAGGATGTTATCTTACAGCAGGTATCTTTATTTTTACAAGACAGGAATCAACTGAGTTTCAGTCTAACAATGAGGTTCACTTTATGTCTGAACATTTCCTCACAGCTCAATGAGACGAGCGAACAAGTCCAGCTGAAATGGAAAACGCAGCCTGATGGGAAGATCTTCCACTAAACAGCAAGAGAAAATCACTAGAAGAAAATAATATGTTCATAGAGGAGTTGTTGGATTTCTTGCTTCTGTCTTCTTCCAAGGTAGAAATCACAGAGGGACCAGGGGGCCTGGAGCCATTCTTTGTCTGTATCTCTGTTAGTTTTTGTGCTAGATGACTTGTTGACGTTAAGGGACTTTTGACACAATTGTCTTTGAAAGATTCAATTGAAAAATATATCATCATTGCCATAATAATGCAGCAAACATGCAAACATAAATGTAGACAGACAGACAGACAGATAGATAGATAGATAGATAGATAGATAGATAGATAGATAGATAGATAGATAGATAGA
>JAUESF010011674.1:0-11653 GCA_032274765.1 Malacoctenus tetranemus | reverse complement strand
ACACACACACACACACACACACACACACACACACACACACACACACACACACACACACACACACACACACATGCACAGGCACATGCATTACAGACATATAGAGCAGTGCAGACTTCAAAGCAGTCACACACATTGTCATCAAACACAAGCCATATTACTAATGGAGAGCAAACTGCTGTGCTTGTCAACACTTTCACACACTTGTTCACACTCGGTTCCAGAAGAGTGGATAAAAGGAGAGAGAGTATAGTGCTGAAGATAAGTTTCCCTGCAATAAACTGTAAAATCCTCTGATGTTGCACACACCACAGTCCTGGCATATTGTAACTATTGAAATGTTTGTATGAAAGCGAGGGCATATGGAGGCGTGTAGGGCTGCTAAGACACTGTCAAGCTTTGCGGTATTTGTGCATTTATTTCTTTTGACGTTCCTCTTTTTCGTCATGGAATTGAAAGATGTACCATAGTAAAATGCTGCTCCTGATGAATGAAGTTTTTGCACTGTGACTTCGGAGTTTCATCGCCCATCCACAGAGCAATACATCACCACCTGTCTGTGGTCTTCTGCCACACACACACACAAAAAAATCTCTCAATCAGCTCTGTTTCTCACTTTATTAAATTCTATGTATGAAGAGAGGAGTGTGTACAAAAGTGTTTTAGGGGGTTAGAAATAAATAAATTCACAGTTACTCACTCACAGCTTTTAGACTAAGTCTGTTGTCATGTTCAGTCTGGAAAATAGTGAGCCAAAAGTAAAAGAGCAATGCTAAGGTAAACGTTAAAACAATGTCACATGTTTCACTCGATCACATGCTTTTATTTCATGCTTTGAAATGATTGTAAAAAACTCTGCATTTATTTACATTATTTACATGAATATGACAAAAGCAAAATGACTGTAAAGGCAAGACGGCATCCCGCCTGATACTTGCATACACGCGTGCACAGTGCTGAGACACGCTCTGTTAGGAGTTGGGAGAAAATTTCCTTCGGGCAAAGTGAGTGTTGGTGGATTGCAATTTGGTGCAAAGGTTCAGTCTTTGCAAAGTGCAGAAGTCCTCTGTCTACTTATCCTGGTGAAATATGCGTCCAAGCTCTCAATTTAGGACCAAATACCTCAAGAACAACAATACAAGTTGGCTGAGCTTAGACTGTTAGGATGTAAGACACTGCACATGCTAAACACAGGGTATTTTCTGGATGGTGACGACCGGCATTCAAACAAATTGATGTTTGGCAGCAGGCTCACACCACAGGTTCTAATTCAAAGATGAAGGATAAGTGAAGCAATGTGAGGAACAGCTCACATCACGTAAAGTGTCACAATAAATGTGACACATCTGCAGTCCAAACAGTGCTCCTGTCAGCATGTAGCTCTGAGTGTCCCAGTTGCTTCATGCTGTAGCCTTCACCAGCTATAAAGCGCAGACTTGAAACAGATGAAAAATACATTGTTGTCATTCAATGGATGACAATCCAACCTAACCCAAATCTGAGTCATTCAAAGCTGTTGCCATTCATAATCTTAGTTAACTTAGACCCTGACTTAAAAAATGATCAAAAAGCAACCACTCCAATGAGTCAGTGTGATGAAAATTACCCACTAAACATTTCTGGGGAAACACGATTGTGGCTTCTGTATGGATATGTATGGGATTAGCCACTGGAAATTTTAGCCCCACTTTTGCATTTGATGACATGCTCGCTATCCGTTTTTTGCAACCTGCTCGGTATTGAGCAGAATTGTCAGTTGTTACTTTGTAAATTGCTTTATTTACGCACTGAACTGAACTCACTGTTAGGACAGGCTGATTCCTTCTTCTTGACCCGTTTGACGCCAACCAGTTAACATCATTCATTGAAACCTGGCAGCAGACAGCCTTTGGCTTGTGGGATCTGAGTGTGCTTTGCTGACACCAGTTCACACCCCAGTCACCAATGCAGTCTTTAATGCAGCATTCTAACATCTGGCAGCCTCCTGCTTTGACAGCTCTCGTAGTTCTGATTCAGTCGAGTCTTAACTTTCAGACGAGCAGATTCATTAAGCACACCACAAATAAGCACTCTGTTTCAACAACACTTTACTGATTTAAAAAACTACATTTTTATTGCAACTTGAACAGCTTTCTGGAAAAAAGAACAGAGTCAAATGAATGTGCCCATTCAAGGTCTGGTTTATTCTGACTCAGGGTTACTCCAAAGTAAATGTCTTTATGTTGTGAGTTTCTGAGCTTGAACTTGATTTCAAATCTTCACCTATGACGAAGAGGGATTGAGTCATTGAGGAGAGGCTGTATTTGTCGTGCTTTCATTTTAATCTCGGTCTTCCAGAGCACATTCTTGATTTGCTTTTTTTGTTTTTCCACATAACGCTCCAGCGACAAAAATGGAAACAAATGTGGAACGGTAAATGGCAATCCTAGCAGGCACTGGCAGGGGTTAAACCCCCATGTCCTGCAAGCTTACTCAGGATATACAAAGTTCGGATGGACTGATGTATGGTCGGAAATTGATGGTGAGACTGTGATGTAATTTGACATTTGAAAAAAAGTACATAACCCATCCGAGAACAAAGGTCAGGGTTTCAGCTTGGTCTATTCGTCTTTATTCTTAAACATGTTGGAGGAAAGGATTATTTGTGCTCCTGTGCTATATGACTGGTTTTGAATTTCATTGAATCTCATGAAAAATCCCTCAATGAGTTTTTTTCAGTGGTTCGGCAGGTTGTGTTTGGATCACTGTTCATTTTGTGTGCTTCCTTTGACATCCCTGGGACGTTTGTCTTATTTTTTATACTGATGCACTTTAGGACTAAGATGGTCAGAGCAGGGATCTCCATCCCACAATGCGTGAAAACTCTGGCTTTAAAGTTACAGTTGAAATGTTTTGTTGTGAAAAGGGTTTTTTTTCAGTTTATTGTAATATGGCTAAATTCTGTTATCAGGTTTTAGCACATTTTTGGCTTTACGTCAGTCATAAAGTACAAACAGTGGCTAATTAGAATGCATCCTCCTGTTTGGAAGTCGTCAAATTTTCTGAGCAATTAGAAGAAACAGAAGAATCACTGTCATCAGAAAGATTTGGTGTTTTGGGAGACAAAGTACCATTCACCGTCAGTCGTGTTTTATCAGAAGAACGGACAGAGGAAATACTGGCATGGTGTGTTTTATTGTTACCCAGAAAAAGGAAACTCGACATGCTGGCAGATTCAGTTCGGAATGTGACCTCACTTTTTTTACTCCTGGTAAACCACTTGAAAGGTTTTTTTTTTTTTTGGTTTTTTTTTTAAAAAAGCCGGTTTTCCTTCATTGGATTGGATTGGCATCCTGCGATCAGGACTGACACCGCCTTACAATTCCAATTCAAACAGTTGGTTGTGAGACAACTTTTTTGCTGTTTTGTTAAAGTCACAGAAATTTAGTAGATTCACAAAATCTTTTCAAAATGTTGAAAATAATTCAGCCTAAAAAAAGCGGTGTCCAAAAACAATTGCCTGTCCTTCCTACTGGGGAATTGACAGCGTGAAACAGAATAACACAGTGTTAATTACATTTCATTCACTGGGGCCAAAGTCAGGCTTCTATATATCTCCACTTTTTTAACACTTCTACATTTATTATGTTGATGTTCCAATTGTTGCTAAAAAAAAAAAAATCTTTGAACACTAAGATATTTAATTTTTTTCTCCAGAACAAAAGTTTGTAACAATTTGTTGGAGTAATAATCATCATTAAAAGTCAAACTCTAAACTCCCTGATTCATCAGTTAAAACTAAAAAAGGTTTTCCAGAAAACAAGTAGCTTGTTTCAGTGTACCCACAGAGAGCCGGAAGTCTGTGGATGTGACGACCGTTCAAAACTGAAGGTTTTAGGAAAAACACCAGACATCAGTGTGTATGCTGGGTCGACAAATATCAGAGTCAGTAAGTGCTCAAACAGAGGGAAAACGATCTCAAAGTTTGAACATCCATGACCATTGTAAATTTCAAATGCATGTTCAGATCTTGTGAACAGTTTAACCACAGATGGACTACAAGCAATGTGTTATATAATGTTCAAATTGACTATAGACTGTTCAGTGTATCTTTGTTTAGTTCGGGCGTTATGCATCGAGTGAGCGATTGTTTCAGTCAAAGAGAAACTGCTAGTTTTCAAGTAAATTCAGTCCGGTCATCTTCACTATGTTCGTCAACAAATAATGTGTGACTGTTGCTTCAGAGAAGGGGTCTGAGAATTCTATGAATGCTATTCCAACCTGGCCACACTGAAATGTCGAGGAAGGTCATTTGTGCAGTGGAATCCAAACCAGGGACTTCCTTCGTATTAAAGGGCTAAAAGAGCATTCACGACATATGCACCTTTTTTTTATTTACTAAATATTCTGTTATCCTAGCCTTGTATTTGGGCTCTGTGTGTGTGTGTTCCAAAACCTCTTATAGCCTGATGAAGGGAGCACACGTTTTGTTTGGGTGCTGCTTCATGTGGAGTTCATGACACTTTTTTGTATCCAGTATAGCATTAAGTACAACCACTTAGAAAATGTATGAAGTGGATTAGCTGCTACCGCAATGCGTTTTTTTGTTACTTTATTGTGTTTCGTGTGTTCTAGAAGGCAGTTTGCAGTCACTTCTGGACAAGCTATAGGATGTCTTAGCTCACTTTGCTGCTACACAAAGTTGGATTGAAGTAAAAAAAAAATCAACATTTCAGACAGTAAGCAAGACTTGGTCAGGCCTTTAAAGCTGCTTGGATTAGACTTGCTGTTTGCATGATGCACACATTCATTGTGAAATGTCTGTGACTGTGTGAAACACCACTGTACTGTAATTGCTTAAAACACTTGAAGATGAGCTTTTGGCTGGAAGAGAGTCTGTGACGTCTTGTACAGTTGAATCTGTAGAGTAGAGGAGATGTGGAGCTGTCAAATCCCAGCCAACCATCTGATAGTCATTGGTGCACTGCTCAGTGAAAGAGCTGGCAAAACTGAAAAACCACCTCCTTCCTGTCTGCCCTTAATGTAAAGAAATGAACTTCCATCAATGTCGAAAGATGTTTTTTTTCCAGAGGAATAGTGTACTTTACCTTGAAAACAGGTCAATGCAGCAGTTGTAATATATTTTGGAGTGCGTAATTCAGTCCTTACTTTTTCTCATTGCCCAATGAGGAAAAACAAATCCAAGATCATGAGAAAAGCTGCAACCATGTGTCAAAACCTTTGCAACAAAAATATTTCAGATGAGAAGTGCAAATAGAAAGTAACTTATCACTAAACTACTTAGTATGTAAATAAAAATATGTACATAAATTTGGATGTTCGTTTGAATGAAGTGGAAAATCACAATAGCTCAGCATATTGCTTGCATACTAAAATGTGTTTCCAACAGGCTGACAGTACAATCAAGGTTGGTTTGTTTTAGATTTTTCTCATTCACTTTGCGACGACTTCTGTTAAATCAACACATCTACACAAAGTATGTGTCTTGAGTCATTAAAAAATTGGGATTGCAATCATGTAAAAATCATGTCAAATTCCCAATTGGGGACTGTTGCACTGTGGATTTTCATTAGCATCGTTGACAAATGATCAAACGAACCAACTAAATTACACTAAACTTGTTCACTAAGATCTGTTTTAACTCTTAATAGTTCACCATCAAACTTTTGAATCTCATTATGTCGATATTAAAAGAAAGCCTCATTCTCCTTCCCAACAATTTACCCCGTTGCACATGTATTGCTTCCTCTGACGTTCATGGATTGCATCAGGCATATTGTAAATATTACTATCAATGGGGAACACACAACTGTATTGTGTCTTTTTACAGATGAACGTTCTTCACAGTTGTAGATCAGTATTAAGTTACCGTCACATAAAATTGCTCTTCGTTAAACCTAAACTCCAAAGAGCATTAAAACAGTTGAGTGTGTTCTTGTCAATGAGATGGTTACTAACTGTCACGGTTGACCATCAGCTGCATACATAAGTGTGACAGCAAAGACAAACTGTTGGTTTAACTTCCAACCTCACACGACAATTTATACTGGAGAACCAACTCCATTGTAATGTCAGTCTCAGCCGATCTGGAATGAGGCTGATAGATGGTTGATAATCCGAAGCACTGGCAGATAGATTACAGATTACAGTCTCACTTCTACTCCCCCTCCAACTTCTTGCTTCATTTTACACACTCACCTTTTACTTCAGAGGTTTGTTCTCATAATGTACCCGCATCACTACCCTAAACTGATCTTGTGAAGACAGGATAAACCACCAGGCTTGAGTAGATCACAAAAGTATCTCGCTAGTCTCACTCAGACTCCTGAAGGAGAATTTTTTTTTGCTGTAGAGAATAAACAACAAAACATCACGAGCAGGATATCAACCAGTCTTTGTGAGCTCGAGCTCGTAGTAGGAAAGTTTTGAGACTGTGTTATTCACAGATATATTCCAGACAAGACACGAACCCCTTCAAAACTGCTTTTGAGTTTTAGTCAAGTATTTTGCCTTTTCTTGATTTTAGAGACCTGTCCCCTTTTTTTCTCTGTTGTTCTCTTTGCAGCTAAAGTCTGTCCATCCTTATTTTGTATGCGTGACTAAGAGTTTGCACCCTGCTCATGTTATCTGGACTTGGGGTTGAAGTGGCTGATTGAATATGCCATTTTAATTGAAGCCAGAAGCCCATGTGTTTTTTTGTTCTACTGTACTAACAGTGGCTTCAAGGCACCCTGACATTAACGGCAACAAAACCCAGGAATGATGTGACAGATCCTACAACTGAGTTACTCCTCAGAGTTTGGGCAATAAGGACCGAGATAATGTATGTGAGTGGAAGAGGTCTGACGCATTCACATCCAGTATGATGATTGGTGAATGTGTCATACATGCAGAGTACATTTGAGCATTTTTTTCGTACTGCATTATGACTGTATAGCACTACTGGTATAATTCACAAATAAAGCATGCCTTTCAACTTTTTTGTAAATTGAAATGATTACGTTGTACATATATACAAACAAGTAGTAAACAATGGGGTGAGAATTAACCTCTGAAAGCATGTTTCTTTAGGTTCAGGATGTACAGACTGTATGTTATTTTTTTTTAGAAGGAAACACTTGAAAACCACCTGATATCAGAGTGTGTGTGCTAAGATAAACTTTACAATGCATTTTTGTGCCTTTTTTATCAATGTATGTAATCTAGACAATCTTGAAAAGCTTACGTATAACCAAAATAACAATAAAATTGTTTTTGGGGACAAACAGAGTTACCTGCTGTCCTTTTTTCTGGAAAATGGCTGTTAGTTGAAGCTCTTTAGTGGTTTCTAATGTTTTGTGAAAGTAGTCTTTGGACTTGTGTGTGTCTTGGGTGAGCACGAGTGAGGGCTTATCTAGACCCTGGGTTTGGGGCTGGGACCATTGTGCTGTGTCCTTTTGTTGCCTATTAGGCATCAACCTGTGGGGGTGGTCTGTACAGCATGCATGTGGTTGGCCTGCTGTACTTACTCCTACAACAGCCATGTTTGGAGCATGGGGTGGACTTTTGAAGGAATAGGTGTGGATTGGCCCCCTTTTGGGGTCAGCATCTCTTCTTTGTCCACCACTCTTTCTTTCCCTTCATTTACTTTAATCTAGCACGGGGGGGGGGGGAGCAATCCTGGTCCTGGAGGGCCGCAGCCTTGTATGTTATCAATGTGTCCCAGCTTCAACACACCTGATTGCAATAAGCTGCTCGTCATCAGGCTCTGCTGCAGAGCTGCATGATGACACCAGTGAGATTCAGGTGTGTTGCAGCAGGAACACATTGAAAACATGCAGGGCTGCGGCCCTCCAGGACCAGGATTGCCCACCCCTTGGTCTCGCACTTCCTGGTTAACTGATGAAATACAAAAGAGTTGTGGTGAGGAGGAGTTGATAATACACACAGATACTAAAGGAAAAAAAACAAAAAATCACTTGTTGCAGATATCTAAATTTGGTCAAGCTGCTACCTCACATACTTTTGGATTAAAGCTCTCTGTATAAATAGCCACAATACTCCCTTAATCAGCAATGGGAATGAGTCTTTGTGCCACACGTTCTTCTCAGACAGTTAAAACTGTTCTGTCAGTCCACAAAACCTTTTCCAAGTGGCATTGTAAAGTGATGGAGAGCTTCTCTGCAACTCTGACAGTCGCTCCCTGAAGGTTTGAAAAACTCACTTGTGACAGCAGAGATGCTTGTTATAGTCCCTGCACCATCAAGTGACTGAAGTAGGGCCACTGTTCGTCTTTGCCTTTTCACCACTAATATGACCCTTGAAGTAAGAACCTACAGAACGCACACTGGGTGCTGTGCTTCAGCGACCGATTGCTTCCACTTTCTGTGGTTAAGGTTGTCCGTGTAGAGGATGAGTTTGAACCGTTTCCCTAAGGTAAACCTAAATTAATACTTGAGGTATGCTCTCTTTTGTTAGTTTGTTTTGCTGCTATTTTCTATGTGGTGGGATGGCATGAACATTATACCTGTTCAAATCTTTGTCTGTTTTGGAGTTTGTTTGTTTTTTCATTCCAACCTCAATGAGCATTTTGGACCATGAAATTAAACCCTCTATCCAAACTGGAGATCTAATCCAATGTTTTGTTCAGTGCAAGTATATGCTTCAGATTAACAGCTGCGGTCTCACGGCCCGCTAAACTAACCAGTTATTGGACAGTCACCTCAAGTTATTTTAGCAGTTTAAGTTTTAGAGTACGATTAACAAAAAAATTGCATACTGTGACTGTATAATAATGGCAAGTTCTGCATCCGTATCAGGAACTACTTTTTTTTCATTGGCTCTCTCTTGCCATCATTTCTTTGTTCAGTATTGTGTCCTAAGTTGAATCAATTTTGAAAAAAGAATTCTGCTTTTTTTTTTTTTTACAGGTGTTGTCGCCCACAAAACAGAACACCTCATCACTGCCCTCACCAGACTATCGCACGAAAGGCCAGAGTGATGAGAAGGAGCATGTTCATATCCTTCCTCAACTGCAGGCGAAAAGAGCAGACTTCCTCACTGTAATGCTGACTGGGACCCTGCCTTTGCGCCGAAGCTTCGCCACACAAGATCAAGTGGTCCTCGAATCTCTTGGGCCGAAGGACGATGATGTTACAAAGAGCGAGTCAAAGAGCGAGGCCAGTCAGAAAAGCACTGAGCACAGCCAGGATGCTGCGCCTTCAACACTGATGGCTGAGGACCACAGAGGCCAAAGGGAGCATGCTTCAGCTGCTGATGCAGACCCGGACTTGGAGGATGCATCCAAAACTCTTGTTCTGTTCTCACCTGGGGACACTCGCAAGTCTCCTTCTGGTGGAGATCATATTTTAGACGTAGAGTTGGCCACACCTTCCGCTGTGATTTCCCACAATGACCGCCTTGTGGTTGGAGAAGTGATTCAGGCTGAATCCTCTGAGACTGGTCGTTTGTCTCCAGCTCTCAGGTCAGACCTAAGGCCTTCCACTCCAATTGCTCCCGCATCACCCCCCTTCACTAAAGTTGAGCGCACGTTCATCCATATTGCAGAGACTTCACACCTCAATGTCATGTCTTCCAACGGTCACCCTGTCAAAGACGCTGACCGGGAGGTCTCTGTCGTCATGCTGGAATCAGCAGTGAAGTCTGAAACTAATGTGCTCGAGGGAGCAACAGTGATGAAACAGTCTCCAGAGGAGGTTTTACATGATCAAAATAGTTCAGTTGAAAAACATGCCAAAGCTGACAATGGCCCATCAACTGTCCTGGAGACTGTACCAGAAGCACCATTTTCACCATCATCCAATAAAGAGACAACCACACAGCAGACCTCTGGATCAGAGTCACAACCTGTCATTAATCTGAAAATCAGAAGCCGGATCCCTGTATTTATTTCTGAAGAAGACTCCGGCTCTGAGCACTCCTCCTCCTTGTCTGCTCGGGCTCGGCTTCAGCAGAGGGCGAGGCAGCTGGACTTGGCTCGCCTGCTGGTCCAGAAGCAGCAGGGTCGCTGGATGAGAAGGAGAATGCTGTCAGGGACCTCATCGTCACTGTCTTCAGGAGACGATGAACAACGCAGGGTTTCTGAAACTCTGTCCACTGCTGGCTCTGAAGAAGACACACATACTTCAGATGAATCGAGGAAGAGTTCTCATGTCAAACTAACTCAGGACAAGGGATCCAAGGAGTACAGAAGCAGGATCCCAAGACCTGTCACACCAATAAAGAGAACTCCGGGTGAACCTGCTCCAGCTGCTGCAAGTTCTTCTCTCTCCATGCCGGACACTAACACCACCAAAGGAGAATCATCCTTCATGATGAAGTAGGATTTTTTTTTTGGTACACACACCTTTACAATTTCAAGCAATTTGTAAATGCTTTTGCTGAAAAACTAATGTCACCATTGTGCTCTTTTGTGTGTAGGAACCGAAAAATTGGACTCAGCACTTTCAGCACCCAAAAGAAGGTGAAGCCTATCCCACCCAGGTCCTCCTCCTCCTCGTCATGTACCCCTGGTGTCGGTGGGAGTCCTCGAATGCCCCTGCGTGTCCTATTTGGAACCCGGCGCAGCCTTAGCTCAACCCACTGCAGGACTGACAGTCCCTCCCCTCAGAGAGTAGGCCCATCCAACCAGCCCCTCTCAGTTCGCACGACAACTATACCCATGTTGCCACCCAGGACCTCATCAACCATGCGGCGCAGTGCATCACAAGAGGCAACCACACAGTCGTGCTTTGCCCCTATGCCCACCAGGGCAAGGTCAAAGTTAGCTGGTGCAGCAAAAGAGAGACCAATTACTAGGGATAAAGTAGTGCCCGCTAGATAATACAAAGAGACTCATCTCTGAGATGTGTTTGTGTATAACCATTTTTTTTTGCCACAAAAGGTTTTCATTCACTTCAACATAAGACTGTGTATTACAACTATATGAACTGTCTTCCTGGGCTTCCAATAGTCTTGACTGACTCTTGTATAGATACGTTGTTGCCATGGTGCTATGGACTGGCCCGCTGCTTCCTCATTACTCCCTTATTCAGCTCATCTCCGGAGCTGACAATCATAGCCTCCCAACATATCCATACCCAGCTTGCAATATTGTCACCAATCACAATACTCTCAGCTTGGGCCTTTTGAAGCAACTTTAAACTTCTCTTTTATCAATGATACCCTACTTGGCTTACACTGCATGGGAAAGTATATCAAAAATAGGAGGAATCAATTGGGTGAAAACCCAGACAAATATTCCTGCCTAAATTACTGGTGTAGTTTAAAACAAATGTCAATCTGAATTGTTTTTTTTGTCCATATCATACAATTATGCAAGATCCCTAATTATATTATGTGCACATATTGGCTTCAATGAAAAAAAGGAATAGAAAGTGATCAGGGCTCCTTGGCATCTCCCTATACTCTGACAATGGGCATGCTTCAATATTTCTATTTTTGAGGTGTTTATTTATGCTAGAAAATGTACATAACAGGATCATTCCCGTACCACATCTTTATTTTTTACCTTTATTGTGAATTCTGTCTCTAACTTTAGTTATAACCCTATACAGACCGGGTTTGTTGGTGTGCCCCAGACCTACTGTGTGTGTGTGTGTGTGTGTGTGTGTGTGTGTGTGTGTGTGTGTGTGTGTGTGTGTGTGTGTGTGTGTGT
>JAUESF010011477.1:0-11664 GCA_032274765.1 Malacoctenus tetranemus | reverse complement strand
GTGTGTGTGTGTGTGTGTGCGTGTGTGCGTGTGTGTGTGTGTGTGTGTGTGTGTGTGTGTGTGTGTGTGTGTGTGTGCGTGTGTGTGACAGGTATGTTATGAGTACCTACAACTGTTGCGTTATGGGCACAAAACGCAACCTCCTCATTGTAGAATCATTTCTTTCTAGATGATGAATGAATGATGACGGATTTGGAGCCATTCACTTTGTAAAAAGTGACCAGGGAATAAGTGCGAGTCAGTGTGGCGTCCCCTGAAGTGACGCCGGCGCCCTCCGCTCCACAGACGAACAGGAAAATTACAGATAAAAAGCAAAGTGTCAACACAAACGCACAAAGGGTTGGGGGTCAGCGCGCTGGGTGGTCAACAACGGGTTAACTGCAGGTTGTCCAAACTCCACTCTCAAGCCTCTCATCTCCCACTGAGGCGAACAAAGAAGGAGGATGAGTGCCTTTGCCTCTCCTCTCTCGTTCTGAGCCAAGTCTAATCCACAAATCCTTGTCAGGGTCACTGAGACACGATGACACAGTTAGTTAGGCTCAATGCCCGCAGGTGTCAGTCGCCCAGTTGGATATTATTTTAATTATAAGTCTATGACACCCTGTACAGGAATAACCTGCTGCTGCTGCCAATGGCTGTCTGCTACACGTAAAATACTGTAAATTGCAAAAGGACCAGAAGGAGAATGGACTTTACACTGCATTAAGGAGTGGAACAGGTAAGTGAGGGTGATCAAAGTCTGTCAGCAGGTATTCTGTCATTACAGCTGTCTGTGCGGTCTGAGATGTATTCAGTTCATCTGGATTGACTGCGCTTTTATAGCAAATGTGTTGATCATTCTTTGTTGTCTGATTGGTTTTTGTGCCGTTCTGCGATATTTCGATTTGCTTTATTCACATAATTAAATCTACAAGATGTTGTGAAGAAGAAAATCAAAGTTACAGCATTTAGGACAAAGATCTCTGAACTGATCTGAACAACTGACAAATATGGAGGAGAAAAAATTACAGTTTTATTTCTAACAAACTTTTTAATTGTGTCTCAACACATTTCCATGTTGTTGTCTGATGGCGTCTCCAACATTGGATAAAAAAAAACCCATTCCAATGTAAGTGACTGATCAGTTTAAGTAGCATAACAGTGAGAAGAATGGGTTTGTAAAAGATATACACCACAACATGTTTGCTGCTTCAGCGTGATGCTTATGATTGAAGTTTGATTGATATTCAGCTCACTGTGGATAAAGACGTCACTCCTCCAGTTCGGCCAGCAGCCGCCATCTTTCACTGAAACCCCCGCGGGCCAATTTGTCCCTGCAGGGAAGACTGCAGACCTGCAGCCATGTCCACCTCTGCCACCTGCCCCCTCCTCACGGTGCCACCTCGTGCTGCGTCTCAGCTCAGCACGGACAGCGAAGAGCA
Source organism: Malacoctenus tetranemus (assembly GCA_032274765.1). NCBI lineage: Eukaryota > Metazoa > Chordata > Actinopteri > Blenniiformes > Labrisomidae > Malacoctenus > Malacoctenus tetranemus. The sequence continues at coordinate 10,243 of JAUESF010011477.1, read as the reverse complement.
CAGCGAGGACGATCTGTGAGCACGCCTTCAAAAACACTCCCACCTGCTAGCGTTTAGCGCGGCTCTGATAATACAGTAAAGAGGAAGAACATGTGTGCTAATCACCTGCATGTGCAACCTGCTGTGCTTGTAACAGAGCTGCGCCTCAGTCCAACCCTCTTCATCTGGCCAACGCCAACAACAGCAACAACAATGAGGAGTAAGTACAACGGAGTGGCGATAAGTGGAGCGTCTGCAAATTGCTCCGCTCCTCTGATGTGTTTTAAACGAGAAGACGCCTGCTTGATGTGTTAATTAATCCCTTTAAAGAGAGAAGAAGAAGAAAAGGAAAAAGGACAAGAAAGAGAAGAAGGAGAAGAAGGAGAAGAAAGAGTAAGTCAGTCGTTCATCTTCAACCTTTCTCGGCAAGTTTCCCCCGAAAACGAGAGAAACAAAAGCTGATTCGTGTTGTCTCCGACGTTCCAATGTGCTTTGCAGAAAGATGGAACAGGAGAAGAAAGAAAAGGAGGAGAAAGAAGCGAAAGAGAAAGAGGAGAAAGAGAAAAAAGAGAAAGAGAAAGAGAAAGAAAAGGACAAGTAAGTGCCTCGTTCTGAGGATTTCACTCAAAGACTTAAATCCTTTGCATTCACACTTGTTTTTGCTATTTTCCCCCCAAAGGCCCAAGGAATTGTTCGTCATTAATCCTGCTGGGAACCTGTATTACCACTGGCTGTTCATCATCACCGTGCCAGTCATGTACAACTGGACCATGATCATAGCCAGGTGACTCCAGTAAATCAGCGACTCCTTCAACACCGCGGGTCAAACGTTCACATTGTTCCGTTCAGGCGCCTCGAGCGCCGCTCGCGTCGGCGCACGAGGCTCTGGTGCTCAACGCACCGCTGAATTATACACACCGTGTCAGCTGCGACCGCAGCGACCTACACCGGCTCCGTCTGTAACACAACAGGTGCTCAGTGTTATTTACTCGCCAGACGCGCTCGCTGCATGTGGCCGTTCCTTCCTAACAGGGCCTGCTTCGAGGAGCTGCAGTATAACTACCTGATATATTGGATGCTGTTGGACTACACCTCGGACGTCATCTACCTGGCCGACATGTTCGTCAAGTCCAGAACAGGTGAAGCACCAACCCCGACCTCCCAGTCTGCGAGTGACACGTGAAGAGTTCATTTGCAAACAGAGATAACTCAAAAAAAACCAGAGTGTGGGTAAATTGTGTGAATAAACAATATCGAGTGATTTGGAGCCAAAAGGCTGAAAAGAAATCTAAGCAAAACTCACGTTCCAGTTGACGAGTCTGCTGTTTAATGCTGCTTTATTTACACAAACACATTGGAAAAAAAGTCAATGGGATCAAAAGCTTGAACAAAGTTCGACCAACTACCGAAAACTAATTCAATTAATTTTCCCGTCGTTATCAAAATAATGAGAAGTGAGCAAAAACAGGAGCTGTTGCCTAAAGCAACATTACGAGTAACGGGAAGATCCAATGTGCTTAAAGCAACTATGAACACGACAGGTGAAACGCAGAGAAGTAGCTTCCCTGAGGGATCGATGGAGGCGCTCAAGCAACTGACTTTTGTTTTTATAATCCTAAAAAGTTTCTTGATTCGAGAAGAAAAAAGAAAAGTGCTCAAGTTTTCTGTATAAAGACGAGAAAACGTTAAAGCACGTGAGCGTCTGCAGTGTTTTCCTGTGAACAGCACATATTGTCCCAAACGTCCCCAACTTGTCGTCACATGTTAATGATTCCCCTCTTCAATGCAATCATTGGGTGATTACAGCTCTGCAGCTCGTCCTTTGTCTGATTGGTGCCGTAGTTCCAGCTCTAATCAGCAAGTCACTCAGGTTCTGACCTCATCTGACGCAGGGTACCTTGAGCAAGGCCTGATGGTGAAGGACAAGCTGCTGCTCCGGGACCACTACGCCAGCAGCTTCCAGTTCAAGCTGGACGTGGTCTCCATGCTCCCCACCGACGTCCTGTATCTCTACCTCGGCCTCGACTACCCCGAGATCCGCATCAACAAGCTGCTGAGGATCGGGCGCATGATGGAGTTCTTCACGAGGACCGAGACGAAGACCAACTACCCCAACATCTTCCGCATCGGAAACCTGATCATGTACATCCTCATCATCATCCACTGGAACGCCTGCTTCTACTTCTCCTTCTCCAAATCGATCGGCTTCGGCGCTGACGACTGGGTCTACCCGGCCCTGGACGACCCGGAGGAGCCCGCCTTCGGCCTGCCCATGAGGAAGTACTCTTTCAGCCTCTACTGGTCCACGCTGACGCTCACCACCATCGGAGAAACCCCGCCCCCCGCTCTGGACTCCGAGTTTCTTTTCCACGTCGTGGACTTCTTAGTCGGCGTCTTGATCTTTGCCACTATCGTGGGAAACATCGCCACCATGATTTCCAACATGAACGCAGCCCAAGCTCAGTTCCAGGCACGGATAGACAACATCAAGCAGTACATGCAGGTGAATGGACCTCCTGAACGCTACAACGCACGACGAATGCGTCTTCATTCACGCACTCGACGACGGCCGAACATTCATTCACAGACCTGACTTGTTTCTTTTTCTTTTGCAGGTTCGAAAGGTGAGCAAAGACCTGGAGTTGCGAGTCATCAAGTGGTTCGACTACTTGTGGAACAACGGCAAGGCGCAGAACGAGAGGGAGGTGCTGCGCTACCTCCCGGACAAGCTGAAGGCAGAGATCGCCATCCAGGTGCACATGGAGACGCTGAAGAAGGTGCGCATCTTCGCCGACTGCGAGGCCGGCCTGCTGATCGAGCTGGTGCTCAAGCTGCGCCCGCAGGTCTTTAGCCCCGGGGACTACATCTGCAGGAAGGGCGACATCGGCCGCGAGATGTACATCATCAAGGACGGGCAGCTGGCCGTCGTGGCCGACGACGGCGTGACGCAGTTCGTGGTGCTCGGGAGCGGCAGCTACTTCGGAGAGATCAGCATCCTCAACATCAAAGGCAGCAAGGCGGGGAACAGGAGGACGGCCAACATCCGCAGCATCGGCTACTCGGACCTCTTCTGCCTGTCCAAGGACGACCTGATGGAGTCGCTGCAGGAATATCCGGACGCCAAAGGGATGCTGGAGGAGAAGGGCCGGCAGATCCTGCTGAAAGACGGCCTCATAGATCTGGACCCGGCCAACATCAAGCCCGAGGTCAAAGAGCTGGAGGAGAAGGTCGACAAACTGTACGGCACCATGGACCTGATGCAGGTCAAGCTCAAGAAGATCCTGGGGGGCTACAAGAGCGTCGACAAGGCCCTGAGGCGCCGCATCGCAGACCTGGAGAGACTGGCCGGGGAGGAGGTGGAGGAGGAGGAGGAGGAGGAGGAAGAAGTGAAGAAAGAAGTGATAGTGGAGGAGGCGGCCGAAGAAGGTGAAAAAGCGGAAGAGGGCGAAGGAGAGAAGGAGGGGGAAGGAGAGAAAGAGGGGGAAGGAGAGAAGGAGGGGGAGGAAAAAGGAGCGGAGCAACCAAAGGAGGAAGAGGAGAAAACTGATGCAACGGAAGACGGGAAAGAAAAGGGTGAATGAAGAAGAGGAAAATATCAAACCCATAGTTTCTGTACGACAGCCAGCACTTCTCTACGTAGACACAATCATCAACCTTCCTTTTAAACGACACTAAATTCTGATTGAGCGACGAAAAACACGACAGGACTGTCGACACCGACGCTACGCTGTCTATGAAAGGTGTTGCCCTTGTATATACTGTACAGTCTGATGTTTACACATTGAGCAAGTGTTGCTAACGACAACGCTGAATTTCAGTTCAAATTAAAAAAAAATGTATTTTAAATCGTGCGACTCGTGCTCGTCTTTTTCTCTCCTCGTGCGTCACTGAGGGTTCATGGGGGATCACGCGGTGGAAGGTCGCTGAAACACATCACTCACTGGAGCTCGGGAGCGGCGAGGCTGCAACACGCTGCTCAGAAGGATCGGGCCGGCAGTGGGTCCAGAAACAGGATTAGTTCACTTGATAAACCTGGACGGTTTAAGCACCAGTGGAGCTTGAAAAGCCTGAATACATATGTGTTTCTTCTGAGGGAGCGATGCTGCGAATATCATGAGACTAAAGGTTTCCTCTCCAACAGGTAAACAGCATGAAGAGGGCGTCAGAGCTCGGTTTATTTGTCTCGATGTGGCGTCATAGTTTGAAGGAGGCAGGAAAGAAGGAGGCTAGGAACAAACTGCTGTACCTGATGGAAAAAAATCCACGTCTGAGGTCATTTGGGCGGGGCTAATGCTAAAGCACCTGACCACGTGCACACACCTGGGAGAAGGGGGGGAGGCGACGAGACGCAGGTGGCTGGAGATTGGGAGAAGGAGGTGAAGTCTGTAGGCAGGACAGCGACGCGCACAATGTACCAGGAAGCACAGGACAAGGGCATGATGGGAAGATTTCAGACGAGTGGAAGCGGAGGCAACGAGGTGAGACGGCGCCGTGGAAACATGTCCCATCAAGGAAGAACCTGAAAGAAAATGGCGGCAAACAAAACACCGAGAGAGAGCGAGAGAAGATAGTGGACACTCAGGAGTTCGACATTATACTGTGTGTGTGTGTGTGTGTGTGGGGAGGGGGGATGTGTGCATGCATGCATGTGGCACATTGCTTTACATCAGTGAACATGCTTGATTTGATTTTTCTCGGGAGCGACATCAAAAGAAGTCGAATTTTCACATCAAACGCTCGTAAATCTTCTCCACTCGTCGGGACGCGTCCGCCGCCATTCACGTGCAAATGCAGCCGAACAATCGCGGATCAAAGTCAGTCGGGAGATCGGGGGAACGCCGAGGTGAACGGCGCCCGCTCGCTCCACGCCTCTGGATAACTGCGGGGGAAGCAGCAGCAGATTGGACGGCAGGACGGCCTTTCTGTGTTGGTCCTCGATCACGGCGCGGCACAGAGCCGGGCTGCTGGGCTGTAACGTGTAAATCTGACCACCGGTAAAAATCAAGACCCCTGTCATCGCATGCGTGGCCGAGTTAGCCGTGAATGAAGGGTTGTGACCACAATTTGCTCATATTATGCGACTTGACTGTGAGGCTCATTGTGGCAGGAGCGCTTCTGCACTGATTAGATCTTGAACAGGCTGTTAAACTCGATATTGTGGCAGTTTAGAAGCGAGAATCGGAGACGAGTCGACTTTCAGCGGCCGAACAACCGACAGGTTGCGCAAGCGTTCGTGAACGTTTCTGTGGGAGCGGATGCGGCAGCTGTGAGACGACTGTAACTGGGTCGTATCGCCTGAATCTAGCAAGACGACAAGCTGCTCACCTTCACAAGAACTCCACAAAAAATCCTGCAACAGAGAATAAATTGTGATGCGAAATCAGCCGATTTACAAGGTGACGAAAGTCTGCGAAACAATATTGGATTTTTTTCGCCACGGTCGCGTCGCGAGGAAGATTCGCATATCCCTCCCTGCTCCGTGACAAGGCTCTGTCACACTCCACACTCGAAGCACCTAAATTGCCCAACCTGTTATTACCTGCTGTTGTGTGAGGCTGAGCCGCGGAGGCTGTTTTTGTTCCTGCGCTGCAGTGCGCCGGGTGAAGAGCGGGGCCTTCTTACGCAACATAAAGAGCCCGTGGAGACGTGAAGGATGCGTTCAGAGAGCTGCAGCGCGGCTTCAAAGCAGCTCCGTTAGAGGGTCTCTGTGCGCTCGGATTCACTCGTGTTCCGTGTCTTCATCCTGAAACAGATCCTTTGATTGCACGTTTCCTCATCCCAACACCATCTTTTGTTTGAATTCAACTTGTACTCAAAAACTGAGCGTTTTCCACGTTGTCCAGAGCGTTTTCTGAAAACTCCTGGACTGAAATGTGGTTCATTCGAAGTATTGAAAGGCCTGAAACTACAGCGGGTCGCATGAAGAGTCAGAGGACCTGAAAACAAGAGAGGAGCCCCTGCGAGCAAACACACACTCCTCTCAGAAAGTGCCACTCTGCTTTTTCTCCAATCAGAGATCCACAATTTTCGAACCCTCAGAGAAACTCGGACTCCTGCTCCGACGCGGCCTCCTCTGTCAACCCACCGAGGAGATTTCAGGACTCTGAAGTCACGTTCTGCTGCTCACCCGGAGTCCGGAGCCCATCCCTGGGTCAGCGAGGCCGACCGGCGTCTGGCCGCGGGAGGAGAAGAAAGGCTCGGGTAAGCGACCGCGTCTTCCCGGCCGCACATGCGTTGGCGAAGCTTAACGCGAGGCTGCGCCACGCCTCCATGTCGAGAAGGTCAGCGAGGTGCAAGAATGCAGCAAATCGCACCCGTTCACTCAGACCTGTGGAGCCGGAGAGGGTGTGCTAGCAGTGTGCTACATGCTACATCAGCTGTCTGGCACAATTTGAGATCACAGCTACTGTCAATTCATTCATTGTTGCATAACCAGCAACCGCTTTATCTAGAGATCGACAGTCCAACATGGTTTGAAAGTGTAGTTTCTGTCTCAATATTATTAAATTACCTCACAGCAAATGACACACAATAAACGCTCCCTCACACCTGGTTTGACCAGGTTTGTTGCTGTGAGACAGATGCTGCTGTCCTCCACTTCCTGAGAGGTTGATCAGTGTCGCGCGTATGCTTTGATTTCCAGGATGCAGAAGTTTGGTGGTGATTCAACCATAAATTTGATCATTTCTTCGATTGTTCTCAGTTTTTTCTTTGATGTCACCACGTCTCTCGGTGCTCCAGCCTCTCCTTTCCACACCCATCTTCTTCCCCCGTCGCTCTCATCTCACATGCCGACAGAGCGATCATTGGCTGCGACGCCGCGCGGATCCCGTGTTGAAACGCATGCGAGAGAGGTCTTGACTTCACACGTGAGAGCCAGGAACCTACTCCCAGAGATGATGGCGACGGCTCCTCAGCGCCGACGCCGCTCTCCAGGCAGGATGAAACGGGTCTTCGGCTGCAGTGGGCGGGGCCAAACCGCAGGTGCGTGAAAGGACCGAGCAGCAGTCACAGGTTGTTGTCCTACTCTCATAAACTGTCAAAAAAAAATTGACAGCAGCCAGCCACAGGCCTCATAGGAGATGAGCTGCTCCAATGATGGACTGTAACCTCCGAGTAACCTCTTGTTTGACGGAGCTGAAACGTTAAACAGATGTTCATAAACCTCCATGATGGATCTTTATGGTCGATGTTGGGAGGAATATCGCGAGCAGAAACACGGCGCCGGCTCGAACCCTGAAAAAATGACACGTGATCTAAATAATTCGCTTATCTTCCACACGTGCGACGAGAAGATTTCACAGAGCACAAAACTCCACCAAGACGCCTTTTCCTCTGTCAAACTTCACAGTGTGAGAAGCTTTTCTCTGTAAAATACAGCTGCTACAAGTGGATCGATTAAATCGTGGTCGATTGTATTTATATCAGTTAATTATATCAGTGTGTGGTGATCCTGAACAACCTGCTGTCACACATTGTGTTGCATCAGGGAAACGTAACCAGGCGCTCACACACTGTGAGTTTATTTTGGGAGGGTGGAGTTTCACAGGCTGCTGTGTGCAGCGTGAAAGCACACATGTGACGCAGGGTCCAAATAAATAACCCCCAAAAAACAACACTGAGTGCGTCTCGCCTCAGAGCACCCTGTCTCTGCTTCACACTGTCCGTTGGTTCAGCTGCAGCGCGGCGCAGTCCTGATTTTCATTCAGTGGCTCGTCCTCCATCGTGCCTCGCTCCACCGTGGGGTCACGGGCAGGTGCTGGCGCGAGTCCCAGCCGTCATCAGACCGAGGACGCGTCCCCCGCGACGGGGAGACATTCAGAAGCCTCCCAACTTTCATGGTCGGTGTCTGCGGCGAGGAATAACTTGTGACCAGCGGAGTTGTTTCAGCCGGGCGATTAATTGCGGTTCCCTGGTTACGATTCTGAATTGATTGAAGTAAATAGCCCGGAGTCCCTGACACCGTCTCTGGAACGAACCAGCTGTGGAGAGACGGGACGCGTGAGAGCGCTGCTGCTCTTACACTTTCACAATAATTACACAAGAAGTGACGTTTCCTGACAGTTTGTGTAATTACCCCCCCCCCGACTGCGACGCCTCCGCCACACAGCGTCCACGCAGCAACGCCGCGGCGGCGGCGGTCCCGCGGCGCCTCATTAAGCGGCCAGTCGCAAACTGATCCGAGGAGGGAACAGACAGGGCTCAAAATGAAGCGCTCCACGCGACACATACAAATGAAGCGCTTCTTTTTAACCTTTGATCTTCTGTCTTGGCCGCTGTGCATGGCGGCGGCAGACGGCACCAGCCGCATGCTGCTCTTGCTTCGTGGTCCCCTAATGAATTGTGACACCTCACAGGTGGGATTGTGTCGCGCGCTCAAAAACGTTGCGCGCGTTTGTTCTTCCTTGAACGTAATTGCAGGGCACGAGTTTAACCTGGAAATGAATAAACATGAAGCGCCTGCTCGAAAGAATGACTGCGGACTCCTCCTCCGTGCTGTTTTTAATCCCTCCTGTCCTGTTCAGAGCAATGGGTGGCGTGTAACAGGAGGTGTGTACGTACAAATATCTGACAGTACTAATACGCTCCCATGAACATCAGTTTTGCAGCTCTGCTCATCTTCTCTGCTTCCCTCAGTGCAAATTGAGGGTGAGCCTCACCCTGTCACCGTCCTGTACTCATCGGTCCTTCCAGGTGACCTAAACAGAGAGCGTGGGCCGATCAGCACTGAAAGGTTTCCACTCTGTGTGTGTCACCAGTCCTGTTCATTACTTTTATGGACAGGATTTCGAGGCGCAGCCAGGGGCCGAGGGGAGTCCGGGAGTCCAGGTTCGGGTGAGGAGTCCTGCCACTCGGGAGGAGCTCAAAGTAGAACCGCTGCTCCTCCACATGGAGAGGAGCCCGCTGAGGTGGCTCGGGCATCTGTGTAGGATGCCTCCTGGTCGCCTCCCTCGGGAGGGTGCTCCAGGCACGCCCCACTGGGAGGAGGCCCCGGGGAAGACCCAGGACACGCTGGAGGGACTACATCACCCGGCTGGCCTGGGAACACCTCGGGGTCCCCCCGAGAGGAGCTGGGGGTGGTGGCCGGGGACAGGGAAGTCTGGGAGTCTCTGCTGAGACTGGATGGTGTGTTTGTGTTGTGGAGTGAAGCCAGACTGATACACTTGCTCGGTATAAACGAGTTGAATGTCCTGCCGCGCTTTAAAGACAGTAGCATACGTTTTGTCTCTGGAAAACATTGGACTTGAACCCGATGCGTCCCCCTTCTGTGATTTCATGCATTTTCAATCAGACGTTCAACGGTCAAACCAAATCCAGCCGTTAGTTTGCTGTTCTCCAGATATAACTCCTCATCTGGAAGAGTGAGAGCACAGCCAGTGACTCCGGCCTGGTGTTCAGACCGAGTTGATGTGAGTGGAAATGAGTGTTTCCATCTGGTGAAGAAATGTAAGTGTGAAGGTCATGGATCATCACGCACACAATCAGGAAATAACAAGAGTCTTCCTGAACGTGCAAATGTCACCAAGTCGCCATGTCAACGCATGGGCGGTTACAAACTGTACAATCTCTGATCACCGTGGCTGAAAGCCTCTGTGTCAATGCACAGTAACATTAGCACATTAACAGGTGCAGGTTTATTAAATGTAAGTTATAATAATAATGGATTATAGTTATATCGCGCTTTTCTAGGCACTCACAGCAGCTCCTTCATTCTTTCACTCCTCGTTCATACTTGGTGATGCTAAGCTACACATGTAGCCACAGCTGCCCGGGCACACTGACGGAGGCGTGGCAGCCATTTTGCACCTACGGCCCCTTCCACCACCACCGGAACATTCACTCTCATTCCTACACCAGAAGTGGCCCTGCTGGAGGCAAGGAGGGGGAAGTGTCTTGCCCAAGGACACGATGACATATGGCAGGGAGATCGGGATTCGAACCGCCAATCCTTCGATCGTCGGCCAACCTGCTCTGCCTGCTCGGCCACGGCCGCCCCGAAACCAGGAAGTCAGCAGTGAAACTCACATTTTTGAGGGAACAGGAAGATGAGGCCTGTTGGTTGTGTGTTTGAAACCCGAGCAGGATCCAAGAGGAGTCCCTCCGTCCCACGTGCAGGACTTCTCCACGCGTCTGTACGTGCATCCTTTCAGACGCAGCATCAGCTCTGTACGTGCATCCTTTCAGACGCAGCATCGGCCACAAGACTGCGCTGGTCATTAATAACGGAGGCAGAGGATTGTACAGTGGGCAACGGGAGAGACCC
>JAUESF010011466.1:0-11664 GCA_032274765.1 Malacoctenus tetranemus | reverse complement strand
GTGTGTGTGTGTGTGTGTGTGTGTGTGTGTGTGTGTGTGTGTGTGTGTGTGTGTGTGTGTGTGTGTGTGTTTTCACTAAATCGAAGCTAACATTTATTAGATGAATAAGAGGCTGGTTTGCCCCCTCCTAAATAAGGAAAGTCACCACTGGCAATCCTACAAGTTGCTAAATGGTGTCATCACCCAGTTTGCATAATGGACATTTTTGGGGGAGGGGCAGCATGTGCGATTTTTTTAAAAGTGCGGCTGTAGAGATGTCTGGATTCCTAACAGCAGCGGGAGGTTGGGGGTTTCGATAATTCCAATAACAGATTTGTCACTTTTCAGCTCGGAATAAAATCACTGGGCAGTTTTGAAACTCCGCGTCCTATTCTTGTTCCCTTTTGATTTGTCAAATGTCTCTTTGGAAGCTCTGATCAGGTAAGAACTCAGCTTCTCTTTGTGAATCCTCGCAGCCCCTCTGAGTGTCAAACAACTGTTGCTATTGAAACACAACAAGTTCCCATTCAAAACCTCTCTCAGTGAAAGACAGGAACTAAACAAATCCTGATATGAATGGATTGTAGCCAGTGAGGAAGGCCTACACACTGTTAGGGTTCATCAGGTAAAAGTGATTCAACAAAAGATCTGTACATTTGTCATGTGGGTCTTGATATGACAACACAAGAAATCTAAATGAAGACAATGTGGTTCAACAAAACCAATTTGTAACTCTATGACCCATACACACCTACTGCCTGTCATTGTGTATGAGTGTATGTGCGGCTGTCTGTGTCTCTGTGTTTCCCTGTGATACGCTGGCAACCTGTCCAGGGTGTCCCCTGCCCTCACTGGAAGACAGTCACATATCCACAAATCCTGTTGTAAGAGTGGCTTAGGTGTCTTTAAAGGAAGCTGACCTGTTTAAGATGTGTTAGGAATGATAACAACAGGTGTTTTTCAGTGTTATGGTCCTATGATGGATTGTATGACAAGTTGGACAATAGGATGTAAACTCATTTTACAACCAGTTAAAACGTCATCAATCAATCAATCAATCAATTTATTTATGAAGTGCTTTTCCAGCAAGTTGCACGACTCAAAGCGCTTTACAGTTTAAAAATACTCCCGCCTGCTGCCCTTCAAAAAAAACCAAAAACCTGAAGTAAATTGATACACTCAAGGCTGAGTACAGATGGAAAAAGTGAGGGAACCCCATCACAGGAGCCGGCTGCACTGGGGCAGCACAGCAACCGTAACCGCAGTGGCCCAGGCGCCCTGGGGAGGTGTGGATTGAACTCCAACCCCCACCAAGGCGCCAACGGCACTGCATCCAGTCCACAGCCACCCGCCACCCCAGATACAGACAAAAGACCCCCTTGTGCAGACAAGCACTTCAAATTGTAGACAAAAACACTGAAAGTTATCAAAACTGGAGGGTCTTCCAAAACACACAGTATCGAACTGGGGAATTAAACAAGAAACTGACACCACATTCTTATCACGTGCCACAGAAATGTTGTTTTACAGGATCCAAAATCAATGGAAGACCTGAAAAGAGTCACTCGTTCCTTGGACCACCCCCTTCATTTTTGTTACACTGCTAACAGACAGACAAACAAGCCAACACCCCTGGAAAAACACAAGCCCCCGTTCCTTTCCAGGAATTTGAAAAGACAAAGAGGTGTTTGGGACATGTCCCACTGGGAAGAGTCCCCATGGAAGACCCAGGACACGCTGGAGGGACTGCGTCACCCTGTTTGCCAGGGAACACCTTGGATTTCCCCCTTTCATTGTGGACGCATCAGGACACAAACACACAACGCCAATGACTTCAGGTCAGTCACGCAACGTGATGGAGATTCTTCACTTGAATTATTTCATCTAATTTTGGGGAGGACCTCCACCGAAAGCTTCAGCGACAGTCGCAGTCAGAACCCACAGTGGAAAGGCTGATAGTGGCACTGACTCCACTCAGAGATCTACTATGTGAAAGCACTGGCGACTAAGACTCACACTTTACAAACCAAAACATGTCCCTGCATTTGACTTGAAACAAAAGATGGGTTGATTTACATAACAGGTGCCACAGAGAAATCAGGTCTGAGCTTTGAAGCACTTACAGTCATCAGTCACAGTTTCTTCAGTCCATGCACTGAAGGAGAGCATTACTTCTGATCCGCGACACATCTGCCCTGGAGAGTGTTGGTTTCAAACGATATATTTCAAGGACATTGTAAGTGGGAGATTCCAGGTGACCTCCATGCTCGTCTACTGGTCTTTCATTTGTCTTGTGATTTGATGCAGCCCAGTAGGCGTAACATCTTGTGTAAAGGCACAAGTGAAGACACCCCGAGGAGCACACTCAGTGGAAACAGTTTGTCCACACATCAGAGCCACCGGTGAACATCAGAGGAAGTCATGGCGGGTGGCAGCTCCAGCTCCAGAAGCTTGTTCTTCATTATCGTCCTGCATCTCATCTTCGTGGCCCCTGTCCTCGTATGGGCCTCCCCCGCACTCAGGAGGTTCGTCCATGTACCGATCAAGATGACCTGGTTTGATGCGCAAAGGTACTGCAGGGAGCACCACGCTGACTTGGCCACTTTTAGGTCACTGAAAGATTCATCAGGACTTGATTTCCCGTGCACCTATCATTCACGGTGCTGGATTGGTCTAAACAGAGTCAACATAAACAAGTGGACGTGGTCCAGTGAAGAAGATGTCACATTCATACATTGGAATGCTGATAGCAAACACGAAGAGGACCCAACCAACAATGGTTGTGCTGCTCTGGGAGGTTATTACTGGCATTCCCATTCTTGCCTCGAGACACTTGAGTTTCTGTGTTATGACTCGTTGGTCTTAGTAAAACTGAACAAGACGTGGGAAGGGGCTCTGGAGCACTGCTTGGCTCTAGACACAGACTCTGATTCTCGGAACTCCTTCCTTCACCCCCGCCTCTACAACTTTGGTGGCGCCACCTCTGACACAAGAAGAGTCGCTCTCCATGCCCAGACAGAGGAGATGTGGGTGGGTCTGCGTTTCCTGGCCGGACACTGGCTGTGGGTGAATGGGGCTCCTCTGCAGGAACAGCTGCCTGTGTGCCCTTGGCCTGGCAGCCACTGTGGAGCCATGTCAAAGACCGGGCAGCTTCTGCCTGAGAAGGACTGTGAGGAAAGAAGGAACTTTCTCTGTGCAACAAGGAAACAGAGAGCCTGAGGAACAGAGCCTGCATGTGTGCGTCTTTCATCTGATTCAACTCTTTCCTTCATGTGTGATCAGAGGAACCAACTGTAGATACATAGATATGTTGGACTTGACTATCGTTCATGCGTGATGTTTTATGCAAAGATATTGATGTAGCCAAAAGATGTTGATGGAGCCAGCTGGTTTGAAATTTAAAGCTTTATTTACAACATGAAACATTTTAACAGAATAAGGGATTTTACAATTTTTAACGTAGTACAAAAAAAATTGGGTCCCAGGATTTTTTTTAATCTTTCCATGACATAGTGTCGTCCCTGTCCTGCAGGTATGATTTGAACCATTCTAGTGCAGTGTTTGAGATTCCCAGCTAATGTTTAAGTCTATCAAGTAATAAGTTATGGTCGACTGTATCAAATGCAGCACGAAGATCCAATAGCAGTAAAACCGAAGCCTGTTGTGCATCACTGCAGAAATAGATGTCGTTTAGCACTTTTACAAGTGCAACTGCTTTTGTGCCATCAAATGAGACTGTGGCTTTGGATGGGCAGACCTCTCCTCACTGTGAGAGCCACACACCCAGTGGCATAGAGATTAGCGCGAGTGCTTGCTGCTCAAAATATGTCTCTCAATGATGGCAGCTTGACTTTCTCACTGGATGTAGAGACTTTCTGAATCCTCAGAGTGACTTTATTTCTCCAAAGCTTTTTGCTCACATTAGAAAAAAAGCATTGATTGAAAACAACAGAATTCATTCCTGTCTTAACTCTTTGGTGTCTGTGTGTGTGCACGCGTGCGTGCATGTGTGTGCCATTAAACTGGTCCACAAGGTGGCAGCGTTGTTTGTTGTGTGGCCACTAATTTGCATCGAATGTGGAACCTTCCTGGTGACTGGTGTTGTTGGACAAACAGACCACTTTCAGCAGTGGCTGTCAGGGGACTCCAGAAAGGAAGTACTTCCAATGAGTTCATTTCAGCCCTTCTACAGAGTGTGTTTATAACAGAGTGTGCTTTGTCCATGTCTAAGCATCAGCACCATAGTAGAGTGTACATGTAGGAAAGGCCCCTCTCTCTCAGTCACTGGAAAGATTCAGTAGGAGTGTGTACATGCTGGTCCTGCTGCAGTGTGTCTCTGTACACCTCAAACAACGGTAGAGTGCAAGGACACATGTACAGCTGCCAAAGTAGGCTTATGTCAAATAACACACTAGTGATGTGCGAGTCATGAACTACTGATTCAAAACTCGTGACTGACTTTGCTGACTCGGGACTCACGAGTTATCGTCTCCATTAAGTCAGTCACTGACTCAGTGATCAAGGAGCAGTAGTTGATGGGAGTTGTATGCACTGACTGCGCATGCGCATTTGCACACTGACTCAAGTGACTCGAGCGACTCATAAACCCGGTATACTTTGGTGAGTGACTCATGAGGACTCGAGTCAGTAAAAGGAATCAGGTTTACCATCACCATAACACACTACACTTGAAACTCCCTTTATTCAAATAAATCATGCAAATTGGTAGTTAGATATATTCTGATAATTCAGCTTGGTGAAAAAAACCACAAGTTTGGCAGCTTGAAAAAAGTAGACTCTTTGACTGATAGTCCAAAAATGTTATAAACACAAGCTTAGTTTGAGACATTATATGTCTGAGTGTTGCACACAGGCAGCTGGTCCTGCAGAGGAACCCCGTTGACCCACAGCCATCGCTGCACAATACTCATTTGCAGGATCAATGTGACATTTGCAAGAAGTCAAATATGTCAAGCAGTGAACCAGCTTGTTTTGAGCTGCACGTTGATGAAGATTTTGTTTGGGTGGGCGAGGGCTGCGCGCAGAGAGGGAAGCCAGGACCAAGCGCACAAAGAAGACGGAGACCCCGAAACTGTTGGTTGGCATTGTTCTGTTCAAGGTGGCTGGTCCTTCTCTAAACCCACAGAACTGTAGCCACATGTGTAGGGATATTACCATTTCACACCAAAACTGCTCAATAAGGCTTTGAATGTAACAAAGCATGTATTTTAAAAAGGACAGAAGCTTGTCAGCCTGTTTAAACCAGAACATGGACCCTTTCTGGACCTGAGAGCAGACTGAGGGGACCGTCCATTCTTTTCTTGCTACCTGCATTTGTATGTTGGTGAGAATGTTTCCATCAGTGTTTGGCTTCTCTACAGTGGGCCTGACTTCGGCCTCTAAAACGCTGGATAGCGCTCCGAACCACTTGGATTTTACAAAACAAAAGGCCTCTTGGCATTTGTTTGCCAGGAAGCATCATTTCCCTGTTTTTCTGATTTGCCTAACAAATGGCACAGCACTAAAGAAAACAATTGTGAGCTTTGGCAGAGGCTGTCCCCCAGACAGGATCCTCTCTGAAGTTCCAGTTCAACTGTTTGATTTTGTTTATTTTGTTCAGTCAGTCGGAACACTGGGAGTGGGACTGTGCAGGTGAGTCTCATGATCTTCTCATGCTCATTCATTGGGTGCTGTGACTTGGCCCAGCCCATTTATAAACCTTTCGTAGCCTGAGGAACGGAGGGTGTGGTGCAGAGACAACAGTTGTGTAGGCTTGGAGAAGGACCGGCCACCTTGGAAAGAACCATGCAGACCAAAAACTTCAGCGAGGCCGTCTTCTTCTTCATCCACTTAGTCCTGGTCATCCCTCTCTGCGTGCGGGCCTCCACCCCTCGGAGAAACTTCGTCCATGTGCCGCTCAAAATGAGCTGGGTTGCTGCTCGACAGTACTGCAGGGAGCACCACGTTGACTTGGCCACTTTCACATCAGAAGAAGAGAGCGAGGAGCTTCAAGTTCCATGTACTTTTTGGTCACAATGTTGGATTGGTCTTTATAAAGGCCACACTGAGGCTTGGAGCTGGTCTGATGGAGAGGATGTCAGCTTTACAGATTTCAGTTATTTTGACTATTACATTGACCCTGCAAATGAGCATTGTGTAGCGATGGCATATCTGTGGTGGTACGTTCACTCATGTGATAAAAAATTTGAATTTCTCTGTTATGATTTTCAGTGTCATGACAGGCTGATCTTAGTGCGAGAGGCCAAAACGTGGGAGGAGGCTTTGGAACACTGCATGGCTCTTGACACAGACGCCGCGTCAAGCAGCGTGGACCCTGAACGCCGCTACACCCTCCCTCACATCGACTGTGGCTTTGGCGACACCTCTGTCGCAAGAAGAGTCGCTCTCCATGCCCAGACAGAGGAGGTGTGGGTGGGTCTGCGTTTCCTGGCCGGACACTGGCTGTGGGTGAACGGGGCTCCTCTGCGGGAACAGCTGCCCGCGTGCCCTCGGCCTGGCAGCCACTGTGGAGCCATGTCAAAGACCGGGCAGCTTCTACCTGAGAAGGACTGTGAGGAAAGAAGGAACTTTCTCTGTGCAACAAGGAAACAGAGCGCCTGAGGAGCAGAGCCTGCATGTGTGCGTCTTTCATCTGATTCAACTCTTTTCTTCATGTGTGATCAGAGGAAATGATGTTTCTGTGTGGGAAGTTTTGATATGTACAAATTGAGTTCCAAGGCTAGAATCAGTGAACTCAGATGTGTTATGTATCAAATTTAACGTACATGTTAGATCCTTACGTTTTTTTGACTATTCATCACACTGTACAAGAGTGTACTTTTTCTGAGAGGACCTACATGATGTCTGCTCATTAAAAAAAAGTATGGTGTATTAGCAATCGTTTAGTTGACAAATTTTCATGAGGAATACAGTATATTTTCCCCTTTCTGTGCTGGAGCTCATGTAACTACAGATATAAGACCACATCTCTATGCTCACCCTGGTGTGACTGTCCCAGGTCAATCCACAGTCTGTCTCCAGAGCCCCAAACAGACAGACATTAGCCCATTTCAGAGCACAAGCTACTCTAACTTCCGCTTCCAGTCTTGCTTGTTGTGGCTAGAAACTGCATGAAAGCAAAAACAAAATGTGTCTAGTCATAGAAGGGACGGAGAGGGCGGTCTGTGGGAGGCCAGTTCACTGCTGAGCCTGCTGTGACGTCCATTAAATCCTCATCTGAAAAGGATGAAAGGTATCAAACCCCATCGGGACTCCCGATGGGTTTCGATCAGCGTAAAATAGATCTTGGTAACCTCTCATGTTCTTCTGAAGTGATGATCTAAAGTTCTGCTGATATTTTCCCAAAATGCAATTCAAATCAAATTCACTGCATTCATGAATTCAACAAAGTCAAAGTACTGCTCGGCACCGCACTGCCCCAAACATAGAAAAACGCGAGGTTTGTGTCTTTCTTTCAGCAAGCTGAAGCAGCAGAATATATTTAATTTCCGAATGCAGGATTTGAAGAAAGTCAATTTTAGCCATATTGTATACGAACATTCAGGCCTTATTTGGCAGCTTCGCATGTGTTCGGTACACACACCTGCACGTGCACAAACACACACATACACACTATAGTTAGTTCCATGGCTGCACACCAACAACTAAAAATAAGTATAAGTAATAATGAGTTCAGCAACTGCACACAATCACTGAACTTCACAGGAGCCCTTCAAAACACACAAAAAATTGTAGTCCAGCTATGAATACAAAAACAACAATTTAACTAATAATAGTAATAGTACAAATGCATTCTATTTATATTGCACTTTACATTTCTCCAAATCCTGATCACAATATAAAACATTAAACAATAAAGAAAATGATCAGAAACAACACTTTGTAAAAGATTTTAGTGTTTTTTTAAAGTAGTTTTAATCATCTGACTGCTCAAGGAGAATTTAACCTTCTGTAGTTTAATCCTTGTGTAACAGCTTCATGTCCAATTTGAGGAAACACATTCTAAAACCTCCTGCTGCAAATGTTCGAAAAGATGTTGAGTTTTCTTTTTACTGTCTTTTGTTTCATTTTCTATATGAGATCTCAAACGTTTATGGAATTGGTTTTCTGTAATTCAAGCCTTCCAATTTGAAACTGTGTTCGAGAAGAAAAAGTAAATCTGTGTTAGTGTCATGATTTCCTGAGGACTAAATGCCTGGATGAGAACAGACAATGAACGTGAGGCACCCTGGTCGAAGCTCAGAGACATGAGCTCGAGCCTTGATCGTGCTCTCCTCCTCCTCCTCCTCCTCCTCCTTCTCCTCCTCCTCACCACCAATGGCTGCCTCGCCTTTTTTTTCTGGGTGTGGTGAGAATAGTTGAGAGCTATTTTCCTATTCATAAGTTCATCCCACAAATCATCAACCAAAAACTTTTTAATCTCTAAATGAGCTGCAGTCAGGACGGTCTCGCTATGTGTTGCTGCAAAGCTTCTCGTCGAATTTAAAACGAGTTGAATACAAGTGAGCTGGCTGTGATTACCTCCCGGGCAACTTCTGTACAGGTGGCGCAAATTCAGAGTGGTCAGACTGTTCAACTCAAGCACTGAGAACACGAGTCATGCAAAGGAATGATTTCCCAAGCTGCAGTTCTCCACACTGGTAAGAATAAGACAGAAGAATGATCAATTTACCGAGGAGTCACTTGTTTGTTTTTACAGTAGGACATTGTCATGGTCACCTGCACCAGATCCAGTCCTGCTATTGGTTGGTATTGAACCAATAGTCACTCTGCATACTTCCTCGAAACAATCATCACTCCCTTGTTTTCTACTGAGGAATTTCTCCAGTGAAAGTGTTTCCAACTCAGTGAGTTTTTGTCAATAGCAACGAGCGACAACTGAAGTGACTTTTTCTGGTGTTTTGGAGCCAGAAGTGAGTCAGTCAGTTTGCTCACTGTCACTACCTGATGTGGGTCACCGATTTGACTTGTCGTATGCAGTCAGTCGTTCATGTTGGAAAGTCCAGTTTGGACACACACCCAATAGAATGCACACTGCCAACTGCAGTGGGAGGAGACAGGACGTCCACACATAAATAAAAGTTAGACGCTTCCAATGGCTTCTGGGTAGACTCACGCACAGATGTTTCCTAGCAACAGATTTACACATTAGTTTAGCTTTCATCGCCAATGACACTTTCTCAACCTTAAGTACTCCCACTATGGGCCCCGTGGCTGTGAACATATGAACGAGACACAAGTTGCTCTCTTTCAGCCCTGTTTTTGATTTGTACCAAAGCCAGAGGGAAACCCATTATCCAGCTCGTAAGCTGCTTAATACTCCACTATTTTCCGCCAATCACTGATGGGGTATCTCTGTCATTTGGTGCTGAGCGGTAGCTTAAAGTGTCTTTTACTTTAAATTATGTTGACGTAAAATATTTCGAATAGCAGTTTGAACTTATAATGGATTAATCAGATTTGCAAAAAGTTCGTATGGGGCTCAGTGAGGACCTGAGGAGGAACCTCAGGAACAAGCTTAGTGATGGATATAAACAGACCCTTGTGGTAAGAACATGGTATCTTTTGCCCCCTGTGTTGTCGTCTTGTGTCATCTATCACTCTCAACCCCTGCTGTGTTCAAAGACAAAGCGGGCTGAACTGCTAACCGTGGGCAATCCCCCCCCCGACTTGACACATCACTGATCTGAAATATGTCGCCCCTCTGAATACAGGTTTTTTTTTCTCCCTCTCCTGATAGCGACTCTGCCCCTGGAATGATGTGTGCATGTTTACAGGTGCTCAGAGGTCATCATACTCGCCTAAGCAGGATAATGGTCCTCTCATGAAGTGCTCGGGCGCGTGCCTTTCTCCAAGCACCCTGACACCTGCTGGCATTATCAGAGTGCATGGATGGAGAGCCCGAGCCTCCCTGTGGCCCCCTCTGCATCCTGGGCTGGTGTGTTTTCATGAATTGAAATGGCTTTCCGCTGCCATTTCTGCTTTCGAGTCGCATGAAGCGCTGACTCTGAAATATGACCTCAGAACCTTCCCTCACACTCCACCACCGTTTAGCTTCGTTTCACAGAGGAAGCGTCTCTGGTTCTCCTTCTGGTAAGGTAGGGCTCCAGCACTGCGTGGTCCTGGTGCGGCTCTGTGACCCGCGCTCTAACCTTTGGATGCAGCCAGAAAACAGAGCTGTTCAAGAACGAGATTTTTCTTCAATTGAATGTGTTTTTATGGCTCTGCTTGGCCACTTCTGTTCGAGGAAGGAGTCCCCAGGTGCCGGGTCTCCCCGGGGGTCTCGTCCAGCCTCGTGTCAAGCCCTGCACACTGAAGTGCGGAGAGCTGAGCAGTCTTACACTCAGTAAACAGGCCTGGACAATGTACAGAGGATAGCGCTGTGCTGTGCTGTGCTTTCTGCTTTTATGGAATGAAAGCTGGGAGTCTTCCGAGGCCCCGTCCTCACTGAAATGTAAACACTGTGTTCTCCTTGTGTTGCTTCTCTGAGAGGTGCGCTGTCCACATGGAGCCAGCATTTTTGGGGCTCAAAATGAAACTTAGTGGATGAATTGTGGGACCTCCTCGCTGCACTTTGTGGAGATGTGTATGTATATGGATCCGTTTGGAAACGCTGAGGTCAGACCATGTGTCACAATGGACATGTCCACCATGTACTTATTGTCCCAACATTTTTTGATTCAGCTGCTTCTTCTATGTCTCTCCATTTTTTCAATAAATTAGCTTGCATGTACCACCTACAAACCTGGAATAGGTACTACATAGTCTCCATAGACTTCGTCTCTATGAGAAACCTTTTGAAAATGTAGTGGGTTTTTGTTTTGTCTGTGCACAAGGCTCAGGAACACCAGGAATAACTCGGCATTAGGGCCGAGCTGCAGTGCACTGCCTGCTTCTTTTGCCTCTGTTCCCTGTTCATTGAGTAAGTGAGGGTGAAGTTTGGCAACATGAATATGGTCAGATCGTTGTTTTTCAGGAGAAAAACTTATGCCCATGTGAATCGAGGCTTCGGTTAAAAAAGGCGAGTCTTAGTTAAAAAAAACTGTCACCACTGTCATTGAAGACTGCTGGACCTGAGGACTTCATCCCTGCTGTCCATTTCTTCTTTTCTTGTAAAACAGGACATTATCACATCTTACGCGCGCACCCCCACCCCCCTGGGTCTGTTACAGGGTGCCAACTGCTGTAACCTTGTCATCAGACGGAACCTGCCAGAGAGGACTGTCCTGGCTGCTGTCCTTTGCTTTGGAGTCGCTTGAGAAGACTGTACGTCCGACTGCACGTCCATCCCTGGCAGCTCCCACCCACCATGTCACCAGCCCCAGGCCTGCTTTCTTCAGATCGCCACCTGCTGTTTTTCACCACTATCCACTCCTGCTACAACGTGCGCGCCCTGTCCTTGTTAGTGAGGTTTGATTTGGTGTAACATCTAATGGCTGGAGTATACTTGTGTGGCCGCAGAGACTGACTGCCTCTGGAATATGAAGAGACTGTAAAGTTTAACAGTCATTATGAGTGTATTGATAACACATTTATCAAACGGCAGCTGCGGTCATTTGGTGGTGGATGAAGAATGACGCTGCATAGGATGGTTAAGTCACTCACTCAGGGCAGTAATTTGATATGCGCACGCATGCACACATGCACACACGTGCACACACACAC
>JAUESF010011309.1:0-11674 GCA_032274765.1 Malacoctenus tetranemus | reverse complement strand
CAGACAGACAGACAGACAGACAGACAGACAGACAGACAGACAGACAGACAGACAGACAGACAGACAGACAGATAGATTAAGTCTTTCTCGGAAGCAGAAGCACAAATAATCACATCAGTTACATAAAAATGTGAACAGTCTTTTTTTTTTTTTACCTGGACGAGTGAAGCTCAAACAAGGTGCAGCACTATTCTCCCATTCAGAGGATTTTTACTCATTTAAGTCTCGAGTTTATGTGTTGCTAATTTCAAAAGTAGATTTAAAAAAGGAAGCTTGTTTCTGGATTTCAAAAATCTCATTTAAGATTTTATTTCGAGCAAAACTGACGTGCATCGTGACTTTTTCCCAGTTGCGCTTTGTTTTCGAGTTCAGCGTTTGTGTCTTATGTTTGGACTTGTCCCGTCTTTCCTCTCGCCCGTCCTCCAGCTCGCCCAGGACGAGGGCAGCCCCGTGCGAGGCTTCGGCGTGGTGGAGTACGAGAGCGCGGAGCAGGCGGAGGCCGTGCTGATCGAGATGGACCGGACGCTGGTGGGCGGCCAGGAGGTCCGCCTTTCGCTCTGCACCCCCGGCACCTCAGGGAGAAGCACCTTGGCCGCGCTCATCGCCGCCCAGGGGATGGTGAGTCGGTTCAGTTCAAACTGTGCTCGACCTGCACCACCCATGTGAGGAGCAGTGGTGCTGCTGCTGTCCAGCACTCAGACAGCAGGTGATGGTTTCATGGCTTTGATGGAGAGTCTGCGGCGATGAAGGCAGGAAGCATCTCTTCCTCGCTCGCGTGTCGCTCTGACAGTCCAGGTTTGCTTGCAGCTTTTGATCAGAACTGACAGTCGTGAGTCGTCTCCTCGCGTCCGTCTCATGGCCGAAACATCGAACATCCCCCCACAGCCGGCAGACGGGCTGCGAGGTCGGCGCCGAGCAGTCATGGCGTCGCCGGTGCCGAACATGGAGGTCTCATGCGGGACCACGTGGCTGCGTCCGTCTCGCCGGCTGTGATATCCCTCCTACACTGAGCGCTGGCAGCAGACAGCCACTGACGTAGCAATTACAGTTCTCAAGACTGATTGCCCACCCACCCACTGCCCCCCCCCCCCAATCCTCCACTCCCCCCCACAGCCACCCAACCCCACCCTGCCAGTCTCCTGCTGCCTGAAATAAACTGACACTGAGGCACTCACTGGCAGTTATGCACGTACATGCAGTTATTGGTTGTGGAGCAGCACACCTGTACAGGGCCTAAACACCAATCGGAGGTGAAATACAGCTGCAAACATGACGAGAGAAAATCAATGTGGTTTTTAAAAAACAGGAACTTTGACAGAGGACATTTAAATCACAAAGAATGAGGCATTTTCCAGCTCATTTCAAGGTCAACGTGTCTGAATTTCCACTTGTTTCCGTGGAGTTTTTTTGACCCGCTGCTCGTTCTGCCGCGCTGCTTGTTTACGTGTCGTCTTTTTTTTTTACCTCGTTCGCGACGATGATAAAAGCTGCTGTTGGTTTCGGTTCACGAGTATCAGCTACAGCTGATGCATTCACCCTGAAACCGTGTAGAAAAGCTGAGCAGCTACAAATGGAGAAAAAGCACCATCGTTGCTCGGTTCAGTGTCAGAAGATTACAAACGACTTTTCACGTTTTTGACTCATCGGGGAAAAAAAAAAAAAACTTTGTTTCACTCAGCAGCCACCAACTCTCAGTATAAAGCCAATAAACAAGTCTGCTACAGAGAAACAAGCATGTGAGGATGCACAACATAAACATACAGTAATAAGTTCATTTCTGGTTGTTTAATACGCGTTCATCTGTGTTTCTCTAGTGTTGAAGGTTCATTTTGATCCAATTAAGAGGTGAGAGCTGCTCCTGCATCGTGACTGACTCAGATCGCCTTTTTTTCTTTAATTAGAATTCTCAATCAAGCCCAAAAAGTTTCTTCTTCTTCGTCCGTTGGAGTTCGGGGAGTCCCGCTCACTCTCGCGCCGCCGGGTGGGTGGGTGGGGTGGGGGGGGGTGGCGTCCCCGTCACGTGGAGACGCAGGTTGATAACGAGCTGCTTCCCGCGGGCCGCACAAACTCATTACGGCTTTTCTGTTTCAATATTTTAGATTAGACGGCCGGGCTGCGAGGACTCCAGCTCCGGCAGTTCCTAGATAGGAGCTGCTGCTCCTCGTCAGCGTCCTGAAAAGTCCAACACTTCACCGACTAAAGACGCTGTAAAGCAGCATTTATAGATTACTGCAGCCACGCTCGTGATGCGTACGAGGGAAATAAGCCTCTCGCTCTTGCGCGCGCCATCACAGTGGCTGTGGTGCATGAATGATCAGACAAAGAAGGTTGAAAAGCAGCGCGTAAACAGGCTGAAAAGGAGAAAGGAGCGCGTTCCAGTGAAGAGGAGGAGGAGGAGGAGGAGGAGGATGGCGATGTGATGAAGAGGGAGGAGACAAAGGGCTTGGCGAGGCCAGTGGAGG
Source organism: Malacoctenus tetranemus (assembly GCA_032274765.1). Taxonomy (NCBI): domain Eukaryota; kingdom Metazoa; phylum Chordata; class Actinopteri; order Blenniiformes; family Labrisomidae; genus Malacoctenus; species Malacoctenus tetranemus. Next base: position 9,212 of record JAUESF010011309.1, on the reverse strand, counting down.
AGGCGGAGAAACACCTGAGTCTGTGGGGGCGGCGAGGTTACGTTGGCACCCTGAGCCCCCCCCCTGGGGAGAGGAGGGGGGCAGGAGAGGGCGCGTCAGACCTGCGGGTGGAGATCAGGACCGTCTCCTGGCGGCGCGTCTCCTCCGAGGCGAATCGACTCCCGACTCCAGTCAGCCAATATGAGTGCGAAGGACCAGATGGCCTCCCCTCTCCTCCTCCTCCTCCTCCTCCCTCCTCCTCCTCCTCCTCTCTCCATCACTCTCCTTTCGCGATACTTCTCGCCTCTCCTTCTTCGCGGCTTCCTTACCTCCCTGGCGTGCGCGAGTGCGTGCGATGGCGTGGGCGTGTGGCTGGATTTTTTTTGTGCCGGCAGCCGAACAGACTGATGCATCCTGACATTTTCTCCTGCAGAAAGAAAAGAAACTACTGTGCCCCCTTCCCCTCCTCCTCCTCCTCCTCCTCCTCCTCCTCCTCCTCTTCTTCTTTTCCCTTGAAAGACGCTGTCAGTGCCGACTGGCCTTGTGCAACGCCGGCACACAAACGTGCGCACCAAACCGCCCCTTCCTGGGCTGTGACACAGACGCCTCGCGCTGTGTCGGCGCACCAGAGTCCCTCCCATCGACTCGCTCGCTGACACGCCGCGAGTCAAACTCCTCGCCGCCGACCGTCAGTACGGCTCAGTCTCCGAGACGTGACGGCGAGGAAACGAGGCCGACGTGAGCCGCAGCCGTCGCCCGCAGGCGGGGAGGGGGGAGGGGGGGGCAGCCGGGCAGGAAATACATCAGCGTCCTGCTAATGCTGCTCCAAAATAGCCGCGTCCTCGGGGCCGGCCGGCCAGCCGGCGAGCGGCGGCCATCGACACTTGGACGAAGGCCGGCTCCATTCGATTTGACTCGATCTAATTCAATAGGATTTCATTTAAGGTCCGTCGGATTGGATTTCCTCCGTGTAACCGCTGATTGAATCCTCCGGTGGAAACGAGTCTTACAGTCGGTGTTTTGATTAAGCGCGAGTCAGCAGAGAAGTCCTCGGTTCCAGGAAACTCGGCTCGGCTCAGACTCAACGCGAGCTTCACGAGCGGCGAGGGGACGAGGCGACGGGCCGCCGAAACCTGCTGCGACAAAGCAAACAAACATGATGCAACAATAACAAAAAAAACAGTCCAAACAGGAGAAATACAAGCAATACACTGACTTTGGCTCAATTAGGTGGAGGAAGAAGAAGCAGGAAATGATCAATATCCTAACTGAGGACTTAAAAGAAGTTTTTGTTGCAAAAAAATGCAAATTTTTCAGACTTGATGCAAAACTTTTACATAAAAAGGTATTTTTTACACTGAATTTCTTGATTAAATAAGCACGTGAATCCTGTTTCTTTGCATCTTTCAACTTCTGTGTGAAAAAGTGAATCATTTTTATTTTTAATTGTTGTTAGCAATTACATACAAAAAGTCTTGAAAAACGCATCCAAGTGGACTGAATTCGCACACGTTTTTTACCAAAGTGAACAAAATAAAGTCAATGAAAAAGAGACTCAAAAGGTTTTCTCACAAACATCAGTGTAAAAGAGTTAATGGATATTTGTGACACAGTCGGATCACTCAGAGAAGTCGAGATATAAATACACTGAAATGAAACTACTCCAACTGAAGCGGCCGTGTGAAGGACAAAAACCACTGCAGATGAACTAAAAATCATCAGAAAATACGAAGAAAGAACCTGAATGAAACATTCAAAGATGGATTTTTGGTGGAAAAAAATAACAGTCTGAAAGTGGATGAAGGTCTTAAAATTGTGTTGCAGAAATATTCAACACAAATTGCAGCGTCACCTGTTTGCCTCAGTCTGTCCGGTCCCGCAATACCTGCTTACACCACACGGTGGTGCAGTGAGTCTCTCTGGCATCTTTTCAGTCATAGAAGAAGAGCAGCAGGCCAGAGGACAGACTGGAGGCTGCAGGAACTCGCCACTTCGATTCTCCGTTAAATCTCACATAATGTAGCTTTAAGTGGGTCCAGATTTATTCACAGTCTTTCATTTATCAGCTTTGTTGGTTGTTTATAGATTAGATTGAATCCATAGTCGTACAACATTAGGCTAGCTAACGATGCCTGGCAGGCCTTTTGTTTCTGTTTATTACTCACACTGTTGTTGCTGTTAGCTACACTTTAACCAGATTGCTGCAGATTGGGAAAAAGATGCCGATATTGAAACCCGGGAGATCCATTTAAAAGTCCCTCTGCAACTTTTCCTGTCTCTGTTTCACACTCTGTCCGTTCGCTTCCTGTTTTTCTTTCTTTAACTTTCTTTCTTTCTTTGGTGCTTCTTTTTTTCTGCTCACTCACTCGTTTCTCTCTCTCTCTCTTTCTCTCTCTCTCTCCCCCTCTCTCTCTCTCTCTCTCTCTCCCCCCCCCTCTTTTGTCTCATGGACAGTCTTTCCCCTCTGCTGACATGGCAGCACATCCTGGTGATGTAAACTAGTGTAATGATTACAGCGAGTCATCAGAGGCTCGTAACGACAAGATCAAAACACACACTGTACTACACGCACACACACACACACACACACACACACACACACACACACACGGAGGTACGCGTGCCCTAATACGTGTTTTGAAAGCCTTTCGGGAACATTGCATTGACTTGCATCCATTTCCTGCAGACCGACTCTGAACCTGCAGTAGCTGCTGCTCGCTCGACCCGAAACCTTCAACGTGTGACGATCAGAAAAGAAAGAAAACCTGATTCCACAATAATAGTAAAGCAACTCGTGTTGTTTGAGCTTCTTCAGCGTACACATAATCAGTCACTTTTACCAGTGCAATCTAACACACACACACACACACACACACACACACACACACACGCACACGCACACATTTTGGGGATTGGGCTGTCTTGTTCCAGGACACTTCAGGATTTGGACGTGGTGGGAATCGTCCTGCTCTGTGTTTGTGTGGCAACACATCGAACGTTACAGCCAAACAGGAAGTGTGTTTAGCTTTGAAAGATGGAGATTTCACACACCTACAATTATGAGACAGATGAATGCAACGTAAACTCACATTGTTTTAAAGAACTCATGATGACGACATCATTTTAAATGGTTGGAGGCTGCCGTACTAGTCCAGCGCTCTCATAGAGGGAGAGCTGATCTGTAGCTCTAAACTATAATCTAACTAACATTAACTTACTCTTCTTCTCTTCTTCTCTTCTTCTTCTCTTTTCTTCCCTTCTCTCCAGATTCTGAGTAATAGAAAAGGGTTGCTACCAGAACCAAACCTGGCTCAGCTGTTGACCAGCATGACCAACCCGGCGGCCCTGCAGATCCTCATGAGACCGTACCACTCCGGCAAGAGGGGAGGTAAGACGGCGTCCCGCAGTGGACGCTCCCTCTGTCTTTGTAACATTTGGTGAAACTCCTCAACACAGCGACGACATCCGGAGCTGTTCGCTCCTACGGCAGTTTGTTTTATTGGTTAATGGACTGAGTTTGTGGGGGGTGAAACACGACTGAACTGTGGTGCAGACCAAGCAAGTGACACGCCCACTTTTCGCAAGATATGAAAGCAGGAGCCTTCAAAATAATCTCTGATTAGCTGAAACATCACAAAGGGAGACCCTTCAAAATAAAAGCAGTGTGTCTGCTTTAGATTCTCCAGAGCATCTTAATTTGGTTTGTTGACTCCTGCAAATCTAATTTTGACGATCTCTGAAATTGGAAAATCTGAAGTCAATAAGAGAAAATAAGTGAGAAAACTTTTGCGATACTTCTTTTTATTTGTTTATAATTTCTGTTGTTGACACTTTCCGTCTGGTTCAAGCTTCGAACTCAACTGAGTTCTTGTAGATTTGCATACAAACTTTATTTCCATGTGTATTTTTTTAAAATCCCTGAAAGTCTGAGGGTCTCTCAGCGTCCTGAGCTCACTGGCTGCTAATCAGAGAGCCGCGGCACAAGTCCGTCCCCTCGCCGCGCTCCGCCCAGATCCTGCAATCACCGCGCGGACGGCTTCATTTTTTGATGAATGACTAATCAGGTATTAAAATGAAACCGTGTGACATTAGTGGAACAAATGAGAGCAGGAAGGAGAGAAGATGGGAGAGGAGAGGAGAGGAGAGGAGAGGTGGTGGAGCGCTCTTAAAAAAAGAGAGTGCGCACAATTAAAGTCTAAAAATAGGTCCTTGATTAAATGTTAAACTTTCTCCACCTAGTCTGCAGGAAGCCACCACCAGCCTCCACGCCTCCATTCATTAGGAGGAAACCTTGTGGTAACGCATGTTCATGCACAAGGAAAGGGAGCAAGTAGTGTGTGTGTGCGCACACACCTGCCTCAAAGTGTGAGCCTTCAAAATAAAAGCCCCGGGTCTACTCCAGATTCTCCAAACCGTCTTCTTCTCCTCTCCTTGATCTCTTTGACTTGTGACCTCTGGCGCCCCCTCAGGCTGAAACACTTAAGTTTTGAAGGCTTCGGCTTCTTTTGCAGGTGCGTCACAAACTTCAAAATAAAATCCAAGCTTGTGGAAAAGCGGAGCGGTTTGCTCGGCGCCGCCATCACACCCCGAGATTGCTTATGAAACGCGCGACGAGTGACTGATGGCTCGGCCGTCTGACTTGTAATTCCGCCCCTGCGTGCCTGTTGAGACGATGATTGATTCGTGCATTAGTGGACACACAAAGCAGAGGGGAAACACGGAGGCACTGATTGATGTTTGGATTTGTTTTCCAGGGAAGTACGGGCGCCACGGCAGCCTGCCGTTCCTCCGGCCGCCGCTCACCACCGCGCTGCTCACGCTGGGGAAAGCCCACCAGGTCGCCGCCGCGTTGCTAGCTTGATACGGCCTCCGTCGCGGCCCGATGCCATAACGTGCGCCCGCCTCTGTCTTGCAGAACGCCATGCTGGGCAACGGACTGGTCCTGCAGAACCTCCTGCACATGCAGCTGGCGCAGCAGCAGCTCCTGCACATTAAAGACAAACGCATCAGCAGCGTAAGACCCCTCGTTTGTTTGTTTGTTTGTTTGTGGTGGTTCGTACATGTGAGCGCCGCAGGGTCGAATTGTGACCGCGCACGCACCGGCGCGCTCGCCTGTTTTCCGTCTCGGCGCGTAATGAAGCGAAGCCGCCCGGAGACGGTGCAACCTAATTGCTTTTCCTTTGACTCGGGGGAAAAACCAGAGCTGGAGGTGTCGAAGTTTCCCTCCACGACTTCACGCGCACATTTCTCTGCTTGTAAAATGTCTTCGGTGTTTTCTTTAATTGCTGCAGTGAAAGGTAGAAGTCACCGGTTGTCGCGGTGGCAGCAGGTGATGCTCGCGTTTTTAAAAGGAGACTTCCGACTTCCTCCCTGAAAAGGCCGCGTTTGTTGCTCTCCCGCACTGGAGACAATGTCTCCTCCTGGGAAACAAAAAACACCCAAAACAAGCGAGTTTTTATCTCAAATAGGCAAAAAAAATGGTCAAATCATCAAGTGAAGGATTTCTGAAGAAGAGTCCTCCAGATGAAACTAAACTGGGACGCTCTCCAAGGTTTGTAAGAGCATGAATTCAGCTTTTAAAGAGGAGGAATTGCTTCATTTAATGAGCGCTGTGAAGGTTTTTTATTCAAAATTAGGATCTTTTTTTAACTTTTGTCAAATTTTTCTGCAATCAATAGAGAACAAGGCAGCTGCTCAAGGTGTTTGTCTTGAAATAAGCAAAATCTGCAGATAAAATAAGTTGAAACTCTCTTGAAAAAAGACGAACAGGAAGAAGCAGGAACACGCTTCATTCTTTGGTGCTAATGACTTTATTTTAAGTGTGACGATGATTTATTTTGGTCTGAAATAAGTGGAGTCAACTTGGCAAAGATTAGATTTTTGCAGTGGAGTTTAAAAGTACCTGGTGACAGGAACTACAACCCAGTGGAAACCCTAAAAGTACAGTCAGGGGAGTTGATTTCAGGTGGAGTCGAGCAAGTGAAACAGCTTATTTCTTCTCTTTCTTTGGTCTTTCTCTTCTCTTTTCACCTCGTGATGTTTTGATCTCCCCGACTCGTCTGCTTCTCCACCTTGCTCCTCCTGTTCTTGTCTGTCCCGCTTCACCTCCTGTCCTCCGTCCCCTCGCCAGGTCTCCAGCCTGCTCGGCGATCCATCCAGGCTGCTGATGCAGAAGGCGCTGTCCCTGCGTCCCCCCGGCCTCGTCCCGCTCGGGAAAGGCCTCCTGGGGGACTCTCCCACAGGTGAGCCGAGACCCCAACACGACCGGACAACGTCCCGTAATCACTGCTAACAAATGAGATCATGCCCCCCCCTCTGTGTCCCTTTAAAAGCCTTTTATTATCACTGGAGTGGTTCTGTTTCCACGTCGTCCCTGTGAAGTGATCCTGAACAATGACGGAGATGTAAACACGGAGGGGGAGAGGGATTTGCATGCAAACGGAAATGTAAATAACCCTCAATCAAGATATGGTAATGTCAGGTGTCGGTGGTCGCCCCTCTGAAGATCACTGAACCCCCCAATCCCCCCCCGGGTGTACATTACCGCACATCTCCAGGAAACGGAGCGCTCCGCATTTACAATTCAAATCTCCAGCTGAGAAAAGCTGCGTTCTTTTAAATGGAAATGATAGATCACAATAAAGACTCTGTGTGTGTGTGTGTGTGTGTGTGTGTGTGTGTGTGTGTGCGTGTGCGTGTGCGTGTCTCTGTATCGATCTGAGTGTGTGTCTTTGTGTGTGTGTGTGTTTGTGTGTGTGTGCGCGCAGTAGCGTTTGTGTGCGTTGATGCATATGTGATGTGTCCCCCTTTGATTGTAAGACTGTGCAACTTATCATGCAGTGTGTGGCTTTCATCAGAGAGTGTGTGTGTGTGTGTGTGTGTGTGTGTGTGTGTGTGTGTGTGTGTGTGTGTGTGTTAGCTTAAGGCTTGTTAGGGCTGATTATTTTATTGTGCTTTGGAGGCCATTTGTCACAGCAATATTGGATTCATAATAAGAGTGATTGTGTGTGTGTGTTTGTGTGTGTGTGTGTGTGTGTGTGTGTGTGTGTGTGTGTGTGTGTTCGCCATCAGTGTGTATGTGGATTTGAAAGAAGAAAACAAACAGCAGTGTGTTTGTTGCTTTGTTTTCGTGCACGCTGTTTGTGCATGTGCACATATTTGTGTTATTAAAGCCTGGAGTGAGTGAACCGTGGGGCGCGTGCATCTAAGTGCGGCGCCGTAAATAAACATGATGAGTGATGATGCTGCAGCAGGAAATCCATTGTGGGAACGTTGAGCGGCGACGGGCCGGCTGAGCGCCCGGCTCGCCGCCGCCGCCGCCGCCGCCGTCTGAGTGATCCGTCTCCGGCCGGACCAGACGCAGACCGATGGTCATCGGCCGGCGCGCTGATCTGGCCTCGCTCCTCACCTCGCTCTCATCTCGCCTCGCTTCATTTCCTCCCCGCTCCCCCGCGCCGCTCTTCCTCCTCTTCCTCCTCCTCCTCGCTGCATTACGGGCTGTTTTTCTTCCTTTTTCCCATCACTCCTCTCTCCGTGTTTACTCGTGCGGCTGCTTTTTATCCCTCCTCTCCAACCTCACTTGTCAACATTCTGACTCTGTGTGTCTGTTTTGTTTGAAACGAGCATCAGACTGAACACTTCAAATGAACGACAACAACAACCCTGAAAAGTCGGGCGGCTGCTTGTCATAAGTGGCCTTTGAAAGTTTGTAGGTGTGTGTGTGTGCGTGCGTGCGTGTGTGCGTGCGTGCGTAAAAAGGCAGAAATAACAGTGAATTAAACCTTATTTTTTCCCTGCAGACCCCAAATTGTCTTCATTCGCGACATTACAGTGAAGCCAAACTCTCAGAAACAGGAGCCTTCAAAATAAAAGCACCGAGCAGTTTTCTCTGCCTGCTCTTGGTTCAAGAAAGTCTCATTTTCTCGCTTCATCCGACTTGTTTGACAGTGATTTAATTAGTGGAGCAGACAGATTTAATTTGTGTGTTTGTGTCACTTGTGTTTGTTTTTGTTTACTTGATCGCGGTGTCTCTTTCTAAGTTCTGACTCTACCTTCTCCTCCCGTCCTGCAGAGTTGGGACAGGAGCCGGCGCCGGTGTCCGCCCACAATCCCACGGTGGTGGTGTCGGCGCCCGGCGTGCTGCCGTACCTCCAGGCCCGGGACCCGAGCGGCGCCCACTGCGTGTCGACGACTCCCTCCACTCCCTCCTCCTCCTGCGCCTCCTCCTCCGCCTCCTCTTCCTCCTCCTCCTCCTCCTCCTCCTCGCTGGCCTCCTCGCTGGCCTGCGAGCGGCAGCAGCCGGCCCCTCCGGGGACCATGGTGAGCTCCCGGCCGCGGGGACCGAGCCGTTACGCCTCCGGAGGACTTTATATGTCGGCAGACGCGCGCAGCAGCCCGGGCGTCCCCGCGGTGAGCACGGCCGGCAGAGACCCACAATGCACCACGCAAACGTCCACACACTAAACGCCGCCATGTCCTCCGTCCCCCCCTGGCTCCGCCCACACGGTGCTGCAGCGGCAGTAGAGAGATGTCTTTGTCCCGCACGAGGGGACGGAGATCAAATCCATCCAGCGTGTTCGGGGTTAAATCTGCATCCAGTTGTTTACAAGCTGCTTGTTTGTGAATTAGGATGGTAAACAACAACGTGTGAAACCTTCACTTTAAACTGAACGCGATGGTAGATTATTGGTGCGACATTAAAGTGTTTCCCCCTTTTTTTTCTGATTAATTGCATCAATGAACTCTGGTCCGTTTAAAGTGGAACCAACTGGCTCTGGTGTGAACGCAGCCCGAGTCCCTTTACCAGCAGAGCTAATCGCTCATTCACTTTGTGAACAGTTTAAGACCAAACGCTCCAACGTTTAGGTAACGTGACGGTTTTCTCTCTGTGACTAGAGATGTTTGTTAGCATCACAAGCCATTACCGTCCCGTCCCCCCGTCTGTCCCTCTGTCTCCTGTGGTTGGGGGGGTAATTATCCCGGAATAGCCCCTTTCAGAAATAACCTCTCTGAAAACACGGCGGCGAGGGAGCCCGCCAACAAACAACCCAAGTCCCACGTGGACGGCCCCCCGGGACCCCTCCCCCCCTCCTCCTCTGGTCATGTACTTTGCTCTCAGACGAGGATTCCCTCCGCCTCGCTCTGTGGTGGTCCCTGCTCCCCCCTCCTCACCCACCAACACTCATCGCTGACCTTGCAGTGCTTGTGTTTCCCCTCGCCGGCAGCAGCAGCAG
>JAUESF010011298.1:0-11674 GCA_032274765.1 Malacoctenus tetranemus | reverse complement strand
AATAATAATAATAATAATAATAATAATAATAATAATAATAATAATAATAATAATAATAATAATAATAATAATAAATGTATATTTTTGCACAGTCGCCCGCCAGGGGTCGCTCTGGTGATTTTCCCCTGGTGCATGCCGGGTACAGAAGGATGGCGTCTGCGGGCTGTGTGAAGGAATGAAGCGGCTGACCGCTGACAACTTTCCCACTGATCCTGCGCTCTCGGCGGCCCCAGGACTTCCACGGAGCGCAGCAGACCGCGTCACTGAGCGATGAGGTAAGTTCCCCCGCTGCTGTCAGGCTCCAGGCAGCCCGGTGAGCGCAGCTGCAGCCCGGCTTGTAACACGTAGAATCACCCGGTGATCCTCTGCGCCTCTGCCGGAGGAAGGGCAGGCTGAGGCTAACGGGCTAACGGATAAGCCGGTGGGGGCTGCAGCTAAGTCGCCACCGTTGCGCACTGTTTGCTTCTGTAGCAGTTGGCGTCATCGATTCCAACATGTTTTCAGGGGGGCTCGCCGACAGGGTCCTGTCATTGGGCTGTTAGCTCGTTTAGCTCGGCTGTCTGTCAGAAGCCAGGGCCAACATGGCTAACAACAGCGTCTTAGCTGTACCGGGAGCCCCGGAATACACATTTAGGACCCCGCTTGAACCTGATAAAAACGTATTTACTTTGCAAGAAGTGACGCTTAATACTGGAGCGACAGGTTTTATCTGTTCCAAGTGGGCTACATGCTAACACTAGCATGCGGGCCTGACAGGTGAAGCAGAGAGGAGGAGGAGGAGGAGGGAGGGGAGCTCGTTGGAGGAAAAGCTGGCAGGTGGTTTGTCCATGAGCAGCTGATCCAGTCTTTCCTCTTTGACACTTAGTGTCACATTTTTTGGGCTTAAAGTTCAATTTTCCGGAGTTTGTGTCACTCAGTCACCAGCTTTTCTCGGGGGGTTAGTGAGATGGATCGGCCCAAGGCTGTGCTCCATAACGTCTCTTTGCCGTGAATCAATTCTTAAAGAGGGTGTAAATATCTCGTCCCCTTTCGATCTGTTGTAATTACAGTGAAGCCAAAAAACCGACACAAAATAACTACAATACAAAAGCAGGGGCCTTCAAAATAAAAGTAATGGGCACTAGCTAATGTTCGCTCTTGATTCCTGAAAGTGTCCTATTGATGCTTTCTTGAATATTACGTTTCACTCTATCAGAGCATGCAAAGTCTTGGGACGTGTTCTAACTCCAAGGAAGTTCACTAGAGAATGTATTTGTACAAAAATGTGTCACAAATGTTCAAACAACGCCAACATCTGAAACAATCCAAGCTCACTCCAAGAGGCTGTCTGTGAGCGATCGTTAAAATCTTGACATTGCAGGTGTGCACTCAGTCCTTTGGCCTCTTCCTCTGACACTCTGTCACTCCCTGCAGGAAGCCTGTGTCCATGCCCCCAGGCGTTCTGGCTATTGGACTATGCTGTGTTTGTCCAGTGGGTGGCGCCTCCTGAGCAAAGCTCGCCGCCTCCCTCCCTGCCCCCCTGGCCCCGTTGCCCAATCTGTTGCCATGTACACCACCCGCCTCTACGGCACCGTGGGGGGGGGAGGAGGAGGAGGGGCCGGCGGAGGTGGAGGAGGCGGGGTCAAGCAGGGTCGCAGGGCAGGTCTGGCAGTGCTTGAGGCGTCCCACCAGCCTCACCCTCACCTCGCCCACCACCCACACCCAGCCGCGCCTCCTCCCGCCTACCCGCTGTACCAGGGCCGTCCCGACACTCACCGGGGAGCGCACTTCCACCACCACTACCACCCGCATCCCCACGCCCACCCGCAGCCCCCTCATCTGGCCCCACATCCTATGGCTCCGCACTACCAGCACCACACCCATTTTCACACGTACGGGGGTGTCCCGGCCGGAGGGTCCGCTGCCGCCAGCAGCAAGAAAAAGACATGGAACTTCATCCACGAGAAAATGAGCTACGACACGTTCTTCACCATGAAGCGTCTGATCGAGCGGTCGCGCCGGCCGGACGAAGTCCTGCGCTGGGTGACCCAGAACCCTGCCAAGATCTCGCACAACCACTACCCCGTCGCCCTGCAAAAGATTGGACAGCTCCTGCAGGCCACGCCCCCTGCCCGGACTGCCGCCGACAGCGCCGACGCCGAGGCTTCTGGAGGCGGGGGAGCGGAGGGGGAGGGGCGGCAGATCCTGGAACACCAGGACTTTCAGACCCTTTGCAACGCCATCGTCAGCGACTGCGCAAAGTTCGACAACTTCAGCATCGTCAACTGCCTGTACGCCGTGGCGGCGCTCGGTGAGTGGAAACGTCCCCGCGCCGAATGTCTTTCCCGACGTCGTGCTCATCTTGCCTGCTCTGAACACTCAGGTCTCCCCAGCGACTCTCAAGTGGTTCAAGTCTTGGAGTCGGAGTCTCAGTCGAGACTGAGCCAGTTCAACCAGAAGGACGTGTCCATGGTGTTCAGCTCCAGCATGAAGCTCCACCCGGGCAGCCAGCACCCGCTCACTGAGGCCTGCCTGGCCGGCCTGGAGAAGAACCTGGAGAGAGAGCGCCACCCGCAGACGCTCTTCCTGCTGCTCTCCTACTACAGACTGAAGTGGCGCTCGCTGCAGCCGCAGGAGCCTGCCGCGGCTGCGTCGGGGACTGCTGTTCCCAACAGCACCAACAACACGCCTCCAAACCCAGAACAACTGCTGGCCAACAGGTAGTGGTCTGCCTGCCTGATGGTCACAAACGTCACTCATAAAATGCTCATCGCTGACCCTCTGCTCGCGTCCCGTCTTCAGAAAGATCCTGCGTTTGGTCAAACACACCCTGGCTAATGTCAGCGGGGTCCGTGACCAGGAGATGGCGCTGCTGGACGAGATGTTGGCGGCATGCGCCCGGGAAGCAAGCAACAAGAGCCTGGAGCTGATCTTCAGTTCACACCTGTTCTACCAGAACAGACAGGAGAGATTCATCAGCAGCCTGGCAGGTGGGTGGAGCTACCGTTCAGGGAGGCGCGCTTGATTTTTTTTTTCTCTTTCGTTAAATTTATTGCGTCACCGACAGAGGAGCTGCCGAAAAAGGTGGACAGCATCACCCCATACACGATGGCTCTGATCGCCAAATACATCGCCCGGCATCGGCTGAGAGAGACGCGGCTGCTGGATACCATCGCGGACTTCCTGGTGAAGAAGGCGGAGTACCTGGACAGTAAGGTGAGAGCCGGTCAGGCGGCCTGATGGGGGCACCGCATGTTGGCCGGACTTCTCAGACTTGCGTGGGTTTGTCCTCCCAGGTCATCCAGAAGCTGGTGTTCCCCTTCAGCAGGATGAGCTACCGTCCCTCCAACGAGCAGCAGTTCTTCTCCCGGCTGGAGGAGGTCGTGGAGCTGAAAGCGCTCAGCTCCCCGCTCGCCACCGTCAACATCCTCATGTCTCTGTTCCAGCTGGGGCATTTCCCCGGCCTCGTGCTGCACCGCGTCTTCTCCTCCGCTTTCATTAGCAACGTCACCAGTCAGTCCTAACGTCCTAACACAAGTCGGTTATGGCCAGTGGCCTGTCGAGTGTCGCTGTAAGCAGGCTGACCTGTCCCCTTGCTGTCACCATAGATAGCCCGTACGCTCTCATCGTCCGCCGGTACCTCTCCATGCTGGACGCTGCGGTGGAGTTGGAGTACCGTGACTACACAGGCCCTCGACTGCAGGATGCCCACAAGGTGCTGATGTTCGACCACGCCCTCACTGCCGATGAGGTCAACCGCAAGTACAGGTACCAGTCCCCCAAGATGGCTCATCGCGCTCGGGTCGATTTTCTGCTTCTTGCTTCTCCTCAAGGAGGTTTGATGGGCTCTGCTCCTGATTGGCTGTGCCTTGGTTTGCCCCCTGTCAGTTATAAAGGCCTGGTGGCTGAGGCTCTGCGGCAGCTCGTCGGAGAGCACAACTACAAACAAGACGACGTGCTTGCTCCTGGATACTACACAGGTACAATACACAGAAGCTCGCCCAACACTGACTTCCAAGCTGATGACAGGTTTAACGTGCATTGTTGTTCCCTCTGTGCAGATTTCTTGCTGTGGATGGACAGCTCTGGTCGGGTTCTGCCCATCAGGACCGGCACCGGTCTGGCTATGAGCATCGTGCCCCCGTCCTGCGTCACCATCGCGTCCAAACCTGCTGAAGACGCGGTTGCTGTGGTGACCTCTGAGTTTCAAAAGTTCTCTCCATTTGTTGCGCTCGAGGAGGGGGCGGAGCCCACGTGTCAGGTGGCTGAAGGGATTGGTGGGGCCATCGAGCCCAGGTCCTTCCTGCCACACCACATCCGGAGCACACCAGGGGTCACGACCGCCTCGGGGCCGCCACGGCCTGGAAGTAATGGCGGGCCTTTGGACTACGGTCCCTACTATGTACCTGCAGCAGAGTACTACTCTACTTTAGCGAAGGAGCACTCCCTGGAGAGCCAGGACAGCTCCACTCTCAGCAGCCCCCCCTCCGATGGCCTGGCCCCGCCCGGGGCCCCGGCTCCTGCAGGGAGCACTGCCCCAGAATCTCTCTTCCAGTTTTCTATTGGGAAGATCCTGGAGGATGAGGGAGGTAGCGGGACCCCAGGGGTGCAGGGCACAGACTGTGACCTGCCTGTATTTTACGAAGGAGTAACGTACACAGAGGGGTCCGGGGCCGACAGAGGGCCCCCGTCACCACCCCAGCTCCATCCCGCTGAGCGCCCCGAGCCCGACATCCTTCCGGCAGAGCAGAGGCAGATCAGGAGGTGAGCCCTGGAGTGTGAAGCGTGGTTCTCCTCTCGCTCATGTCCGGGTGTCTCACGGCAGCACTGTGTGTCCCTGCAGGGTCATCATGTCTGTCAATGACAAGTGGCACTACTGTCACAACTCGGAGGTCCTGGTGGGCTCTCGGGCCATGAGGGACCGACACCTGAGGCTGCTTGGATACGTCATCCTGCAGGTCAGTTACAGTCAAGTCTCTGAATGAAGTGAGGAAGTAGTTACTTGACACAATACCAAAATTGAAAAGGAGTCCATTGGAATGGTTGCCTTTCATGCTGCTTCCAAGCGTACTCTACTTCAGCTTTGAGATTGTCTTTCAAACTAATGTGCTGACATGTGGAGGGTTGTTGTGATACTGTAGGTATCTTGAAAGAGTAGTGGTTTAACTGAGACAGACTGCTGGAACCGGAAGCCGATGTTCATTTCAGGCTGGTAATGCATCATAAGTACTGAAGCTAAAGGCTAACGTAGCATTCAGGGACACTGCTGCCAGAAAGACTTTCTTAGTTTTGGGACTGATGAGAATGTCCTTCCTGTTAAATGGGTGTTTTTGTGTTGAGGAGCAGCCTGTCCAACAAAAACACCAAGTGGATGGACAAGCTGGATAAATGAAAGCACATGAAAGGAACTGGAAGCTGTAGTGGACAGTGGCAGACCCTAACCCTCTACAGATGCTTTGCTGCACAGGAGGAGCAGTAGGGTCGGCTCCAGTGTGTAGCAGAAGTGAACGAGATCCTTTTCTCCCACAGCAACACCACTTTTTATTGACTTGTAGACGTCGGCAGCTCGTATTGTGATACAATCACTGCTGCTTCTTAATCAGTAGGAGCCTTTTGACTGTTGAATTTCCCCTCGCAGATCAATAAAAGTAGTTCCATAACTAACCGTTCAACCCGTTTGGAACAGAACTGACAGCTTCTGTGAATGGAAATAACACCAGCAGGCCCCGAAAGCAGCGCAGCCTTTGACTCCCTGATTGCTGTGTGGGGCGCCTCGTGACACTTGTGATGCTTGTCCTCCCCCAGTTGCCGTACCACGAGCTGGAGAAGCTGAACGGCATCGAGGAGGTGAAGCAGTACCTGCACAAGAAGCTGCTGGAGGTCCCGCTATGACGCTCTTCACGTGTGTGGGCGGGGGCGTGTGTGTGTGCGCGCGCGTGCGTGTGCGTGTTCTGGTCTGTTTTTTTGAATCTCGCTCGGGCTCAGAGGTCAGGCAGACGTCGGAGAGCAGCGGTCGTCAACACAGACGCTGTTGAATATGTCGAGAGCATTTAATGACACCTTTTGATTCCCGGTTCAGCCATGTTTGTAGTTCTGTTTCAGGAACATTAAGCAGATTCCCACCTGATTTTAATATGAGAATGTCATTGTCATGGCTCAGTGTGTCCGTCTATCAGTTTGTATGAGAAGCTGCATCTCATGGCCATCGGGCTTCACTGAAGGTTCAAAGATGCTCCACCCACCTCCCACCTCTGCTTGACTCTTACCTCAGTTGTTCCGGAACACTCGCGGCTCATCTCAACCTGGGGCGAGAGTCGTGACTCCAAACCCCGGTTACATCATCTGTATGCGACACAATTCCAAAAGTGATCCATGCACTCCTGGTCTAAACACGGCATGGGTTGATGTGTTCACCTCGCTGAGACAGAAACATGTGGTTGGTGTTGCTGGTAAACGTCGCTCTGTAGCCAATCAGGCAGCAGCAGTCTGTTGATGTCACATTGTGAATAATTCCACCTAGTACGTCGGCGCCCAAACCGTTTTCCACCAACAATTTTTTTTCTCCATGCGTCGGTCTGAAGGGGGTCCATAACCCCAAGTTGACAACAAGTGGCCGAATGGAAAACCTGACAGACCAAACAGAGCTGAGTACAGCTGGGCTGAGCTGGCACTTGTTGGAAAAGCCCCATTTGACATCTGACTCTAGATCAGTCATAAACCTGGGAGAACCGTGACTCCTCAGTACACACGTCTCTGTGCTTCGGGCCTTTTCACCCTGCAGCTTCCTTATGATCCTTCAAACTGTCGTCGAGCTCGGCAGGAATAAGCACATGAACCTTTCTAACACCGTCTCCTCCTTGAGTGAATTATCCAATGTGATCTGACCTGCGGGTCAGTCACAAGTATTGACAAACACAATGTGTTTAACGTCACACGGACCTTTCTATTGTTTCATGCATTTATTAAACAGGGCAGTTAAACTATAAGCTGCTGCGGGATGAACTGAGTGAAGCTTATAGTCCGGGGGAGTGGAACATACGGCCCTGTGGGCGGGGCTTAGCCCAATCTGACCTGCTTTATGGAAGTACAAAAGAGATACCGTACTATTTTCAGTGAAAGTGACTTATCTGTATGGTGGTCTCACCATTGGTGGTCACCCAGCCGCGGGACTTTATCGAGTTGCTGTCATGACTTCTCCGTCGGCGTCGCTCCCTGGTTGGTCCGTCTACGACACGCTATCGGCTCGACTCGCCTCGAACACGGACGGGCAGGAACGAAGGTGTCTGGCAGTTGGTACCAGCAATGAACGGCGACGCCTGGAAACTGAATGGAGTCAAATAAAACTGAGCGGGCAAGATGGGGCCGTCAGTGATAGTTGGGCGAGATGAAGAATTACAGTGGGATCACAACAGCATCCGTACTTCTGATTTTGTGGCTACGCCCTGATGTCTGCAGTCACTTTCAGTCACGCTGGTACAAAAGCGTCTGAAGGCCGTTTCACACCAAAAACCAAATGCATGCAACTGTTTGTTTTGTTTTACTTGTTTCTTGCCTACATTTGTCACTGTTGCTTCCCTCCAGAGTGCAGCTCATTCATTCCTGCACACACACACACACACACTACCCAGCAGCAAAAGGTGTGTGTCGTAACCTGAACGCTGACATGTCAGCACTTTCAAAGCTTGCGTGTGGGGGTGGTCGGTCCGATACAGCTTTAACATTTTATCTGACATTCATCTGTAAACCTCCACCTTCTCAAAAACCGAGCTGTCCATGGAAAACCTGTTTGTTCTTATTTTTGCACACGAGACATCCATCTGTGCAGCCAGATGCCGGAGTGTCCTCGAAGGCATCATCGGGTGCACAGGTGACAGTGTGCTTGACGTGACCAGAAAAGACAAAAGCCGTCCTCCCAACGCGTCGTACTTTCACTCAGCTCAGCTGATTGGTCGCTGTGTGGATGAACAAACTAAGTTGTTATTGGGGGTTTTTCTGGGGGGGAGGGGGAGGGGGTGGTCCCTTTTTTTTTTTTTTTTTATAAAGTACTAAAAGACGCATGTTGGGACTGTATCTGGGCATCACTGTTTTTTTAAAAATCAGACTGAGGGAGTTGCAGAGCTGGGGCTGATGGATACTGTAGTGCACATGGTAATCAGGAGGGGGAGGGGCAGTGTGTGGCCTGGGTGATGTGGTGTGTGCGTGTGTTTGTGTGTGTGTGTGTGTGTGTGTGCGTGCGTGCGTGCGTGTGCCAAAGGCCTGAAGGAGAAGGCGACTTTAGTGGGTGACTGTGGGGGGTCAAAGGTCAGATTATTTATTTGTGTATCAGGTGACGGAAAGTTTGTTTATATTCTATAAATCTATTAATTAAAAAGTCTATAAAACCCTAAACCAACTGAACTCGGCTGTTTGTCTCTTTTGTCGGTCTCCTGAGGAAGGAAGGGTCAGGGCGGCGCTGCGGGCCATCGAGACCATCAGGTGGTCTGCTGTGACGTCGTGTTTGGTCCAATGGCGACAGGAGACCACGGAAATGAGAAAAAAAGTGCATTTATTTGTTATTTTTATGTCAGGCAGACGGCTGAGTGGGTGCTGAACACCGACGCCCCCCCCCTCAGCGGTAACTAACGATCGACAGGCTGCCCCCTGCCTGTCAGACTCTGTACAAACCCCACCCCTGGCCCCGCCCATAAAAAGACAACAACAAAGCCCGCCTCTGCGCGTCGGATAAAAACCAACAAACACACATTAAAAAACTGAAACAAACACATTGGTAACAAAATGCTCCATCAGGCTCTTGCCCCTCCCCCCCCCCCCCATCCCCTCAAGCTGAAGGTGGGAGGAGGGGACCAGCGGTATGCGTCGCTGCCCCTCGAGGTCTGCCAAGATGATTGGCAGGTGAGGAGGCGTGGCCTGCAACAGCCTGTCCTCTCCATAAGGGGTGAGGGGGCGGAGCTAGTCCGAGTCCGAGTCACTGGATTCCTCTGAGGAGCTTTGATCTTCATCGTCCTCATCTTCGTCGTCGTCGTCGTCGTCATTCTGAAGGAACCAAAGCAAGTTGAATAAAACCCGGCCCGCTGCGACCTGATAGGTTCCCGATGACGCGCAGTCGGGATTGGCTTTACCTCGTCGTCGTCGCTGTCACTGCTTCCTGACGTCTCGTCATCTTCATCAGAGTCCGACGAGTCGCTCTTCTCTTCATCCGAGTCTGACATGTCCTGCTGGAAGTCAAGCAAACAGAAGCCACTTTACAAAGAGCCTGAGAGACCAAAATGAGGGTTTGCAGAGCCCACAGGAGTCTGCCTGTCAGTCACAGCGGCTTTGGGAAAATCCAACGAAACGGGTCAAGAAAAAAATAATCAGACTTCAAAATGACTGAAGTGACTTCGTCAAAGTCCAATGACAGGATTTTATTTCTGTTCATCGCTGCTTCACAAACGCGCGTGTGGCCGTCTCACCTTGGCTCGGTAGGCCATCGCCCTCTTTCCCACTTGGATTCCAGGCGTCGTGGCTCTCGAACTTCCCGCTTTCGCCTTCGTGGTCATGCGAACTTTAGCTGCAGGGGGGCGAACTTTAGTGGTGCTGCGACGTTTCTGAGCCGCAAAGACAAACAAAGATCGCACAGAGGAAAAAAAAACAGACCAAAGTGAATTAGAACAGGCCATGGACTGGCTCTCCTGTGCTTCTCCTGTGTTAGCTTGAACACTAGCAGTTCTCTGGCTCGCTGCTGCTAACAGGTTAGCATCCGATTTGCAGGTAACCAGAGGAACTCACCGAGGAGGAGAACTCTTTGTACACAGCTCGTTCCTGAGGTGAAAGCGACTGAGACAGAGAACAGAGAAATGACACGTCAGCTGTGGGTGAAAGCAGAAGGCCGTCGCGTTTGCTTTGGTGAAAGTGTTTCATTCCGGCGAGCGCGCCGGCCTCTCACCTTGACCCAGGCCTCCAGCTCGGCCTTGTACTCCACCTGCTGCTCCTCCACCAGCTTCTTGTACTTGTCCTTCTGGCTCTGGCTGAGCTTCTGCCAGCGTTTGCCGATCTCGACCATGCGCTCCTTCAGGCTGAAGTGGTTCAGCTCGCCGTTGGTCAGCAGCTCCTGGGAGAACATCTGGTAGCCGCTCCTGTGGGACAGAACC
Source organism: Malacoctenus tetranemus (assembly GCA_032274765.1). NCBI lineage: Eukaryota > Metazoa > Chordata > Actinopteri > Blenniiformes > Labrisomidae > Malacoctenus > Malacoctenus tetranemus. The sequence goes on along the minus strand of JAUESF010011298.1, from coordinate 1,565 downwards.
ACCACTTACATTCACCAGGCCCTGAACAGGGACAATCGACTGGGAGGTCCAGAGCGGAAGAGTGCGGCTCACACTGGAGGTTTTTTTGGTTCTCCTTCAAACTTGGGCTTCCTCTGACCTGCCGCCGGAGTCCTCATTTCCAACAGCTCCCTCTGCAGGACAAAGCAGAACAACTAATCAACATGCAGGCGACGGTAGGAGGAAGGAGCCTGAAAGAGAAGCGAGAGGGGGGGGGGGTCGGAACTCTGAGGGAGAGGGTAAAAACAATGGGAGATCCAGAAAAAGGTGAATTCCGTTTGTAGGCGTACTGGAGCAGCGTGGACTCACAGCGAGCGGCATGTGTGTGAGGGGGCGTGGCTCACCTCGTAGCGTTTCTGGTCCTCGGCGGCCTTCTTGATCCACGGAATCTTCTCCTTCTTCTCCATCGACTTCCAGGCCGCCTCCATCGCTGCCTGGGCCTTCCTGCGGTCGCTCTGCGGGTCACGTGAGCAGAAAGCAAAGTCAGCTGCCGCGCTGTTGTTGCGCGCGAGGGCGGAGCCTGGAGCCTTCACCCGTCTCACCCGGTATTTCGTTAGGTAGTCTCCGATCACGCTGTGCTGCCACATCTCCTCCGCCGTTTTCGGCGTCTCCGGGAGCTTCGGCGACTTCTTTCCCTCGCGTCTCTCTTTCGACGACATGGCGGGCGCCCACGTCTCCGGCTCGACCTCCCGCGCCCGCTCCTGACATTCACAAAGGTGGGTTTGCTACAATGTTGCGGTCCAGGAAGCACGAATGCGAACCTGAGAACAGCAAAGACGGAGCAGCAAAAAAAGACCTTGATTGACGGAGACTTGGCTCTGTGTGGGCTGGAGGCAACACCGAGGGCCAGTTTGGCTCCGCCCAGTTTTTCCTCCGTCATGACTCGATCCCGTTCCTCCTCTGGGAGACTCTTGAGAAATGAGCAGATCGTATTGTATTTCCATGGCTTCTGCTACGCAGCGAGTGATCAGAGCGAAGCGCGATGCTCACCTCCAGAAACCTCTGCAGGTCCACGTCGTACTGCTTCTTTTTCTGAGGGAGGAGCTTCGAGTGAGACCCCAGCACACGCCCAACAGATCGCAAGCGCCAGACTGCCGGTACCAACCTGCTCACAGCGCTTCTGGAACATGTCCTTTTCCTTCTGCGTCATCACCTTCCACTGTTTGCTGCACAGGACCATCCGCTCGGTGCTGGGGACGTCCTTCATGTTCACCATCAGCTCGGCGCAGTACAGAGAGTAGCCGTTACTGCAACACAGGGCGCCTTTCTTACCATCGTTTGTGGAAAGCACAACTTTTACTGCCCGATACAAAACACAAATGTGTTATCAAAAAGCACTTCTATTACTGCTAAAACACTCCTGTTACTACTAGAAACACTTCTATTACTGCTAAAACACTCCTGTTACTACTAGAAACACTTCTATTACTGCTAAAACACTTCTGTTACTACTAGAAACACTTCTATTACTGCTAAAACACTCCTGTTACTACTAGAAACACTTCTATTACTGCTAAAACACTCCTGTTACTACTAGAAACACTTCT
>JAUESF010011267.1:0-11675 GCA_032274765.1 Malacoctenus tetranemus | reverse complement strand
CACACACACACACACACACACACACACACACACACACACACACACACACACACACACACACACACACACACATGCCACACTCTGTAATAGATCCACACAGATAGATACTTGAGACCCCACTGTGTCGCCTGTGTACGAGCCCCCTAGTCACAATTTCAATGTTTTGGAAAATGGGAACTCTGCAGGAGCTGTCATTCTGGCCCCCTCCCACACAGGTTCGTGGAGTTCCCCCTCCGCAGGTGCAGAAATATGGCCAGACCTTTGGCGGATCTTCAGCAGGGCTGCAACCGGGGGCCATGCCCGGAGCCCCCCCCCCGGGTGGTCCCTGGCAGGACAACCTCCAGCGCGGTGGTGCTCGGCTGGTACGCCTCGCCCTGGCAGCAGGTATGTGTGGTGACGCTTTGATCCAAAACTGTCAATGTGAAGGGCCTTTAGCACCACTGGTACATTCCAGTTGACTCCCATCCAGTTTGGAGCTTCTCCGCCACATGTGACACTCTGTGATTACAAATGCGATAGTGTTCAACCTGCCAAAAAAAATGCTTTGTTTTAAGTGAGGCCAGGCAGTAGTTAGATGTCTGCATCAGAGAAAAAGCATTGGGCATTATGGGCCCTAAAAAGTGTGTGCTCACACAAAGTGATGCGTCTGATTTGTTTGTATTTTGAAGTAAATTGGGTATATTTGATTGAGGTGTTTGCAAATTTTATGAAACACAACCACCGTCAATCCATTGGAAAGAGTGCAGGTGCAAAAATAATTTGTTAATATTGAGTTGGAAGTGTTGGCAGAGGGACTTGCACACTGAAGTTGAAAAGAAGCCGTATGGGAGAAAAAAAAATCATCAACCCACCACTCCAGAAGAGACAATATCCCAGCGCAGCAGCAAAGGAACTTGGACTCCTGTCGGTCGGTAATAGTAGCTGAGGAGCAGCATGAAGGGATATTAGCTTTGCCTCTGAAATTTGTGACGTAAGAGGTGGAGCACGTGAAGAAGTGTTGGGTTCACCCACGCAATACTTGTATTTTGTTGTTTTACCCCTGAGTCCTGCAGCCAAAGGAAGTGGACTAAATGCAAGACACAAACACTCCCACACACACACCCAACAGCAAACACACGCCCGCACACACACAAAGCAATGCCATTTTTCAGCCACCTGGGGGAAGTCAGGCCTGAGACCTGCGCTTGACAACCTGTTTGCCTGTCGTCCCTCCCAAACCTTCCCTAAGCATCACCGAGTTTTGCTGCTGGCTGCCAGTTCCCGCAGCGTGCGACCTGCACGGGCTACAGGAGCAATCAAAGCAGAGCATGATGGGAAATGTTAGATGACTTCAGTTACATAGCACTTTTCAACTGCAATTACAGTGCCAAAGTGCTTTACTCTATGATTCATTTGCCCATTCATGTTTTTCCCTTTAATTCTTTTGGAAAAAACCTCTGTTGCACTTAACTCTTGATTTCTGCACCACTCCATGATTGGATCGGTTTATGACTGCCAGGTAACAAAAGACTACATCCAAAGAGCCCATACACAAAACCTTTACTTTGTACTGTGGACTTTCTTGCCGTGGCATACACTTGTGCATATGTATATCATCACCGCGCTTGTTCTTGTAAATACACTTGCGGCTGCTAAAATTGATTTGTGTTCTGGTTGTTTGCTTTAACATTGTTGCCGTTGCTGTGTGATGGTTTATTGTTTGTTTTTATATGGGTTGGCAGCACTTTTTGTTCTAGTTTTTTTTATTTTGTCAGACTTTCGCTCTGACTGGGACCCCATCTTTGTAACAGGTCGCCTATATCTGTTTATTTCACAGAGACAACTTACACAGCATTTAAATGCTGTACAGTAGTCTTACATTAGCTATTAGTAGAGATGGAAGTTAACAGTTGCATTTTTCTTTGTTTATGTCACAACGAGGGAACTTATGCAGAGTCAAATCACTAATACATTTGCTCAAACTAGCGCATAAAAAACTTGCTTGCTCCCCTTAACGCGCCCTAACAGCGTGTTTCCATGAGGACGTTTGTTGTCATGGAGCGCTCGAGTGTAGTGTCATATAGTTTTACAAAGCTTCCCATCAGTAAACTGAACTCTGTCCTGTTTCTCTCCGCTGCTTGCAACTCTGAGCGTATGGGTGTTCGGGGGAGCGGGAGGAGGGTGCAGCGAGAGCGCACTGCTCTCTGTGAGGGAAGAGGGAGGAGTAGCATAGAGCTGCTGTGCAGGAAGGGAGGGGTAGAGAGAAGAATCACCGTGTGGCACATATTTGTTTTTGCCACTTACAGAAAGTAGAGAATTTTAATATCGGCCACGTTCAAGCCGATGCCGATTAATGGGCCGGATGCAAAAATTGGCTCGATGTATCGGCCACCTGATTTATCAGTCAGGCTCTAATGCAAACTCCTAAAAATCTATTTTACTGTATTTATTCATGTGCAAGTCTGATTTTTTACAAGCTTAAAGCCTTTGGAGCCACAGGGTGTGGCCACAGGTCAAGCAGATGACTGTTATAACCCCACACAGGGCCCCACCTGTGATCCCTGGAACAAGTGGGGTCCTGCTGTGACCTGGAGACTCTAAGATGCCTCATACCCAGCACCCCTTGCTTTCACATGACCTGCCCTGTGAAAGCAGTATGCGACGAGTACACTGAAGAAGAACTCCCAACGTTTATTTTTAAACCGTCCCATCTTTCACTTTTGGATTTTGGTTTACCGGCCTCTCTTCTCGGAGCGGCGCGAGCTTGCAGGAGGTAGCGTTATGTCTGGGCCAGAAACTCTGATCAGTGCAAGACACCAGAGTGAGAGCTGGCTCCGCTGCTCTGATATCTGTTTCCACAAAAACTTCAGATGCACACAGTGCACAGAGTCGGTGGTATGAGTTCATAGATGCAGCTTCGTTCTTTGCCAGCAGTGGAAACAGTGGATGTGGATGTGTGAAATGCAGAAGCGCCTCTCTCTCTTTGAGAACCTTTTGGGGAGGTTGTGTAGGGTATGTGTTGCATCATCTATTATGCAAAAAGACTTAAGGGCAACCTCTGAGGGCTCTGTGTCTTATTCTGCTTGATCTGAAGCTTGTGATCCCGCTGTGTATCCACCAGAGAGGATATCTCCTGACAGCTCGCTGGAGGGCGAATACATGCTGGTTGGGAATGTTTGTTTTCTTCATCTGTTCTTTGTCTGAGCACAGACTCTTCCTCCATCCTCCCTCTCCGCTGGCTTTATGACGAATGCTCTCAATCCACGTCCTTCATTGACTCCACGCCTCTTATTTATACACTGGTGCCCCCGCTCATCATTTGTTGTCTCCGTGTGTGTGTTTCTGTCAGTGCACCGTGTCCTGCGGTGGAGGGGTTCAAACCCGAACCATCCAGTGCCTCCGACAAAGTCGTCCCGCAGCTGGCTGCCTCCCCCACCAGAGGCCTGTCACCTCCCGAGCGTGCAACACCAACTTCTGCCCCGTTGCTCCCCCTGTGCTGCCGCAGCGCCCCGGCGGCCAGGCCCCAGCTGCTGGACCAGCTCTCAAAGGTAAGTCGAGGTAGGCCCCTCTGGTCGCTCAGGGTTGCAGTCCTCTATACTTTGTTTTCATAGCAACAATTCAGCATGCACCTTTACTGATGTGGCCCCTCCCCCTGAAGGAAACCCCACACGGTAAACATAATTTCTGACCGACCAGTGCTTATTGTGGTTTGCACACAGCATCATTCAGTGATTTTTCAGCCGCTGTGCTGCAGCACAGTGTGCGATTGGAGATCAACAGGTGTACACTGGGTTATGGTGTTATTTCTCCTGATGGTGTTTTACAGCAGCGCCCCATTTCAGGTGAAAACAAGTACTCACCATCTGATGATTCAGGAGCCTAATTCAAATTTTTTTGTGTACAAATGAACAGCTTCACCTTTTCAAAGTTGAATCTGTAGTGAATCAAAGCAACAGAGGAGCAGCCGCCATGCTCTTTGCCTTTTGTTTCATCATCAGTGCATCTAATATATTGCTGACTAAACTTTGACTAAAACAAGTTGTTTTAATTATACATTGAAACCAAAGCAGTTGATGACTTATAACAGAAAATGTGCCGTGAGACTCCAAAGAAGGAGGTCATGGTGGACCGTCAGCTGAGCTGTTCTGTGTTTCCCACCGTGCAGACAGCCTCTGTGTGGACCACTTCGCCTGGTGCCACCTGGTTCCCCAGCACGGCATGTGCAACCACAAGTTCTACGGACAGCAGTGCTGCAAGTCCTGCTCAGGCAAGAAGCTGTAGAGCCGCGACGCCACCGGTCGAGGGGGCATGGCTGCTGACAGAATAGGAGGAAGGACGCGTCACAGGGGGCCATCGAGGGCAACTCGTTCACTGCAAACAGACTGCGATCTGCAACGTTTGTTCTTCCTGGAGTACTTGACAAAAAAAGAATTTTGCAAAGAAGTAAAAGAGAGATTATACACAGACTCTGTGAAAGAAAGCAACATGGCTGCTGATGCTCCTGCGCCAAAGCAGTGTCAGTCTGTAATATAGCTGGAAACACAGTGGAATTCCCAATTTTGATATATATATATATATGTGTGTGTATGTGTGTGTGTGTGTGTGTGTGTGTGTGTGTGCGCGCGCGTGTGTTTATATATATATATATATATATATATATATATATACATATATAAGGCGTTTTTAGCTTGCTTATATGTTGTATGTTGAAAGATTCCTGGTTTCATAAGCCTTTGTTTAAGTTATTTTGGGTCGTAATACATGTTTTTACATTTTGTCAGGTGTACAGTGGATCTGTGACATGTTTTTTTTGTGTGTTTGGATGTACGACAGCTTTGTTCTAGTCACCCGTGGCACCAACTTGTTGAGATTTTATTGTGAGGTGTTTGTTGCCTGTGCTCTGTAATTCTTCCTCACACGCTTTCTGCTTGTCATGTTTACTGCTGCTGAATCACACACACCTCCACTTCCTGTTAATGCTTCGAAGACTATATGTAAAAAAAAGTTTTTTTCAGCTACGTTGTAAGTGGTTGTTTTTAATCTCTTCCGTCTGGCTCTGGTACATGGGTCCATCTGTCTGTCTGTCTGTGCTGTGTTTCCCAGCCACAATGAGGAAAATGATGAGCGAGGTCGTCTGCAGGCCTGGAGGATGAGAAGAGGATGTGGTGGTGTATGAGTGGGGGTGTGATCTGGGGGTTTGCTCTTTGAGGGAGAGTGAGCAGTGTAGGTGTGTTCTTCACTGAGTCAGCCCTATGCTTTATGGACTCGGCAGGTAAGATTAGAGACGAGATGCGCATCAGGTTTTGGTGTCGACAGGCTCAGTGAGCTATTAAGTGTTTCCACAGCTTCAGTCAGTCACAAACAGACGACCTCCGAAAAGACAATAAAAGGATGAAGAGAATCTTTAGTGTTGTTTCAAATACTTTGTGACATCTCTGCGGCGCCCTCAGCAGACAGTAAGTCGCACCAGCATTTAAAACCTGTTGTATGCTCAGTTTCTACTGGAAATCAAGAAACTCATTTTCATTCATTCTTCCACCAGATTCCCTGCTTGCTATGAACAACAGATGAACTTGGATTCATCCTAAAAGATGAGTCATGTCTCAACCCGGTGTGACACCGCCTGAAACATGGTGCAGACAGTGCACCTCTCAGCTGTGGAGGTGGAGTCAGCCATCTTTTCTTGCAGTCAATCCCCTATAAAGATGAACGTTAATTTTCTCAGTGCTTCGATTGTAACTCAGTGTATCATTTCCATGAATGCAACTGCAAACACTAAGGTAGAAGCGACACCTTGGCGTGGGGTCAGTGAAATGATTCATTGTGATCAGGCAGCCACCTGCAATTTATTGCTTCCAGCTGCTTAAATTTTGTACACTTATGGTTTAGCATCACTGCTTTACACTTTGCATATATTCAACTTTACAAGCTCATTGTTGGTTTAACCTGGTCAATAACTTGCCAGTATGAATGAGTGTATAGTTGAGAGTATAAATTTCCCCTCTGGGATTGATAATGTATTTCTGATTCTGAGCCCTTGCAAGCTGTGAGATAACCGCGCTGTATTCTGGTTCAGGCTGAACTCCTCGCATCAGTCTTCTACGATCAGTGGTGGGCGAGCTCTGAGCTTTATAGCCTTACTGTCGGTTTAGCTTTTCCAACCACTAACCATCACTGTTATTTTCTCGACGACTATTGACTTGTCCGACACGTCCTGACAATTCAAATCAGACTGACTCCAAACTGCAGCTTCAGGCTGTAAAAAAACTAAACAAAAGAGATGTTAATATTTTTTGCACAACTTGGCTGATGAATTCCTTGGCGTTTATCACAAAAGCGGACCCCCCCTTTCTGCACCCCACGCTAATTTATTCTGTGTCTGCAGTTAAGGGAGCAGTTTTTCCATGGCAGTGGTGTTTTGTTGAATGGTGAACTGCATCGCTTTCACCCTGCGTGTGCCGATTATTGCGTACAATTAGACTCATTATTTGTCCAAGCCACTCTGTGGGACTCTTGCCTCGCACCGCCATTAAAACCTCCCGGCGACTTCCGACACCAGATAACTTTTTGCCCTCTCCAAACTTTCACAACCAGGAGCTGGCTGAGATTTATGCGATCTCGCCGTGTTTTTCTTACGGTGATTACGCCACCCCTTTTCTCACACTGCGGGGGCTGCGATTGCTCTTTAATCAAACTGTCTACATGAATCACGCAGCCTCGAGTCCCTCCTATCATCTTGGCTGCATGCTGTTTACCGCCGTGCTGAGAGCCAGACACCACAAGCTGGGGTCCGCGCACATGCTCATAAATACGATGTCTTGTGCGAACACAGACAAACATAACATATACGCCCAAGCTCGGCGAAGGTGCGTGGGTGAGGGCTCGCCTGTTTATTTTAAGGTGTCCAGGCAAGCTGCAGATGCTTCCTGTTGGGTTCCTGAGACAGAGTGTTTGTTTGCACCGTGCATATGACTACCTCTAAACCCAGCATATAATGCCACAGCAGGTGTACAACAGGCCACACATGACAAATACTTTCTCCCTTTCCTACTCTGAATTTCCAATAGGAGTCCATATCTTGCATTTGTATTGGTTTATAGTTACACTATTCTCTCTCCCTTTTATCCAGTCACGTTTTTTTCGGTGAAAGAAGATACAGTTGCTCCAAACAGACACTAAGCTGCTTTGTAAAATGAAAACAAGCATGTTTCAATATGTTGGTTCTCAAGAGAGTGCTAACAGATAAATGCCCGTACAGTGGGAGCCAGAAACGCAGCAGCATCAAAGTGAGTGTTCCTGTTTTGCAGTAAGACATGAGCTGAGTAGAAACACTGTTTTGAGTCCAGGTGAAGCCTTTGCTCTTTATTCTGTCTGACGTTTTTTTCTTTTGTCTCACTTCCACTTTTAAAAACATGCATTTTTAGGTCATCACCGTTCTGTGTGTGAGTGGTTGCATTGAAATTGTGACAGACATCCTCTATTTCATGCTTCCTAATCCTCCGCTGATGCGTTCTCCATGTGTGTCGGAGCTACTCTTTGTGTTTCTGTATGGATCAGAGACAGACAGTGCAGCGGGGTGATTATGTCTGGTGATGCGTTGTGATGAGACAGCGGAAGGGTCATGTGATCAGCTGACTGGACCACAGGGCAGCAGGGAACTAGTAAATTCCAACATTTACTTGGAGCTTTACACTTTTACTATTAAGGGGGAGGGGGGAGGTGCTTTTTGTTTGGTCAACCACTTGAAGACATGCTGGCATTTTAAAAACAAAGATATTTATTTTGAACAGTATATGCAGTGATGCATTTTGTCATAGATGTCATATTTATTCCTCATATTTTGAATATGCAGCTCTCTCCTAAAGTGAAAGATAAAACCAGTGCATGGCCCCAAAGTATTACAGTTTTTTAAATCTATATGACAGACATGAACTGACGTGGCAGACAGTAACACATTGCTGCACTGTATGCAAAGAGATGAACCACAACACACCCTCTGGAGAAAATAACACACATAGTGCCTCACACGCCCTCATATGGACACAGATGGTAACACGTTCGATGTAATGTCAGGCTGCACCGAACGTTCAGAGTGACAGCAGGGCAGAGGCTGACCAGGTGTGGAGGACGGAGTGGAAGACACTCTTATCGAGTGCACACAGAAAAATGTAAAAAGAAAAAGAATATAAAGTAAATCATGGACGGTACCCACTCAGGACACTTGGAGTACAATGGACGAGCAGTATGGAGAAATACTGACAAGTTTTTGTGGACTTTAATGGACGTTTTTGACCTCCATTATTTGAATGTGGGCAAATATTAAGAAACTTCAAAGATCTCCAGCTGCATTTGAGACGTCAGAAAAGTGCTTCAGAGTGTTGTTCAGCATGGGGGTGAGTAGAAAATGAAGGTACATCACTGTGTGGGTGTACTATCCCTTTAAATCGATACAGTTTTGGTGCATTGGATGGGGGTGTTCAGACCAGGTTGTGTCTTCCATTGGAAACCAACATTTCCAAGGTGGAAACTCTGAAGGTCAACAGCACAGCTGTGAATGTTGGTTCCCTCCATCAAACTTTAGCTTATCTTCTCTGGTGAACATTGTGCATCACTTACAGCTACAGCCTGCTGTGGACTGGTCTGATCAGTCTGCAGTCTCCAGACTAAGCTATAGCCTACAGATAAGGCTATACAAAGTGAAAGAAATGTGTTTTCTGTGTCATGCTAGCTTTCAGTGATGTAATGTTGTAGGATGTCCAAATCAAACATGAATTTCCACAAGTATAAAACAGGAGTGTCGCAGTTATGGAGATAAGACACAGTTTGATCTCAATTGAAGACCAACAATTAGAAACCAGACAGAGCTCTTGGGCTCACAGCAGTTGACCGTAGATGTATCCTGGACAGGTGATGCAACCTGATCGAACCAACACCTCCCGACACCACCCGACCAGACTTGACCAGAGCTCACCAAAAATCAGAAGGCTCTAACCCAGGGGTCTTCAACGTTTTTCCAGGCCAAGGACCCCTAAATTGACGGAGAGATGGAGCAAGGACCCCCTGCTTCTGTATAAAATTGTGCGTTTTATTAAACAGTCCTACAGTGCCTTGTTGAAATGTACCTTGTTATTTCTTTCGTTATTTTTGGTGATTGTCACAGCAGCGTAGATCATTTATTACATCAAGATGATTGCTCTGTTGGGTTGCTATGTACTACTGCTATCAGGAAATCTCCCATAAAAGTATTTCATTTACAGCCTAAGAGCCTTGATTCTTTTTCTTCTAGACCCCAAGACCTTAAAGAACAACTGCATAACATTTAGACATATCTTCATAATAATTTTCTGTGTGTTGAATAAAACTGCGGGGGAATATATAAAAAAAAGTCTAATCAATCAAAACTTTTGCGACCCCCCCTGCAGTACCTCTGTGGACCCTTGAGGGGTTGCCCCCCCGCCCCGTTGAAGACTTCTGCTCTAACTGGTACCAATATGCATATTTTTAAAAAAGATCAGGGAAGAATTGTTGCAAGTGGAGCATTCGCAACTGCGCCTATACAGAAAAATACCAAAATTGCTTATTAACAGAACTCAACACAAAACAGTAGGCTCTAATCAGCACCCAATGTGTATCTAAAATCTCAAAGGGATCAGTTTAAGATTGGCAGCATAGAGGCAAAAGTACTATTTCTGGTAATATATTGTGTTTATTTAAAATAGTGAGAGCAAACAAGATTACAGCTGTGGTGCAGTTTAGTGCTGATGAGAACAACATGTGCTAAATTGTGACGGTGATTCACATGTATCCTCGAAAACAAACCTGGTACCAGTAGAGCGGCATCACAGGGAACCTCTGCTGTCCTCTTAACGCTGCCCCTCAGAACTACACAGGCAGCCAGCGTCACAAAATCCATCACATCTGTTCTCGTGCCTGCTGCAACAACCTGCTCTCTCACTCTGAAACCTTGTATGAAGCTAAATAAGTATACCATTTCACCCTCTTTGGAAAGCTAGTACACAATGTGCACACTGAGCCCAAAGTAGATGCCCTGGTCTGTCAACTCCAAAATAGGCCTGTCTCTCTTAATACCCTCCCTACCCGGGCTGATCGATGCAGGTATTTCTTTCCTGTTTTCAACATGCTCTCCAGGTCCATCCACCCCCCCCCAACCCCCCCGTGTGCTCTTGGCGTGCAGTGAACCTTGATAGGACCCCTCACAACTGACAGTCAGTCTAATCACGTCTTAACAGAGTTCTAACTGTGTGTGTGTGTGTGTGTGTGTGTGTGTGTGTTTGTGTGTGTGTGTGCGTGTGCGTGTGCGTGTGCGTGTGCGTGTGCGTGTGCGTGTGCGCGCAGAAAGAGTGAGTGTGATCTCTATTTCTTTCAGGGCTTACCCCAAGGGCAGGCTTCACAACAAGTGAGAGCTGTCATATTTCAACGCCACCGCTTCCATCAGCACCTCAGAGTTCACCAACCACTGCTTCACAAACGCAGGCGCGCACGCAAACTACACAGCTGCCTACACAGGGAGAGCGCCTGGTCGTTTGCTGCAGGGTGATTGCAGGTGGATCACGGTGATAGGGGGGAGGGTTGGAGGTACGCACTGGTGTAGGAGTCACAGTGTGGGGTTTGTTTCTCACTGCCAGGCATCTTCTCCGGAGTTTAGAAACCTGCACTTCGCAGTACTCCATGATTAACAGCCAAAACACAATTGGCGGCCCCTTGCGTCAGAGGAGAGCCTTTGCGTGTCTGTCGCACCAGGATGACCCAGGAGTTAGGTGAAGATCTGGGGATGATTCGTTCGCATCCTGCTAAACCTGCGCAGCTCTGCTAAAACCAACCACCTCTGATCTTCGTCCATTGCAAAAACGCAGGCCGGCCTTTCATTTGCCCCTCCTGCCATCCATCCACCCCCCGCCCCCCCCAGATTTTCTACCTCATCACCTTTATCTCTCTCTCCTTTCATCTCATTACTTTCAGTGATTTTTTTTGTTAAACTCTGCAAACTTTTGGCTTTCGGATGCAGCCGAGTCACTTTTTCACCCCACCTGCTGTGTTTCCTGATGGCGACGGGCGTTCTGTGGGGATTCGCCACAGCTGGTGGCAAAACCATCAAGCACATTTTTTTAGGAAAATAAGCTTCCATCTTTTGAGAAGTTTAACAGTAAACTCCTCCAGTGGGAACACGTCATAATGACAACATGTCTAGAGAGCGAGGGAGAGCTATTACGATGTCTGCCGTGCTGCTGTACAAGAAGCAATTATCCCCGGACACAAGAATCACGGATGAATATAACACAGACAAGCTCCCTCCCTACCTCGGTGTAGTAGCCCTTTGCCCCACAACCTTTTCATTAGTGTGCTGCACCTTGGAACTCCACCAGACTTTTGCAAATATCTCCAAAACAGGCACTCATATGTCAGCAGCGTGAAGCAGGCAGGTTTACACTCTTCTCCAAACATGTAAATAAAACATGGGCTGGACATATGGCATGGCACACTGTCTGTGATGCAATTTCCATGGCTGTGCTGTTTGTTGACTAATGAACAGTGCATGTTAAGTACTATGGTGGTGAGATTCTTACCAACTCGCTGCTTCATGTTTGAATGTGTGAAGGAGTTAAAGGAATAGTACACCCAAACAATGATGTACCTTCATTTTCTACTCACCCCCATGCTGAACAACACTCTGAAGC
>JAUESF010011198.1:0-11682 GCA_032274765.1 Malacoctenus tetranemus | reverse complement strand
GAGTCCGCCCGCAGCACAAACTTTAATGAAGCGTTTCTTCACTGTCAACCACCCAAACTGAACACACACCAACTCTTTGTGTGTGTGTGTGTGTCTGTGTGTGTGCCTGCCCCTTCCCCTCCTTCCCCCCTCCCCTCCCATCGCTCTGGCAAGGGGTGAAACTTAAACGCGAGCGCCTGCCCTCACAGAAGCGTTCAATCTCTTAACATGCCTTTCATGCTTGTCATCCACTCGGAGAATGAGTTACCATGGCAACCGTGTCTCAGGCACAGCCCCTGGTGACAGCCTCGAGCCAGTCCTCATACGCATTCACACAGAGGCACACACACACAGGGACACACACAGGGACGCACACACACAGACACACACACAGGGACACACACAGGGACGCACACACACAGACACACACACACAGACACAGACACACACACACACACACACACACGCACACACACACACACACACACACACACACACACACACACACGCAAACAAGCATGGTGGGGAGCAGGAGTATGAGCAGGTGAAATATCTACACATCAAAGAGAGCCACACTGACCTGCCCACTGCTGTTTTAAAGCTCCAATAAATTTCCCGCTGATCTCAGTCTACAGGTGGGGAAGGAGGGAGCGACTTCAAATGCCTCCTCAAAGGGAGAAAAAGGTGAAACTGTATGAGGTCCACAATGCCTCTATTTTCCAGCCACAGCAACACACAATGAATCATTGTAATAATACCTCAGAGAGGTGCCGTCGAAAGGTGACTTCTTCCTGAGATGTTTCACTTGGCATTCACTCAGCTCCATTATTGTGCCTCACAATAAAAGTTCCACATTATGCTTTGCCTGAATTGCAAATCTTCAAGCTCTTTTTTATTATTATTGTATATATATATATATATATATCCGGAGCAAAGACAACCTTGTATCTGAATGCCTATCTGGCATGAGCCGCTTTGGTACACTCATCTCTCCACTATCATGTACCTTACACAGATATCAATGCTGCACATTTCAGTGTGATTTAAGTTGCACTGTGGTAATTCAGATTCTTCTTTTACTATTTCCATTTGCCAACACAACTGAATAATTCATTGGCTAATTCCTCTGATGAAGCATTTAGTTGGATCCATGTCCTTTCTGCTTGTTTCCTCTATTTTCTCAGTGTGTGAGTTTTTCTTTTTCATGTCATTGTTTGTTCTTCACGGCTCTTTTATGTCTTTGTTATGTTTATATCATTTTTGGTTTTTCGCTCAGTTGTTTTTCCCACATGTGGTTTCATGCATATGTGCTTTTCCTCATCTTGCACTAAGGTCTTGTTTGTCACCTGCTGGGTTACCTCGATAGTCTCCACCTGTGTCTCATCAGTCCCTATACCTTGTGTGTATAGCTCAGTCTTTACTTGGGTTTCTGTTGCGGCGTTTCTTTTCCCTTCAGTTGTTCTTACTGAGCTGTTCCTGCATTGCTTTGCCTGCTATTCCTCGTTTTTCTCAGTTGTCTGTTTCAACCCATCTTCCATACATTTGTACCTCCATCTTTTGTTGTCTTCCCTTCACACTTGTGCATAAAGCTTTTTTTTATGTGGCGATAACTTGGAGCTGCATAGTCATGAAGTGATTAATTGTTTCCAGTCGAAAGGTTTTAAGATGTGGAGTTTGCATGTTATCCCCCGTGGGGTTTTCATTGGGGCTTTATGGCTTATACAACACACATATAGATATAGGTTGGGGTTATTACTCTCTGTTGGCTAAGGGCATTGAGAAGATGGATGGGTCTGAAAAGCTCGAGACCAACAGAAAAGGCAGGTGCATACGTTCACTGTGGCTGACCTTGTGGAACTACAGCACATTTCAAAAGCTGACCTCCATGACCTCGGTGCTCATGAGTCTGCCACACTTACAGCTTGCTTTCTCCACTCAGGCTGTGATCATGTTCTCTGCCTTGCACACAGAAAAGCAGTCTGATTTTAAAATGCTCGCATCAGATTATAAAGTATTTGGAAAACTGTGGATACTCACAGAATGAATGTGGTCCATGAATGTGACATGAAGGTTTTTATATCTCAACTGGCTTTCTGCTTTTCTCAGTGACTTTGCATCAAATGCGACAGACCTGGCAATTTGCAGTAAAAACAGGGATGGAAACAAACAGCGAACAAACACCCTGAGAGAAGAGTGTTTTTGTTTTGACATTTGTATGGAACCGAGAGTTATTTGAAAGAATCTACTTCCTCGCTCCCTCTTCGACACATACAAGACGTGTACAAATTATGAGTGTTAGATTGGCATCACAACCACTTTGGGTTTATTTGGCATCAGACTGAAAAGAAACTTCGGTGTTGTCGCACATCGGTACTGCTGGTCTCCCCTGGACCACCCCCCCAGTGCTGAAACAGGAAACATGACTGTCAGATATCTGCACCGAGGCAAAGAGCCACCCACGACACACTCTGAGACTCTTTTAATTACCTAACAGCATATTACGGTGGCCCTTCCTCACAAAAAGCCATTTTTCCTCCTGGCCAGCCTGGCCTATCAGAGCAGTCACAATGAACTCTTTAGTTGCTGGCGATTAAATCTTTTTCCCATTTATATGCTAAGTCTGCCACAAAATGGTTTTGTGCCAACATCATCTTCCACGATCCTAATCTTTCTGACACAAAATGGAAATTTCAGTGGCCGCGCCCACGGAGCTGCCCGCGCCGCTCACAACACACCGACGCGGTGAAGCAGGCGAGCGGTCGGGACCCGTGTGGCTTTTCATGGCGACTCCTCGGGAACGTATGGATAGAATGGCGACCGATGTGTCAAACGTGCAGGCCACAGTTCGAAAAACCCACCAGAGGTCCAACTCAGACTAATTCTGCCTCTTCATTTCTCCTTTAAATTCATGCTCATTTGTTTAATCAGCACCTATGTCGTAACACTGGGACCTACGAGCTTTACCTACAAGCTCATTAAGGAAAATTTGGGTCCCAATGGTCTTACGGAGGTCATGCATCTACCTGCCACTCAATCTCGTCCATCCCTCCCTCTTCACCGCATTGCCCAAATCACATGCTCGTCATTTTCATTGCCAGTGCTGCATCCAATGGTCTCTCTCTGCCTCTGTGTCCCGAGTCAGTCAGCTCTGCTTCACACCCTTCAAATTTCATTGTGTCCTTTGAGTCAACCAGGACTCACTGTCCACCTCTTCCGAGCACCACATGATGAGTCACATAGTGTGTTAACACAGCCAACCTGCAGCCACCCGCCCCCCCCCACCCTCCCTCCTCCAGTGTCCAGACTCTGGGAGTCGTCCTCACTTCGCCGTTCATCTGGGTCATTACCCTCGTCGCTGCCCTCATCACTGCAGTCTGATCGCCTCGACCCAAATCCAATAAATCTTGTTCCTTCTCCAATTGATCTCTCCTTATTGAAATTGCATCTAATGAAATTACACTGGATTCTGCGAGGATGAGTCGGTCAGAGTCTGCCGCCTGCAAACTCCGGTGAGTGGCTGCAGGCTTTTGCCAACGAAAGGTGGAGAAGAGTCACTGCAGCACAGTGAATTCCACGTTCATTCAAGACATTTTCAGGTGGTGTCTTCAAAAAATCCCAGGCTGTCATTCTCATGCTATAATTTTACAGCCCTGGTCCAGCTGAGATTCAGTGAAGTGACATGCAGCCTCTGCAATAGATGTGTTTGACACCTCCGCTTTTAAAACAAAGTCAGAGGCGACTGTTTTTCCATGTTTTCGACTGTTATTTGAGTCTCGTGAGATGCAAAACAAGAAAGAAAAACAGAGGGACGAACGAGAGTGTGAAAACTTACAATCAGAGGCCTCGGGACAGAAACAGTCGTCTAAGACAAGACCGAGTGTCTGAGGACAAACGATGGTCCCATCGCCGCTTGTATGGAAAAGGCCCCCGGCAGGGGGACCTGACAGATGGTGGCTGTTATTGGTCGACAGTTGCCTTTTTTTTCCCCCGTTCCTTTGTTTCTGTCTCTGGTCAAGCCAAGACATGTAGAACAGACAGACTTTATGAGCTTCATTTTTATGGTATTTGCACATGAACAAGTCGGCGCTGTTTTCTACCAGCCGATAAAACAAATCAAACAACGAGAACTTGCAGCTTTAATATGTGCTTTTTACTTCTCACCTCCGCCTGGCTTTGAAATCGATGCAGCATCACATTTTTATTGGCAAAACAAAAGCACACAAATGCACCTGCGACGGTGCAGGTGCAGCCCCCCCCCGTCCCTAAAACTTCATTCCTCGCAGGCAAAGCAGGCGGTGACGAGGCTGTTTGGGCGCTACCACTGAGCTCTGTGGTTGCAGCAGCTTATTGGGCCGTAATGATGTTCTCTTATTATTCCCAGGACATCCAGAGAAAATGAAGTGGAAGTATTTTGGGGGGGGGGGGGGCGGGGGGTGAGGGTGGTGGTGTTGGTGGGTGGGGGGGTTAGAAGTGGCTTAGAGGGGGCTCGGCCCATCATTAGCCGCTGCATGCTAACACTGCAAACCCTAATGAAATATTCAGTGTTGTGCTGGGACGTCTGAAGCTTTCTCCTGCTTCAACAAGATTACTTTCATTTATTAGGACACAACAATGGGCCGAGCAGAGGAAGTAAAAGCCCCGTACAAGCTCCCCGAGGTATTTATGAGGACTCAAATCTATCAAAGTCGACGGGGTTTTTTCTTCTTTTTTTTTTGTGTAAGACGAAACGCATGTAGATGTGTCCTTTTTTTCTTGATTTATATTTCATACGCTGTGCTCGTGCATTGGCTTTACAAGTGTATATTCAGTCCACTGAACTTCTTGTTCCACGTGGAAGATGGGTTTCATTATGCACCGATGAACATCAGTAAAAGGAAAGTTTTCAGTTCATTTGAAAAAAAAAAGAAAGAGAAAAAACAGGAGGGGAGAGCCGGGGCGCGCCGACACGCGGCGTCCTTCGAAATCGAACCTCTACTTTGGCTCTCGACGGTTCGCTCGGCGCGCCTTTAATTTGCGAGTCGATGGTCCTTCAGCGCTCCATTCAAGAGCCCTCACAGCTCATTGACAAGATGGGCCGCTGATTGAATGTGCCGTCATATAGCCATGACATATAACCTCACACCTCTGTGTGCTCGCAGGCCATCAATACACACTTGGCTGATTTTCTTTCTGCTAACACAACAATCAATCTGCTGTTTATTTGAAAGGTGGGTATTCACGGTTCAAGAGTGTCACACGGCTGGTTTCTGCTCACTCTGCCTTCGCAGCCGCGTTACGGGACTTTCGCTTTTTATTGCAATTTGGCGAGGAGAGTGCAAACGATGCATCAGACCCAGCTCGTATTTAATGCCAGAAAATGAAATCTGCAGCACAAACGATTGTCCCGGAAGAGCCACTGAACATGTTTATGATGATCTTGTCAATTATACGAATGCAGGCACACTGCGGATATTGTCCTCGGCAGCGCGTCCGGGCATTGTCGCCCGTACGGGTGGAAATGAATCACATTATACCCGACGAGCGTTATTTGATGCATTCTGCTCTTCGGCTGCGTCGCTCCAGCGGGCCTGGCGGTGAAACCGAAGCAGTGCTCGAAGCACAATATGTTCTTTCGAGCTCCCACCACCGTGAAAACTGATAAATTTCTTGGCGAGTGAATGACAGCAGACCCAGAAGGACCCACGGTGCAGAGCCAGCGCGAAGGGGTTCAGGGAAGGTATATGGCCTGCAGGGCGCTGCTGACAAACGGCCGGTCATTTGATACACTTACAGGATTCGGTCTCAATGCTACAAAAGGCTTTTTTTTTTAACCAACCCAAGGACTCGGGCCGGCTCGGTCCGGCCTCGCGGTTGTGATTGAGTGCGGAGCTCTGACCGAAAGGGGCGACGAGGAGGGAAGATAAGGGAATAAATTAAAGAAAGGAACTTGATTGCAAAGAGAAACAAAAGTGTGTTTTACGGCTCGCCGGGAAGGATGCTGAATTTACCTCCCTTCACCCTGACTGTGAGAGCTGCTTTTCAAAGTGTGTAGGTGGAAGGCTGCTGTTTTCTCTCGCTGTGCTGTTGCGAGGTTCGCCGGATCGGAAGTCGCGCTGGCGCTCGGAAGAAAATTACAGCCTGTGTCTTATCATCACCACAGGATCCATAATTTAGCAAACTAAGTTTTATGTAACTTTAACAAAGCCAGAAGTCGCAGGATTAATAACTTTGTACTGATGCATTTCTTTTTTTTTTTCCCTCTGTATCAAACAGTTTCTTGTCTACAACACACTCAGACAGAGAGTCAGCCAGCAGCTCTGTTCCAACATAGAAGTTGTTCACAGACAAAACACTGAAACTCCTGTTTCTTGTTTATTCTTGGGCAGAATGGGCGTGAAGAGAAATAATCTCCAGTCTGTTGCTTTGCATTTACACACGTCCGTGGACCACGACCGCCCGTCCAGGCGCAGACAAAAGGTTTCGCTTTTCCTGCTCGTAAGACGGGAGCGACTGGAGGAGGGAGCTGGCAGCGCGTCGCGCCGAGCTCCATCCCTCAAAGCGCGCAGAAAGACCACCTTCTGCCAGTTGGCATCCACGCTTCCATAATGGCTTTTACATTAACAAAGCCCATCAGTCTTTCAAATTGCCACAGTTCCTCCTCATCCCCGGGCAAAGATCACGCCAGATGAGAGGGCCTGTTAATGCTTACTCCATATTAGGAGCTCATCTATGAAATCAGGCCTGCTGGAAGACGGCGCTAAATAGCGATGTAAATACAGCCTTCATGTAAGAAATCGAGCGCCGTCTTTGATCGCGTTTCAATTCCTTTTTTTGGCCCCGCGTTTGAATCCTTTCTTTTGTAATTGGTGTAATGTAAAAAGTGTTACTTTACAAAAACCCCTTCCTGCGTTTGCTGTGTAAACAGTGAACAAGCCTTCAGGTCAGGAGGCTCAAAGTCCTTCCTCAGCGTATTTACGGCGCCAGCTGTGCCGCAGTTTTTTACTTCACTGCTTTGTCTTATTGGAATCAATGGGAGACCGAGGTGGCTCCCTCCATTAATTCAGCGCCGTGAAACCGTCACCGTGTGCAAACCTTGAAGCAACACATACCAGACAAACTCACAGTTGTGTGCCCTTGGCCCCCTGAGAGAATAACCCACCCCCCTTCCCAGACACACACACACATTACTAATGACCTGCGCTCATCGCCAGAGTTACTGTCTGTTTTTCTCTCCTGATTTGAATGAGACCTCAAATCGGCAAATCGATGAGCCCCCCCAATCTTCCGACAGCAGAACACCAGCACAGTGGCCTCAATGCACCATGGTTTAAATTCATGGTACACGAGTCAATAAGCAATTTGAGATTAGGGCTGTATTATTGTTGCAGTCACTGGGTAAAAAAAAGGGGAAAAAAAGATGCAATAGGCTCCAAGGCAATGTCATTTCACTTGTGTTGGAGTTTGTTCTGAATAAAACGGTTCTGAAAGAAAGAGATTTGGCTCCACAAGCAGTAAAAAAAAATGTATATTTAAATTTCCAACGCTGGCATAAACAAAAACTGCCAAGGCAGCAACTGTCCGTTCACTCCATCCGGCGTGTTGGTGTTTGTCATAATTCTGCGCCTGGATGAGTCAAAACCTGCAGAACGCAGAGTTTACTTTATCAAGGTTCCCCGAATGAATTCACTTTAACGGAAGGTAATGAACTTGATATTTCGTTTTCAGTATAAATACAAGCACTGCACAGCTGCACAATGGAGGACACTGTCGTAACAGCAACAAGATGATTGGTTTGAACCTGCTGACTCTGAGCGAGGAGCAACAGAACAGCTCTGAAGCAGCTTCAGGCATGACGCTATGCATTGCTGATCGTCCTTTCGTGCGCTACATGAAACACGGTGACGTCAGTTTTGCAAAGCAAATGTTCCTGTTTTAAAGAAAGATCGATTCAGACGTGACTCTGACTCTACATTCAGATGAACACGTCAGAAACAGTGGTCTGCACGGCTGGCTCACAGCGAGAAGACCCCTGGTTGGAGTCTGTGTTCAGTTGAGTTTGCGTGTTCGGGCTTCTGCCATAGTGTGGGGTCAGTTGGTACGCGTGCTTCACTCGTTGATGTCAGTGTGTGTGAGTACCTGGTTACCGGTTTCTCTTTTATCACTCCGTGACGACCCGCTGGCCTGCACCATTGCTCGCCCTGCCTTTCACCTGATGTCAGCCGTTGGATAGAAACAGGAAGGACGGATACAG
Source organism: Malacoctenus tetranemus (assembly GCA_032274765.1). Lineage (NCBI taxonomy): Eukaryota > Metazoa > Chordata > Actinopteri > Blenniiformes > Labrisomidae > Malacoctenus > Malacoctenus tetranemus. The sequence goes on along the minus strand of JAUESF010011198.1, from coordinate 3,473 downwards.
ATGTGGTTTCTGCTCAGCATCCCTTTGTGCAGCAGCTGAAACAAAAGCGTTTGCTTTTTTTAAAATCACTTTATTTGTTATTTCAGACGTTTGTAGATTGCTCCAGTTTACCAATAAATTACAGACAGACCACATGAAACTAATCAAGATGAGTCCAAATGTCAGGAAAATATTAGCTGCTGTCTGCGGGGACGAGCGCGACAGAGATGAAATATTGCTTCAGGAGCAAACACAGGGGTTGTAACAATTTGTCTCGGTGTGAGGCATCAATAATTCTGCACCTCAGGACCGGGATCATCCATCTCCCTGTCTCTCCTTTGGCAGTCATCATTTTATTAAAAAAGAAAAAAAAAAGGAAAAAAGAAAGAAAGAAAAAAACCACGCTGCGTCTGAATTTACATTGTCGGAAAAATGTAGGAAAATTGTGCCGCCTGTTAACAAAAGAGTCAGTCGGCATTTCATCGTCTCCGGGGGGCAGTTTCTAGTTCAGTCCCATCACAGATCGTCAGAGAAAGAGACACCAGACAGGTTTAAGATGCAAAAAGACGATCTCAGGTTTGGAAGATGACACAAGATAATTAAAAAAAAACAGCCCGAGCTTTTTCATTAGTTCATATTAAAAACAAACAAATAGATGGCATGAAAGGAAATTTGGAGCTCAGGCAATAAGAGAGATCAGAATGGGGGAAAAAAATGGGATACACACCGACCTGGTAGAATCAAGTGGGTGGTTGGAGGCAAGCTGATGGGGGACTGGGAGCAGGTGAAGAGGGTGCAGCAAGGAGAGCCTCCGCCGAAGGGACGGGCCAGTTCGGATGAAACAGTAGCTGGAGATCAGGGAGGGTGGAAGCAGCGGGGGGGGTGGGGGGATGGGGGGGGGGCGATGATCAATAGAGCAGGAGACACGCGGTGCAGGAACTGATACGATAACACATGAGGAAGCTTCAAGTGAGACAAAAACAACCTCAGGGAAAAACAAACAACAGTGACGAATGGAGAGGACTTTTTAGACGAAAGCCCGGTGTCACTGCAGTGTTTGGACTTGGTGAGAAAGAAAAGAAAAGTTAACTGACTGGTGATGAGCAGGAAACACATCCACACAGACCTGATCTTACAAAAGCTGATCATCGAAACGGCATCCGACAGTTTGGTGGTGGCCGTGTGCTGGCGTTGTCGCGATTGATTTTCTCACACCACAAATGAAAAAAATGTTCCGGGTTCACACTCGGTTCACTCAGACCGAAACCATGCGGATGCAGTCAGTCGGTGTGATTGTGTATCTGTCTGCGTTTCCTCTGGGATGGATCAGTGACCTGGGCTGGAGGGGGGGAAAAGATACAGAAGATGGGTTGATATATGACCAAGACAAAGGAGACATTGTCATGATTTCAATCGATGACGCAGGATTTAGGTGTAAAAGACACCTGATGCATTCAGGGAACTAAGTATCGGTGCTTTTTACAGGAGGAAGAACTGGCACCTTGTGCACTGTGCTTCTTTTGTGCCTTAGTCCAAAAAAAAACAGGTAAGTTACTCTCACTATTTTAGCACAAAGTGAGGGACGTCTGTGATGTTTGAGCAACAAACCATGACTGTGTGACCACCTATCTGTCAGAAATGAAGCATCAACATCATCTGTATCTACTCGCACTGATTCGACTCACAACGATTAAAGCTTGTTGGGTTTTTTTGCAGGTTGAATTCCTGACAAAGTCCCAAAGTAATGCTTCTCACTGTCGGCACACACGTGTCCCCTGCAAAACGGAGGGAGGCAGCTTGTTTGCACCAACAGTCAGACACGAGCCAGTGTGTGTGTGTGTCCGTCCCCCACCCCATCCACACGCTTAAAATAGTACACGTGAACGTGCGTGCTTGCACTTGTGTTTTATTCATCGAGTCCCTCTGCAGCGTGTCGGTGGTAATCGCACAACATGTTCCAATGTGAAACTCTACAGGACCAATTTGGCCGGCGCGTGGAAGCTCGACTCCATTTGCCGGTTCCATTTCATTAGGTCTCTCCGCCGCGCTGAAAGTGCCCCCCCCCCTTTTTTTTTTCCTCGTGTCAGCCCCCCCTCTATGTATAATTAAATCACTGTTGCTGTCATTTCACGCGTTTGTGTACTTTCATGTGAAATACAATTAGACAATAATCGTTATCAGCTTTGCGCAGGGACCCGCCGCACCCGGCAGCTGGCGTTTTTTCAATTGGCGGTTCCATTAACAAAAGTGGAGTAAAACACAATAGAATTCCCTCTGTTAATCACGCCTGTTGTGTAATTCAATTCAAATAATAGAAAACACTAATAATTTGGAGATTTTTTTTTGGGACCCCCCCTTAATTATTGCTGCTGATTATCATATCACATTAGCACCACCGATTCGGTATGACCACTGGCTTGAGCTGGATGTCAACAAGCTCTTTCTTTTGTCCTCATTGCAGGATTGCAGCACAGCGATGGAGAATATACTGCGCTGTCTCCACAGACTGATATGCTTTATTCATTTTTTTCCCGATGTTTTCCGACCGCATGAGTCCTCCGTCCATGCATATTGTCCCAATTAAACATGACGTGGTTTGTGCACTCAGCGAGGTAGAACTTGGCTTGTACGTCGCAACACATGAGGGAGTCACGAACGGCTACAAACAAAGGTGGGAAACATAAATACATCTCAAATGCAACGGCGTGTTTATTTACACCGCAACTTGGCATTTAGCTGTTTGAGTGTTAAAACGGTTCATTTTGACGTCCAGCAAGGTTTTGTCACTGCCTCAAGTTCAGTAGAAAAGGAGTGACGTAAAGGTACCGAGTCCAAAAACAAGGTGGTGTTTCTTCTAAATGTCATAGAAATGCCAATATAGTAAATTCACAAAAAAAACCAAGCAGATAATGAAAGGAAATGTTGGCTCGTACCTGAAATGATTAGGATCTTAACGCTGCCGGCCTGCCAGAGAAACTGTTGCTGGTCCTGGCTGTGAATCCTCCAGCCAGATGGCGGCGAAGAGAGGGAGCGCAGCGAGGATGGCGCTTTGAGATAATGCGATGGATTACACTTATGGAGCTCAACCCTTTAGCGTAAAAACAAACAACAAAAACAACCCACAACTCCTTGTTTCTATTTCAAGGTTCAGAGGGAAATCTTCCAAAAAGGAAGAAGAGACAATGAAATCAAACGATTGCTACTGATTTGCATGTTTTAGCTCCGATGCTACTTGATCACAGACACACCTGGGAGGCAGGAAATCCAAGAGGCAACAGTGACAGTGTGAGGCAAACAGTGGAGTGGTGCTTTGCAGTGCTGCCGATTCGAGTGTGAGCTGGAGGGACCCTTCCTGTGTGCTGTTTGCATGTTCTCGCTGTGCATATATGAACTTCCCTCAGGGACTGTTTATTCTATTGGTAGTGTGTGTGTGTGTGTGTGTGTGTGTGTGTGTGTGTGTGTGTGTGTGTGTGTGTGTGTGTGTGTGTGTGTGT
>JAUESF010011167.1:0-11682 GCA_032274765.1 Malacoctenus tetranemus | reverse complement strand
ACACACACACACACACACACACACACACACACACACACACACACACACACACACACACACACACACACACGAAGGAAAAGAAAAAATGTCTGACTTCCTGAAAGTAGGCACTTCCTGTTAAACCCACTTAGCTGCCACTATAAAAGATTAAACATGTGAGCAGCCGGTGTGGAGCAGCACTGAGGAGTGAGTTTGCACACTGAGGAAAGAGTGAAATAGAGCACCTGTGGTACCCACAGTGGTATCAAATAAAGTGATGGTCTGTGAGGTCCCAAAACTTTCAAACCGGCTAATGAATTGACTGTACGGTCGGGTTTCCGTGTTTTCAGCTCTCTCCTTGACCTTTCTGTTTGCGACAGATCGCTGAAGGCATGGCGTATATCGAGAAGAAGAACTACATCCACCGCGACGTGCGCGCAGCTAACATACTGGTCAGCGAGACGCTGCACTGCAAGATCGCAGACTTCGGCCTGGCCCGAATCATCGAGTCGGAGTACACAGCTCAAGAAGGTGCAGTATGGGCTTTGCTCTGCCATGAATGTTGCAATGGTTGTTGATAATCAGACATTAGCAACAGTACAGTTCTCATAAGCACTAAGGAAAGGTGACTGTAGTTAGAGCACAACAGGTGTATACAGGTACAGTCATGGCCTTGTTTCCGTCACCCTCAACCTGAACCAATAAAGCGCCGTTGCTGAGAACTATATAGTCAAAAACCACAACCTTGTTCCTAGAATCACACTCATGCATGCGCAGGTGCATGTATTAACATATTCTTGACAGCAACATAACACCCCCTCCCACTTCTCACCCCCGTTCTGACAACTAGGTGCTAAATTTCCAATTAAGTGGACGGCTCCAGAGGCCATTAACTTTGGCACATTCAGCATCAAATCGGACGTCTGGTCCTTCGGGATTCTCCTGACGGAGGTGGTCACGTATGGAAGGATCCCTTATCCAGGTACCGACCAGAAGAGATAGTCTGGAGCATTCATGTCGTGTGAAACAAAGGTTGAGTCCAACCTGCATGCTTTGTCTCTGTACTCGTCAGGGATGACCAACCCGGAGGTAATCCGGAGCTTGGACCGGACCTACAGGATGCCGTGTCCGGACAACTGTCCCGAGGAACTGTATGAGATCATGATGATGTGCTGGAAGCAGAAGCCGGAGGACAGGCCCACGTTCGATTTCCTGCAGAACACTCTCAACGACTTCTTTATAGCGACAGAAGGACAGTACGAGATGCAGCCGTGACCGCGCAGACACACTTCCTGCCGATGAGCCTGACGTGACACCGTGGCCGAAGGAGACGTGTGGAATACGAGTGAAAGAGCGATCGGCCAAAAACCTCGTCGGACGGTTTATGGAGAGACAGTTTTCATACCTCGCTTCTGTGTGCGTCTGAAAAACCCCACTTGTGGCTTTTTCACCCTTCGACAGACGTGACGACTGACTTTGCGTTCTTCACGTTGCTAACAAACATCGATCTGAAGGAGACATCATTATACTGCTCAACAGGGTGAAGGAAACAGAAACAGATGCATGACGATGAAACTGGGAAAGCTGGTACAGCAACAGATTGACCCGCAGGGTCCACAGATGAGCAGCCTGAGATTACATGCACAATATTATGCACTTTTGTAATATTTCCACAGGTATACTGAAAATATCCTTGAGAAGAAGACAAAATATATCTAAAAACATGTTTTTGTTAGTAAAGTTTATTGAAATGGTTAATTTTTCCGTTTTTTGGTTTGTTTTTGTGTAAATTTAAAGTGTAACTCAGATTTTAGTTACGAATTTTCAATTTCTTGGTGTTAAAATGACAAATCTTAATGAAAGAAACAGGTTTAGACAGAGAAGCATGGTGCACTTATCTCATGCACGATCACATTCAGGCCTAAACACAGACAAAATCAGATGTTTTGAACGAGAAACTCATCTGGCCTCGAATTTGCAATGAGGAAAAAAGCAGAGTTTGGAGTGGGAGCGATGATTGTAACCCACAGGAAGCCTGAGGACTAAAACCCTCCCCCTCAAAATTACCTTCTTACAGAAGCGTCCCCCCGTGGGGGTCCCAGACAGCATCTTAGAGATAAGAGTGGGACAGGCCGGAGCAGCCAGGGGTTAAACCCCCACCATTTCCTAAATGGACAGGAAGCCGGAAGTGTGAGTCAGCATTCCTCAGATGCCACACAGCTCGAAAAAGCCTCATGCGTCGAAGCGACTGAGGTCGTCACATATTTGATGGCAAAAGGAAACATTTCTCTGGTATTCAGAGCTGCTAAGGAATTCTGTGGTTTCTTCTGCGCTTGTTTATAAAATATGAAGGTGAAAAAATAACTCAGATTTTTTTGCGATAGGAAAAATGTTCGAATAATAAAGAGAAATACATACAGTTGACGTCATGATTATCACAATCCACCATGCACACTGCACGAAAGTCTGCTAAACTCAAGGAATCACTTTATACTGACTTTCTGAGCCAACTTTTACCGTAGCGTCATCACAATAGCCCTTAAAAACAATGCACATGAGCTATATTTTTTTTTCAAACACACTAATGTGTGTTATAAATCAAATTCTTCTGACAGCAGGAGGCGCTGCATCAACAGAAATTGCAACAGTTTAATCTCTTACAGGATGTTTCAATTCCATTAAGTCCAGTTCAGAGGTGTGTCACACAAAAAACAAGCGAAATAAGAAAACAAATTGAAGAGCGAGACAGTTTTCTGGCACTTTAAAGCCGGCGGTGTCTGGTTTAATTAATGAGCTCTAATAAACTGGTTTCTGGTGGTCGTGAATCAATAAACGCAATGAAATATTAGGGAAGTGAAGTAAAACTAAGAGGAAAGCAGAAGCAGTGAGCCATAGATGCTATACTCCTGGTGTCCTGCAGAGGTCAGTGTCACATAAAGATGACAGGAAGCACCTGCAGCGTGGAAGTGGAGTTTAGGTCTATTTTCAAACAGGATATTGTTGAAGACTCATGTTTTATTCATGTGGAACAAAGCAATCTGCGAAATTAAACATCAAACTGCGAGGTTACATTCTGTCGAGACAGCATCTTCAAGGTTTTAACGTGAGAAAATATTACTTCCTGTGTGTTCAGGCAGTTCCCCCTTACTTCCTTTAAAGTGTCTCAAAAAGTTATACCACATTATTGCTTCTCAGCAAAGTTACATCGAGTGATTCCTGTGGTATCTCTAAACGAGTGTAACATCACCAACAGTATGCACGGTGGTCTGAATAATCTACGGCTTGCGATTACTCACCAGTCACGCACTGATCCTATCACACTTATCTGTATTTATTTAGCCTTTATCGCTCTAATTGTCTCGCTCTCGTTGCATCTAGATGTGATTATTCATCATTTAAAACAGGCAGATCTTTATTTTGAAAGTCTGTGAAGCTTGAAATGCCACCAAAAAATACCCCACTCGATGTGAGTTTTTCTTTGCTAATTGAGCCGTTTTATCTCTGACAGCATGACTGGTTGTAACCAGACTGGCAGTAGATTATCTATCAAACCTGTCAGTGATCCTCCTACCGAGCAGGAGCCGAATCATCTCCTAGTTTTTGTCCAGTACGCTGAAGGACAGGAGTGTTAAACGTAGCGTCTGTGGACCAGCAGAGACTGATAAAGGTCGTCCCCGAGACACGTGGGGCAAAGGTCCTCCGGGCCAAAACACGCTCCGTTCCTCCTCCTGCGCGGCAGCGCTGCCTCGGAGGAATTGCGACGAGCGACGGCGGCTCGTACACAGATTAATGAGTGATCCCTGCAGAAGGAAACACATCATTAGCCTTTGTTGACGATAACCCCGTACTGTCCTCTGGGGGGTGGGGGGAGCGGCGCGCATGCCACGGACGAAACGAGACGCTTTGATCCCCCGATGATGTTTTCAGTGGCGTTCAGTCGGCATCACGCTCCTCATAAGCATGTTGCTTTCTTTTCCCTGCTGGCCTCTGATGTCATTAATTTAATGGAGTCCATCAATCACAAGTGTTTGCTCCAATAGACATGAGGACTCTTGAAACAATGACAGAACATGGCAACAAAACATTTTGCAGAATGAGCGTTTGCGAGCCCAGAAAGCAATGATCGGGAACAGTTGTTGAGGGAGGCTTGTGTGACAGATTTCTGTCATTTCTGATGCTCATTTGAACTGAAATACCCGACAGTGAGTTTACAGTTCAAAACAGAGAAGATTTAACCTTGAATTCTGTATAAATACAGGTTTAAAATGACATTTTATTCTCTGAATCACCATTCAGAGAAGAGCAGTCAGCAGGAGTAGGACCAACGTGCTGCTCGCTGTGAATGCATTGTAACCCTCATGCCCCCTTTAAAGCCGCACTCATCTATTTTTGATAATAAAAGCCCATCAAATCACCGCGTGTACGCAGCGGCTGTGTGTCCACATGCTGACAGACCCGATGCAAACAGCCTCTCCTCTCCGCAGGGCTCCATCAGCTCTCCAGAGTGTTAGCATCTTGTGTTTTTTTTGGGGTCGTTTTTATGGCTCACTATTTTATCGCTTTATTGCATTTGGACTCAACAGGCAGCCGAGCCTAAAAGGTCCAATAAATTCACCAGACGCCGCCTGTCAGCGCCAAACAGTAGGCAAAGTTCGGGATGAACGGGGTGAACATATGCTGGGACGTTTTTGCTGCCATGCAGCCATGTTTTTTCCTCTCTGAGCGCGCGAGGCTTGTCCACACACTGTGGTCGGCGGACACGGCTGCTGCCAGTAAACTGCTGAAGAGCGAGGCTGCTTGGCGCCAGATTCACTCCGACAGTCTCATAAACTATGTTTGCAATGGGCTGAGGGACGTTTCCACAACTCCCTGCTGGCAATATATGCAGATTTGTTTTTAGGACTCAAAATATGTCGCAAATAAACAAGTCACCTGTTCCCAAACTGGGAGATTACGACCCATGACAAAAACACTCCCAAATGTGAACAGAAAGTTATAAATTCACCACGTTTCCATTATCACTCATTAATTCTGCACTTCTTATGAACTCCCTTGGAAATAAACTCCTCTCTAAAGGCTTGTTTGGTTCTGCTGAAAATCCGATCAGCCGGTCGAGAGCAAACAAACTGCTTTTATTCCAGTCTTACTGAATGACTCAGATTACTTTTGAGCACAATGATAACTGTAAGGCGCTCACGGATGTTTGTCCTGACATCATTGTCCTTGAGCAGGACTTAAAGAAACACAAAAAGGAGAGAGAGAGAGAGAGAGAGAGAGAGAGAGAGAGAGAGAGAGAGAGAGAGAGATTGGCTGCAGGAGCATTAGATTGATTCACTCCTCTGGTTTCTTGTTTTCTGACCAGAATGAAGCCTGGAGCAGAGGCCCTGTGAGTGTTAATGAAATTGTCTCTGATGAAGCCAATACAAAAGAAATTTGGGCGCTCTGAGAGTGAAATTTATGAACGTCTGCTCCCTTTCTTCGGACTGATTGGGAAGGATTTAGGGAACCATCTGCGAGATTGATATTCTGCCGTGATAGATGAGTCTGTCAGCTCATTTATTGTAGGAAACAGAAAAGCCATGAGGTAGCAGGAACCCCAACACCCCCCCCCCTTTCTCTACTTCCCTAAATGTATCTGGTAATTGACCACCGTGGTTGTCCTCTTTGTAAGTCAAGGGCACCGGTAACTATGAGGAAATGTCATTACATGTGCACTGGTGCAGTAAAAAAGTACTGAAGGATCCTGCAGGCCTACGCAGTGTAGGCTGTAATGTGGCCACTCAGCGCTCACTTAGACTGTCTGTCTGTGCTGCTTGGAAGTAAATGACAATCAGTTTTGAGGATATGAAAGATGATATAAATTCATTATTTCTGCCACTATTGGAGGAGGGGGTGGGGGGATGAAGGGGTGGGGATATTCATCTCTCTGCTGAATGAACCCCCCCATATAATCACATAAACCTTTCACACGGCAGTAAAACACAGCCGCAGACTTACGTAACACGTGGCGTCCCGTGTTGTGCAAACACAAGTCTTTTGTGAGCCCACCAACCGAGCCGCCCATCAATCCCTCATCAGTATGCGGCGCCGCGCTCCTGCACGTTCTCAGATCCCTTCTGTCACCGCGTCTGCGCTCGCAGTGGTTCATGGACCAAATGTCAATGTAAATATTCATATATGTGGCTCTGACCTTGGTGGGCCGACTGGCTGTCTCACTTGGCTCTCATCACAGTTTCTGTCCAAAAGTGGAACGTCAGAAAGAATCTGATGGGAAAGGAGAGTTGAGGAGGAAAACTGAGAGGATGTATGTGAAACACTTGAAATCTCAATACAACGCAGACGATCTATTTATAGAACAAAGAGCTGGGTGAAACCTGCAAACGTCACATGTCAGGCACACAGCGAACACTCGTGAGGCTTTTCCCACCAGTGCTGCCCTCGTGGAATAGCTGCCAGACATGAGCATCGACGCGGCTCAACTCTACTCTGTTTACTTTGTTGTCATGTCAACCGACCATTTCCTGGACAAAACAGAATAGAACTGAACTAAGTAGAGGGGAGTAGTGCTGAAATTTGTGGCAAAGAATGGAGTCACTGCCTGCAAATCAAGTCTGATATGAAGGCGAAGGTACCAGAAGAAAGTCACACAGGTGCAAAGGGAACACACAAACTCAGCACAGGCTGTGGCGTCAAACCAGGAACCGATTCGCAATTCCATTCACCACTTCACAATCGTGTCATCCCACATTTTTAAGTGAAGTGTTAACAATCTTTCACAAAGTTTTGCTCATTTGTGTAAAAGCACTTTGATTTGGCCTGTTGTTTAATTGTGCTGAGTGCTCTGATATCGTCACTTCATTTGATGATCATTATTTTAAACATCTGCTTTTTAACTTGAGGTAAAAAGCCTCGCGGACCTCCGGAAGCGTCATCCAGCCTCACACTGCCAGCTTTAGATTTGAGCATAAGTACTCGTGAGTCATCCGAAGAATGAAGCAAATGAACTCTAAAGAGAACTTGTCGGCAGTCTCTTGCTAAATCCCTGCCATCCTTCTATCTTCTCATTACTTATCAAGTTTTTTTTTTTCAATTTTTTGGGGGGGAATTTGGCACCGAACACCAAGCAATTAACATCGCCGGTCTCTGTGCCAGGTGAAGCTATTTCTGGGCTTTGAACCTTGAGAGCTAAAGGGAACTGGCTTTAAAGTTTTAAAACTAACTGCGGGCAGAGTAATACATAATGGAGATGTGAAAACCTCAGAGGTTTGAAAGTGACCTTCCGCCTTTTTTAAAGGTCCTCTGCACTTTTACTCGCTCCGGTGATGAATTACAACGAGAGCGAACGGACACCGAGTGTGTGGTGCACTCTCATGTCCCAGTGTTCAAGATCACTCTAAATAGTGAAAAGGTGACACTCTGTCATAGACGTGTAAAGCTGTCACATGTGTCTCCGAGTGTGACAAGGAGAAATGAATCTAATTGATTTTCCATCAGATTTTGTTCTTTCTTGCGCTTTCTTGTTTTTTTTTACCCTGGAAAGAGAAACAATGAAGTTCCACAGTGAGTTTTGCACGAGCACAGCATGGTGAGGATGTCAGGACGTCTTTAACAGCCACACTAAACTGACTACTGCTGCTGTTTTGTTAGCTTTTTAAGCAGAATGCATCGACAGTACATTTCCCCCGTCACCCCAGTTGTCTTCGGGGGCTCTAGATTTTTCAGAGCCATTTAACTCCTTCACACGTCGGTGGCAGCAAGGCAGCCGTGGAAGATGTTCTGGAGCCGTTAGGAGCCACATGGCATTCGCTTTCTCACCCAATGGGACGACTCGACTGATGTCCGCGCAGAGGCGGGGATCAAACCAGCGCTCCTGCAATCAAAAAGACCTCTCGCCCACCCGCCACCTCATCCAACAGCTGCCTTAAACTCTCATGTGTCAACACTTATACGATAATCTGCTCGGTGTGGGTGTGCGGCTGATCTTCACTTTTGTGCAGCATTATTATAAAAGCCAACATTTGCATGTGAAGCAGCGAACCCTTTACCACAGCGGTGAGCAACCGGAGGTCCTGGACTCCCTTGGGGGGGCGGGGGGTGGTATCAGAGATCAGAACTGTTCAGCTTACAGGAACCTTCAGTCAAAACAGGTCGTTTTGCATGGTGTGAATGAGCCGTTTCATCTGACGTTTGAAAGGGAGCGTTATTAATTTGAGCCTTAGTCCTAAGAGGACATAAAAGATAATTGTTTCAGGATTTCAGAAGCGACAAGTCACTCTTTTCATCAAATAGTTTGAACATAAAGGTGCAAATATTCACCTCAGTATGAATCCTGAATAGAAGACGCTGAGGCAAAGTGACACAATGAATTTCAACTGTTTTCACCGCGCTCACAGCAGCCACAAATTACAGGACAGAACGGTTTTCTCTCAATTTCTTCCAAGGTATAAATTACTTGATCCATGTGTTTCAATATTTCCACAGCATGCGTGTAACTGGTGGCTTAATGTTGATAAAGAATCACACAAGCGGTGTTGTCATCCCAGGAGTGGGAATCCATTCATGGCGGTGAACTGTGTGTGTTTGCAGCACGTGGTCTGAATTCAGTTAGCAGGATTTCACCTCGGGTGCTGCCAGAAGAAAGGAACTCGCTCCTCCACGGAATAAACAGTAGATCGACGGGGGACGCCTGGTGCTGTTAGGTAATTATGCAAAAAACAAACAACCCAGTTCAGAATGAGAATGAAGCTGAGCCGCAGCATTTGAAGTGCAGAGCACGCCGCGTGCTGCTGCGCAAAATTATAAACCCGTCAGTTTGAGTTATAATTCGACTCTGCAGATTGTACCTATTCATCGCTCTGCCGTTACTCATTTATTTTATTCCTTAAAGTTCCCGGTGGGACTAAATTTGATGCTACTTTGAAGCATTTTCAGGTCCAAATACATCGACTTGAAAGAGAGCAGCTCTTGCATTTGGTAACTAAGTGACCAGTGGTGGGCAGAGAAAAAGTTAACTTTGCTAAACACAAGCACACTAACAAAAATGAACATCGTTAACGCTATAAAAAGGAATCTAATGATCACTGATGACTGCTAACTTTTATCATATAAATCAAGCTTTAGGAGATGAATTTACTTCAATCTTCTGGATGCACTGCGCTGCCTGAGTGAAGAGGGGCTGGAATCAAACCGGGGGTCTTTACACCGTAAGAGCAAGAGTCTGATCCATGACTCAACTGTACTTCTGCCTGAACGTGACGCTGACAGAATATGAAAAGCAGTGACGGTCACACTGGTCATAAAAGCTGTTCACCTTTTGCAACAACTGATCCTAAAAACGATGGAAACATGTGAAACTGTCGTTTAGCGAACTAGAACAGCCTAAACACAGAATCAGTTCCACATCACCACTGACTTCTGACAGCAACATATCCACTGATGAACTCAGTCAACACAGGCAGTGCTCACCGTCATTCGGGGCCTTAGTGGAGGAGAGAGCTCAAATAAATGCCATAGAAATGTCAGCTCGAAATAGACAGCTGTCATGGTTACTCTGATATCTAACACGGGGTTTAAACGTCATTTTTCTTTTTTCTATTTTTTTTCCCTTCTGTCTGCTTTGGCTCACCGAGAACTGTTGAGCACACAGACGCCATGGCAACACCTCACAGAGGAGGTAATAATCTTCTCCTGGCCATGAACCAAGTTAGAAGCAGAGGGTTTAGTGGAGAAACACAAAGAAAAATGCATGAAATGATCAAGTTAAGGGGGGGGGGCAAAAAGAAAAGTTGTCCTGGAAGCGGAGCCCTCCAAACGTTTGACTTTTGCCTGGTTTAAGAATAAAGCCTGCAGTGGCCTGACTGTGCATTCTCCACAGACAAGCAATCTGCCCTGAAACGCTCGTCCCACGAGGCAATGCACTCAGCTTATCAACATGATTCATCTTCCTGATTACATGGTGTGTCTTCGGGGGCGCAGCGCGGTGTATGATGGGTGAGAGGCGCATCGACCTGCCGCTGCCGGGGTTGTGTACGGACCACGGGGGCACCGCTGGAATGGAAACTCTCCCCGCCAATTATTCCGCATTTATCATCGTTGGTCCGCTGGATGACGCGGGCGGCCATCGCGGACTTTAGGATAATTCGTGCGTCTTTGATGATCTCTGTGTCATTCGGCCCCAAGGTGAACGCACTCCCTGTTGCTTCGCTCTCCAATATCAACAAGCCTCCTCCACCTATTGCGGTAAACATCCGCTCCCGGCGCCGCCGCCGCTGCTGAAAAAAAACCCAAGCAGCTGGAGGAACACGCACAGATGTGAAGGGGGCGGCTGGAGCTCAGGTGGGCGTCTCGCTGCTGCCCCCCCCCTCCCCCATGACACGTGGATGATTAATCAGTGCAGGCTGCGTTACGTTAAGTGACGGGAACCCGGGGGTCTTGCTGCCTCGTTGTGTGCGCGCGCGCGTGTGTGTGTGCGGGGAGGGCTGCTGCCGGTAAGGACCGCAGGATGACCAACCCCGCGTGCGTGATTAAACACAGTGGCGGTCTGAGGCGTAAACAGTGAGCAGGCGGAGCTCGAGGGAGGAGGGAGGGGGGCAAAACTTGAAGACGCTGTCCATGGTGCTGAATCGCCGCTCCGCGTCCCCTCAGTGCGCGAGGGGACCGACGACCCCGCTGTGAGTGTCATCTTTGTCTCCCGCACCTGAGCGCACGCCGACGGTCGACCGACGATCCCCGGGATGATGGGGGTCCACCACCGTGCCAGCCGCCGCATCTAGACGGGCATCAGCTGTCCCCAGTTTGCGCTCGAACATGGACGAAGGACTTGTGGAATTACTGAAGCTCCCCTCCTCGACGGAATGTTTCTGAACGCATCGTCTTTTCCTCCGCACTTTCACGGGTTTTTCTTCTGACTGAGCAAACTCGAGCCCGATTCATCCAGAAACAGCCTTCACTCATTCATGAGAGGAATTCCGGGACGATTAAAAAGAAGAAAAGAAAATGATCTGCTGTGATTTCTTCAGCCTTCAGTCGTAGGAACTGCTCCGTTTACCCTGTTGAAATCTGAGAAGGACACGCTGAAGGCATGGCTCGTCTGCTTGTTTTGGTCAACTCCGTGGTCCTGTTGCTTTTTGGCAGCGACATGTTCTTGGTGGGAGCAAGTAAGTACGAGCTTCTTCAGCAGAGGGTTCACATCAAATCATGGGCATTTGTTTTTGTAGCCTTGTAAAATGCGTCATTACTCAAAGTATCGCGAACCGATTAAGGTCCGACACACAAGATGATGCACATAATTCACATGCATTAAACAGGACTTCAGTGTTTTAATGGTCAGAGCTGCTCTGTAGTTTCAGCACATGCAGTTCTGCTGAACAATTGTAATGAATGGAAGCACGTTTTGGCACAGCATTGCCTTCATTAGTTGAGTTTCGTATTAGAGAATCTACGAGAGAGAATTAAGGTTTATATTGAGTAAAATTTTGTTTTTAAAAATGTAGAATCAGAAAAAGTAACAAATGTGCCTTTTAAAAGAAAGAGGGAAAAAAACTAAATCAAAGGTTATTGAGGGTTTCACCAAAAAAAGCACTTACACCACAATAAGATTTTCCTCCTTGTGTCATTACAGGTTTTGTTCTTTCACTACACAAATTAGAATTTTGCACCTTTGAAAAATGTGATTGGATGAAATATTCAGGAGACCTTCACTCA
>JAUESF010010985.1:0-11696 GCA_032274765.1 Malacoctenus tetranemus | reverse complement strand
CCTGCAGACAGTGTGGCTTGGCTCCATGTCCTCACCTGCCTGTCCTTGACGCACAATGCAGCCGCTCACAATCATGGTCAGAAGTCACTCAAGGACTCAGAACTAGAAAGAATGAACGAAGGGACCTGGAATCAGGAGGCAACTCAAGTACCGGAGGAGGTCTGAGATCAATGCTGTCACTGCAATAGTGGAGGATGCTTGGAGAGGGACACTTAATGAGACAAGTCTTTACCAATTAGCACTTCACAACATCACAGCTGACACACACCACATGAGGAAGAAGTTCTGACCGGAACAAGTGAAGGCAGTCTTGTGAGTGAGAACTAAACTCCTCAGTCATCACTGGGGGATAAACAGGAACTTTTATGGGATTTTCAGTGTGTAATTGGTCCTTTCATGGCCTGATTGATGGATTGTGTCATTTCACACATCATCTTTTCCAGTGACAGGCCTTTTGATTGGCTTCCTTCAGGGACTCCCGCCTGCTCTGCCATCTGGCCACTGTTTGACTGTGTGTCAGCGGTCAGCGAGGTCCTGACCCGGCCGAAGGGACAGTGAGGGTTCCCGTGGACGAGGGCCACATTCCGGCTGCTCAATAAAGGTCAGTGGCAGGAAACACCTGACAGACTAACCTTTCCAAAGCGCAGCTGTCAGAGACGGGATGCGTCGTTGTCATGACGAGGTGAGAGGTACCACCCAGACCTCATACCTGTATGTTCACTCCATCAGCTTTGTGTTCCCTCAATAATACTCAGTTACTCAGCAACTCAGTCAGAGTCCAGCCCCGAAATCACAAGAATGAGCTCAGCCCCCAGCAGATATCACAAGAGTGATGCTTCAGGGAACGTTCAAATGGTTCTGTGGTGTTTGGATGAGCACAAAGTTTGTTTGTACTGAGATAAAGAGGAAACCACACTCTCAGACAAATTCAGGCAAATTAAAATGATACTTTCATACATCTTTTTAATGTGCACTTTGGAGATGCACCAGATTGCTGGCTGCATTATGAAACTATGTGTTTGACTCACCAAGTGGCCATTTTAATTAGTTTTTATGTTGATGTCTAAATAGACAGGCGCGTTAGCTGCCTCCACCCATCCATTTCCCACCTCTTTGGTGCAACCCCCCCCACTGAGGATCCCTCGGTGGCTCCTCGGCCAACACATTGAGGACCTTCCTCGCCGCTCACCCACTGGCAGCAAGGTCAGGTCCTCCGCGGCCTCGCCGTCCTTTAGTATTCCTGAAGCACGTCTGAACAAAACAGTGAGGATCTGTGTTAATCTGCGTGTCGTCGGGAGAGGCCCCTCACATCCTGGGGGACATGTACAGACATAACTTATAGTTAATGAGATGAGACTTTTATTTGCACGTGTCCAGCACACTGACCTTACCCCCGCAGCGCCGCCTGCCCTGCCAACATTAATAGTCCGAGAGGAAGCTATTTATTCTGCAATTCAAAGAACAGTTGCGTAATCCGGGGGGCTTATCATCAGGGGGACAATTTCCCAGACTGTAATTGATTGGCGAGATATTGGATTTGACGGAGACGAAGAGAGGACGTCAGAGTTCCCCTTTTTTCGTTATTGTGCGGGCCGCCGATCCTCTGTTGTCACTGGAGTGTGTACTTAACTGTGTTTGTGTTGATTAATTCCGTGCGGGAAGGACGGATTTGATTTTCTGCAAGTGCACATCTGAAATTGCTATTTTCCTCATCGCTGCAGCGTCACTGACCTGAGAGAGGGCGAATGGGATTCTCACAAACTGACAATAAGGTTGTACACACACACACACAGACACACACACACGCACAAAACAAACCCAAAGATTGTCTTTTCTCTCGAAGTTCGACTTTCTGCTTTTATGATGTTGGGTTCAGTGTAAAAATTGTCGTCTGCGTGCTTGTTGGATGAGGCTTCGTTCCTCCTTCACCCGGGGTTGATTGATTAACTCTCCTGCCTGCACGCCCGCCTCTGATGGGGGGCCACATCTGTTACCGAGGAGCCTCAGTCCTAATGACAGCACCGGGGACAGCCCTTAAGTCTTTTCATTTCAGCGTGTCAGAGCCTTCCAAACTCATTACCTTACATGTGCAAAGTGACATGACGATTATGAAGCCCAACCGGAGCCGTCGGCCTGAATTTGATGCAGCTCCCCAGACCGCCAGGTAACCACGGGGGGGGGCGACGGCTGGAGATGATGCAGGCCAGGACTCAGGTTTACAGATTCATTCTGGAGACAAAGCAAGACTGACGTCTATTTAATCATTCTAAAAAATTTCTTATCATTCATTTATAAATTGAATTTAAACACTAAGATTTACAGCTTTCTTGTCTTTGATAAATGAGACTTAAGATTTTAAGGACATGCTCCATGTCCTTGTGTTTTGTTTTTTTAGATTAGTGTCACAGCGCTACTCACAGGTCAGCTCTGGCATACATATATAGCAGGATTATCAGATGTTTCTGTGAAGGCAAACACATTTCTCATTACAACTTTTTAAATATTTGGGTACTTTCCTTTCCTTTGAAGTGTTTTTTGTGATGCTCTGAGGGTGCTGTCATTAACCAAGAGGTGGCTGATACTTCATTAACAGGCTGTCATGGTGAATTGCTCCCTTTGTAAGCGTCTGCCTCCCTGCCCATGACTCTGCCTTGCCCATGGCTGTTAATGTGTGCACGAGGATCTGTCTCTCTGAGCTTGCCCCTGTGAAGGACATGTGACCTGTCCAGGGCACACCCTCGGCTCCGCCTGGTGTCAGCTGGGAACGGCTCCAGCGCCCTGTGACTTCAGGTTGGAAAGGAGCTGGTTCGTGGAGTCTGGTCAGAATGGCTAAACAACAGCGCTCATTATTCTCAATTTTCGGGTGGTCTCATGAGTCTGTCTGTCCCCCACCAATGTGTTTCTCCCTCTGCCCGCCCCAGTGTGAGCGACATTCAGCAGTGAGCCGACGCACCATATGAGATCAACACATCTGAAGTCCTCAGTTATCAAAGCTTCAGATAGTTTTCAGTCGGTGCACAACAAGCAGCGCTCCCAGAGCTGCTGATATCTCGTGTGAGCTTGTATAGCATGTAGCTTCACTGACACGTTTCTGTGACGATTGTAATATGAGTTCGACTGTCGACAATGCACGAGCAGTTCAAAAATGACAGAAGTTGCAGTCATTACTTTTGCAGTATTCCTGTCGGAATCTTACATTTTTTTAGGGATTGTTCTGCACATTTGAATCACTCTCTTTCCTTTTCTTTTGTTTTTTCAAGCAGTTGGCCCAAAGCTGCATACTAACTAAGTTATGCCTTGCTCAAAATTGCATAAAAGAAAACACATTTCATACTGTGAAGATGTCTGAACAAGATACCACGTCAGATCTTTGAAATATTTATGGATCGAGTTATGAAGCATTAAAACATAAACAGAACTCACTCCCATGGTTTTGTTGCAAATGTGTATTATGTCAAATTCTGATATCAGACCACTTAAAACAGTAGAATGCTATTGGTTAATGCAACACTTGAGAAGTTTGGGCTTTAAAACTTAAGTAAATGATTTTATTAAAGGCATCAAACATGTTGGGGGGCGGTGGAGCTCTTGTCATGACTTTTTATTCACTTCAATTAGGAATTAGAATGAAATGTTTAGTGGCAATGCTGAGTGACCTGATATGCTTGTTTTTAGGTGGAGGCTGATGAGATGGAGGCATGTATGTGAGACGAAGCCTGTGATGCAAACTTTTCAGTAAGAAAAGTCGCAATTGGCGGTCCCAATAGCCAGCATGACATCATCATCCCTTTGGTATAAAGACAGTTTGCCAGGTTGAGGTCTGCAGCAGGGTTGTAAGCGGGCTGGTGCTCGGGTTGGTGATCCAAGTTGGAGAGCAACGCCAGAGTCTCCAGAAACACTGGAAAACACCGCCAGATTATTTGCCAGTCGATTTCAACCAAAAACAAGTCACCGAGACCATCCGGGAAGTCAGCAGATTCAGCCAGAATGCCGCCAAGCTGGCAACACTGGGCGCAGCCCAGGGAGCAGTCAGCGCAGGCAGGAGCGGGAGGGAAGCAATACACAGGAAGCCAGGGGAGGAGGAGACCGAACGGGGGGAAAAATAAGCTTGGATGGTTTCATATCATACTGCAGTTCGCAAACAATCTATTTGATACTTTTAGGTTTTTTTCAGTAATTTTTTTTTTCCTTGCTAGAGAACAATTCCTTTCAATTTTGGTTTGGTTCTGGGAGGGCGGGGTCAAGTCAGGTCGCGGCACCGCTCTGGGGAAAGCACAAATGAGTGTGCGGTCTGCTCCGGACCTGCTGTGTCGGGTTAAGGCGATAACATGATTCTCCGTTCCCGACCGTCAGACCTGACCTGCCGATAAAGTAGATGGAAACACATTGATTTATTGATGAACTAATCAACCGATCAAGCTACTCAGTTGAACGAGTCTGACAGATCTCCCCCCCCCCCCCGCCCAAGCCAGGTAACTGACTTGCCTCCATCAACCCCACCATTAAGCATTCATCCAGCATCAAATTGGTGCTAAAAGCAGCGATAACAGTCCGTTCCTGGTCTGCCAGAGCTTCTCACCACTACTTTTGAACCAGCTTTTCTGGGAACGAGTCACGGGTTTCACAGAAAGCTTTTCACATCCTCCCCCCCCCCATTTCGCTGTCAGCTTGACTCAGTCGCGGCCTCTGATTGGATCATTTACCAGATAGGTGTGAGATGACCTGTGCGTGATGCTCACCTCCCTGATGCTGATTGCAGGAGACGTGTCATTTGAAAGCACACCGTGCTCACAAAGAGCAGCCACGGCATAAATCGTGCCTCTGCCACCTTTTAGGCAGACGGCCAATCACTCAGCGGCTCCCGGAAGAACGGAGAAGTGCACCGGAAGAAAGTTCAAGCACTTTGCCCAAACTTCGCCCACTGCTTCTCTGAGAAGATGGAGAATATAAACTTGTGTTTTTCTTTGCTTGAACGGTGCATGCTGGGGTTTCAGCTGGCATTCAGACAGTTTCTGGCTTCTGGAAGGGACAGAAAAAACATGCTCATGGAGCTCATTCAGATCTATCAACAACCTAATCACCAGTCAACAAAATAAAAGCACTGGAAGCATAAACTTGGCCTTAAACATGCTGGAGCTGGGACAGAGTTGGGTTTGCCACAAGCAGTTTGTCAGTGACGGGCAGGATGGACTGATTTCCCTTCGGGCTGCTTTGCTGCTGATTCAGTGCAGCTCTCTCTCCACCTTCTGAACAGCTTCCCACTGATATCAGCTCGAGTGTACATTAGGTCTCTGACACACTCCTCACATGAGGAACTGACGCTCCTGAAACAACAACAAAAATTTAAAGATGTGCTGGACCAGATTTGGTGCACGTGGCCACGACAACATCCTGCTATAAAAAAAAAAGCAAGTCATGGCTCCAACGCAGGATTTTCACCACTGTTTTTCAGCAAAATTTTTAACAATGGGAGAAATTGTGGCTTGGTGTGACTGCAAGAGACAACAGTCTTTCTCACACCTCTGATAAAGGAAAAACGTGAAATATTACCTGACACAGAGGAGGTTAAAATTCAGAACGACCTGCAAAATTGGTTCTATTATTCATCCAGGAAGCATTAAAAAGAGTTTGGGGGTTTTTTTCATGCAGAAAATTAGTTATTTTGTTACAAAACCGAGTTCACACTTTGAATATCTTCAGATTTGAGAGTATTTTTTGGTAAATTTGGAATAGTTTTTCTAGGTCAGACCAAGGTGTCCAATTGGAAGTCATGATACACTGACCCTAAATTATTCAGACTTTTTTTCCCCCTATCTTTCCCAAACACCAGGAGGAAACCAGCTCCGAGCCGACAAGCAGGGTAAACCTCAGTCCACCACACTTCCTTCCTCACGCCGTTGACATCTGCTCAGCCGAGTCTGGAGCCTCCTGAGAGCTTCCTCCGAACCTTCACTGGCATCTTTCTCCTGACAATGATATCAGATTCTCCTACATGTCCTGGAACAAAAGGAGCCCCCAGGAGTCCCCCCGCTGTCTCTCCTGATGTTCAAACTCAAACGCCCCTCTCATCCAAATCACTCCAATCTGCATTTAGCTCTTTAACTTCCTCCAGCTGGGCCCTGCTTTGCCCCCCACAGCCCACCACATCACTCCTCCCAGTGGATTCTCCTACCCTGAGCTAACCTCCCCCGGGCGACAAGGGGGCCCAGGTGCCGTTGCGGGGCGAGACGTCAGGGTAATTTGGCTCGATGGGCCCGAACACACATGCGTCAGGGGCGGGCGGGGACCGCCGACATTAAACACTGTCTCATTAGGTTTGTTTGGACGAGACAGGGGACGTAATGAGAGGTGGTGTAATGACCGAAAACATCTGATCTCCACCCGCTCCAAACAAAACATCCAGGTAGGGCCCAGGGTCAGGGCCAAAGTCATGTCACGCATCCCCGCCTCTGAGGGACCAAGGAGGCGCAGGAGGAAGAGGAGGAGGAGGAGGAGGAGGAGGAGTGGCGGAGGGGTGGGGGGGGTGGGGAGTGAGGGAATCCAAGTTCAGACACTTCAGAGCGGCCCCTTTGTTTGGCGGATGCTTGAAAACACTTTGGAGGTCGTTCTTTAAATTAAAAGTTTGTGCTTCCTTGAGTTGACGCGATGTTTTTCGTTTGCCCCTCAAGCTGCAACAACAGCCTCCACTCACTCGACTCTGAACCGGCCCTGCTTTTTTTTCCCTGCAGATGCTGCACCAGCAAATTTACATGATGGAGGCTGAAACGAAGCAAACGGCGCTCGAACCAGCTGAAAGTTTCCGTGCATTTGCCCAGAATGGTCAGCAGCTGGGTAGCATTACCCAATTAAAGCTAAATATCGCAGACAGCTTTCTGAATTAGGGGACATTTCTCAGCTCATTAACATCTCATGAATGCTAAATCAACATGCAAATAATTGCATTTTGATGACATAGTTTGCAATGTCACCACATTGAAGAGCCATAAATCACCATCTAAATGCAGCACTTTTGTTTTCCGTGTTTGCCTTTTGAAGTGGAGGACGGCTGAGTTTAATTGCTGGCCAGCATATGAGGACGTATTATGCGGCGCAAAAAAAAAATTGGCAAACACATGTACCTGATTCGGAGAGATTTGAATATGCACCTCCTCGAATCAGACGTCCCCGCAGTCAGCAGGGATGAGAGGCTCGTTTTGCAATCCCCCACCTGCCAGGCATCAGTGCAGAGACAAAGGCAAGGGGGGGGGGCCTGCGCGGGCGAATGAAGTGGTGCTAATGGTCATCGCCGTCTCTCCATCTCCATCCAGAGGACAGGGTTGCGCATGGGGAGGTCAGGGGGAGATGGATGTTCCTCCTCTTGGTGAAGAGGAGTGCTGAAAAAAAGGGGGCCTCCCCCAGAGCCCAGGTGTGGAGCAGCTGAGTCTCGCGAGGGGCCTCTTGACCCGCAGCCTGTCCACAGCTCAATACGCCATTAGCCTCTGCAACTGACCTGAAATGCGTGGCCAGGTTTCATCAACCGCTGTGAACCACGAGTCAAATGATAGCCGGCGATAA
This sequence comes from Malacoctenus tetranemus, assembly GCA_032274765.1. Lineage (NCBI taxonomy): Eukaryota > Metazoa > Chordata > Actinopteri > Blenniiformes > Labrisomidae > Malacoctenus > Malacoctenus tetranemus. The sequence goes on along the minus strand of JAUESF010010985.1, from coordinate 4,142 downwards.
CAAAGAAAGTTTAGGAGCTGGTGGGTTCTGTCAAAGTGCAGGAAAGACCCTCACGTGGACAGTAAAAGCTTACAGTGACACAAAAAGTGGGGTACACAAATTGCTGAGAAATAAAGGGGGTTGTCGACCAATTACGGGGGTGGGTGGGGGTGGACTGGCAGGCTGGATCCAGCTGCTTTGTCTGAGAGGCACAGTCCAATTAACAGTTTCACTATCAATAAAAGTAGCCTTTTTCTGTCTGAGGCGAGAGGGGTGCCAGCATGCTGTCACGGTGGCACTGGGCCACCTTGCACTCCCTCCAAGAACCCCCCCCCTCCAGGATGAGGAATCCAGATCATACAGCACTGGACCCTGGGATGGACCAATACAGGATTTAAAGCCAAAGGAGGAATCCTGCAGTTTGTCCTAAAGGTTTTAAATATGGATCAACACCAGGATAAAATGAGGTAAAAGTGTCAAAATAAAGTCATTTTTTAATGAACAACTGCTTAATGTTCAAGTTTTAGGAACATTTTATACAAAAATGAGGAATGAGGATAAAACATTAAATGTTAAATGATTAAATCAAAACTTGGGTCTTAAATAAACCCATCGTTGAAGAAGAAAGTGGCAAGAAAAAAGTCTGAATCTTTCATTTCCCGCAAAAGCTAAATATCATCGAGGGTTCGTCACTTTGTGTCATTTGCCCTCAAAGCACTGATGTGCTGTTGTAAAAATCAAATGAAGAGACGGCATGAAATGTCAGAACTCATTGAAGTGAGAGGAACCACCAGCTGCTTGGTTCTCTTGTGGCCCCCCCTCCTGTTCGCACACAAACACACAGCTAATTTTAGCTGGTGCACACAATCAATGCAAAGATGTGATTAGATCAACACAGAACTGGAGCAAACTGACACACACACAGACACACACACAGACACACACACGCACACGCACATGCACACGCCAAAGTTTTCGATGTTCCAGCTAACACTGTTTAGGTCCCAGGGCTCTTTGCAGCGAGAGGGGGAATGATGGAGGCTGGAGGGAAACAACAGAAAGCATCCGAGTCTCCAGTGAGAGCACTCAGAGGTGCATAGGCACACTCCTCAACACACAACCACTGCAAGCGCACGTATACACAAACCCCATAATTATCCAATTTCAAAGGAAACTTTAAATAACTTAAAACTTTTGAATTTTATGAAACTCCTGAAAGACGCATTGTGAGGGAGGTGATGAGACGACGATCAGTGTCGCCTGCATCATCAGTGGCAGGTTCAAGTTCAGCTCGCTGCACTTCCTCCCTTTTTTGGGGGGGGTCTCCTCTTGGTGGGGCACACCTCCCCAGAGGGAGCGAACAGGAGGCGTGCCAAAGGGATGCTTGAACCACCTCAGTGGGCTCCTCTTGATGTGGAGGAGCAACATCTCCACCCCGAGCTCCTCCCTGGTGACAGAGCTCCTCTCATTGCAAAGCAAACTCTTCTCAGCCGCTTGCACTGAGGCCTTATTCTTGTGGTCATGACCCATCAAGGACCTTTCTCGTGTCAACGTTCACTTTCCAATGAATTCTCCTCCTCCTGACTTTCAGACGCAACACCAGGCAAACACGCTTCTCATGATGCCCTGTGTGTCTAAGGTAATCTTTGCCTGATGAAACTAAAGCCAAATGGACAAGGTTCTCAAGGTGACCTTCATGTGCCAGAGGACCCCCCCCTCCCTTCACCCACCCTCTGCTAGCTATGAGGGAACTCAGTTTGACACCTTGCAGGTGAGACCGTCCTCATGTGATAGACCTCTGAAGCACACTGGAAGGAGTGATTAGATATCTCAACTTCTTTTACTTCTTGCTCAGTGAAGGGATTTTACATTCTAAACGTTGTGACACGTGTTTCCACTTTACAACACAATGCATTCATAAGTTTTGTTTCCTGCTCAGAGGGGTCTGACATCACAGCCTGGGCCCTGATGCGTTGCCTGTTCTGAGCTCAACAAGATAAACTAGAGACTTTCTAAAATCTAGAGCAGAACTGCCAGCTGCTTTTATTTTGAAAGCTCCTGCTGTTGTGTGTTTGCTACAAAAAGAAATGACAAAAAAGAAGTGTCTGCCAGTGTTTGGCTTACCTTCAATGATTTGTTGAAACTGAGGTAGAACAGTTAGAGGAGGACATGCCGGGGGAACACGTGGCTGCATGTCTTATAGTGGTTATTATGTTGACAGGAACCCGGCACGGCTGTCACATTTACTCTTCATTGATCAGATTATCTCATGCAATGGCATGATAGTCCTCCAGAGGGTCATATATGTTGTGTGAGTGAGAGGAAATGTGAGTGATCTGTTGTTCAAGCGTGACGGCGTCTCTGAGTTTTCTCCCCCTTATTTTGAAATAGGAGCCGTCGCTCCTGATTATGATTTTTAACAAGCTATTTCAAGTCGATGTGTTTTAGGGTGACTTTTACTGTCAGGATTTGTCCTCACAAGGTTAAAGGTTGCTGGCCAAATGTCAGCGAACGGGGGAGCTGGGGCAGATGGCGAGCTGCGTCTCCGGGCGTCTGTTTCCACCTATTGATCATGTCCGTGGATCTAATGAGCAGTGAAGCCGATGCAGGAACTGTGCGGCTGCAGAAGCACGGGAAGATGTGCGGCTTCGTCTGACATCAATCTTACAAATTATTGATTTTTTTTTCCCCTTTTTGAAAAAAGGAGGGATGATTTGGGGTCAATTTTTAAAAAATAGTTGGAAGCATAACTTTGCAATACAAAAGAAGAAGTCACCTTTTATGTATGCTTTCCCAATGTCTGCTGATGGCAAGAGACTTCGAGACGATATAAGATTTTCAAAAATTCATCATTTGCCGAGACTTACAAGCTTTTATTTTCAAAGTGAAAGGCTTTTCCATCCCCAAACAAATCCTTTTATTTTGAAAATTGATAATATTTGAGATTCAATTGAGATTTACAACATGCTCGAGGCAAACTGTTGCAGTGCACATGTGATGCTGAGAACCAAATGTGTGGTTTCACCTTTGATGTCTGCAGCAAATGTATCTGACATTTGACATCTGGACAAAGACAAAAATAGCAAATAGGAAAAAAGGACAGGGATGTCAGTGGAAGAGGTTTTTCAGTGTTTTTGTTAATTATAAAAAATTACCCAATATAACAAGTGTCAATGATTGTGTAAATTTTGACAAACCTGTTATTATTCAGGACCTGAGATTTGTTGTGTAACACTGGCAAAAGTAACGCCTTTAACGCAATTTATGGCAAAGAAATGTGAGTAGGACACATTTCTTGGAGGGTTTCTTGCACTCTACATTCCCGTTACAAGTCACTTGCAAAAATGTACTTATAAAGTTTACATATTCAATCCTGTTTTAAGTGCCTAGTTTGTGTGACTAATGAATGGGTGAATAACTTACAAGCATAAGGCTAAGATTTACATTTATGCAAAGGAGTCAGAAATGCTTCATCACAGCAAATGGAGTTGCTACCATGCTGAATATCAAGAAAACTTGATCAAAGGAAAGACTGCAACGTGTGACAATGGCTACACGTATTGCATGTAGCAATATGTTGGTCCATTTGCCTTTCACACAGCAACCAAAGTGCACTGGAGTTCAGTAGCGAGTAAACTGAGACCTGTAAACTGAAACTGTCCTATAAATCAAACTGCAGTCTGTTTAAAGCCAACCAAACAGCTCTGGGGTGAATGCAGCCAAAAAAAACAAATCCAAAGTATCATTTATTTCTCCCTGCTTATCTACCCATATATTCAGGCAGACATTAGATGCCGAGTTTGTCTAATACCACAGAGCATATGACGCCTATAATCCTTGGTGAGACAAAAGCCCCATGACACAGCAGGATTTCCTTTGGAGGGAAGGGTCACAGAGCATCAGAACACCCGGAGCCTCGCTGCTCTGCTGACTGCCAGGGACAGCCAACACCCAAACGGCAGAATAATGAAGCAGGAAAAGGTACGCGGCTGTCAGTTTACATGTGCACCTTCATGCATCTGAGTGTGAGAGATGAGCAGCAGATATGTGTATGTGTGTGTGTGTGTGTGTGCGTGGGTGCGCGCCTGTGTGTGTGTGTGCGTGCGTGCGTGCGTGCGTGCGTGCGTGCGTGCGTGCGTGCGTGCGTGCGTGTGTGTGTGTGT
>JAUESF010010479.1:0-11726 GCA_032274765.1 Malacoctenus tetranemus | reverse complement strand
GTGTGTGTGTGTGTGTGTGTGTGTGTGTGTGTGTGTGTGTGTGTGTGTGTGTGTGTGTGTGTGTGTGTGTGTGCAGTTGTTGCTTTTTAGGATGCAACCTGTTTGTTTTCAATGTGGATTTTGTTTTATGAGCATTCAAACAAGTCAATAAGTCATTTGACACCCTTGTTGCAGCATTTTGTCTCCCTGTATCCAAGGAGACGAATAAAATGACGAATGACGAATTCAACACAGTGTTGAGTTTGTCAGGTCTGAAAGTGAAGTGGTCGCACATAGCCGTTACATGAGGCCTTGTTGAGTAAACATCACATTTTACTCATCGGATGAAACGGAGCCGGTTAATAACCAGAACCAGCAACTTTTTAAAAACAGCTTCATGTTGCACCAATGCTGAAGCGGCCACACTTTATCTCAGACCATCTGGTGGTCAGAACGCAAAGAAAAAAAAACGATACCGCCATGGCTCCTCATCACCCATTCGTGCATCAACAAGGACAACAATGGAGGGGAAAAAGGGGTTGCGTAACAAGCTCTCGCTCTCCCGATAGCTTTTACAGCCGAATCTCCTGCTTCTCCACAAACTCCATGAGGAACAAAAGGGAAATGGGAAAAAAAAAACACGCAATTCAGTGTTACAGCAGCACTCAAAGCAGCGCTTTCAGTGGATTCACAGCGCAAGGAACTTCTTTTTTTGGCAAATTTGCTGGCTGCAACAGCAAAAGAGTAACAATTTGCACATCAAGCTTTTTTTCGTGTCACTTCTGGAGAAACCAGCCAGAGCCAATTCAGAAAAAGGCATCTCTGTTTGCAGCAGTGCATTTCAGAGCCTCTGCTTCCTGTTCTGACAAGGGAAAAAAGGGAACTCCCACCCCCACCCGGTACTAAAAAAACCAGGGTGTAAATGCATCAATGGCCCAACAGCTCTGTGTGACCTTTAAACCCCACTCGCATCCTTTACTACACAACAGCACTTCCTCTTTCTAGCTTACATGCTGGAAAGTCAGTCCACATTGTACGGGCAAAGCTGCTACTTTATGTTACGATCGTCCTGAGCTGTTATTTTATGATAGTTGCGTGAATTGTTTTGGATTGCTTTTGTTGACCTCCAAATCCTTAGGCTGCCCGAGCTCATCCCATAGCATCTCTTTTTGAGGCGCATTCACACCAGAGCCATTTGTTTGGTCTCTTCGTCAAGCAGATTCGAGCTTGTTTTCTTCCAACGGTCTGCTTTGATTGGGTGGGTATGAAAGCTCATAGTGCAGATCAACAAGGGAACTATCGTACACCTAAAAAAACACGAGTCTCGGTTCACTTTTGCCTTGTTTACAGTGTGATAGGCATGTGGACTACATGTGATTAAGTGGAGGAAAAACCAGGAAGTGAGCCCGCATTGCTGGCCTGCTGCTGATGTTACTGAGCAGTTTTTTTCTTTTGGATCCTGACAAACCAATGAGCCAGGTTTTTATTCCAGTGCCAATAAATAAAAATGTATGTTGAAAAAAGTTATACATTTCGAAACTTTTAATTAATTTAATTAAATTTAGGAAGCAAGAAGGTTGTGGATTTTTTTCTTTTGGTGCACATCAACAAAGAATATATGTGTTGTGTGTGTGTGTGTGTGTGTGTGTGTGTGTGTGTGTGTGTGTGTGTGTGTGTGTTTTAATAAAGTAAACAGCTTCACCTGTTATTGCAATCAGAATTTATTGACTGGACTTCAGATTCTTCTGACTGGTTCTTTTTTCAGAGAGAATGAAACAGCTGTGTGAAGTATATTTGTGTCGTTGGAGCTCAACATATTATGGGGATGCGCAGGCTATAATTATGATACAGACTATAGTGCCATTCCAGTCATTCGACAGACAACACAAACACACTTAATCCATTTCACAAGGGTTTTTTTCCCACCACTTTATAAGACGCCAGATATTACAGCCCCTTTTATCTCGACAGTTACGTTGCAGAAGAGGACTTCCTCACAACTTTCTTCTTCAGAAACGAATGCCCATTTTAGAGTAAACAAGAGCAAATAAACAAAACTACTCACCCGTAACTGAGGCTTTGAATGTACCTCAAACGAAGGTGGCGTGTTGATATATACAGGAGAAAGTCGGCGCTGGTGTCTTTGTTACGGGAGCAGACGGCTTGTAACGGTGTTCGGTGTCCACTTTCATACACATTCAATATTCGCGCGGGCCAGACCATTCTGTCCAGCCAAAACAAGCTGCGACTTTTTAAAAAAAAGCTGTGATACTGTTTTTAATGGTGTGCGGAGTAGACACTTTGTTTACCTGCCCGTTACAAATGGCCGTTTGCTGAATTATCTTGGTTAGATAAGTTTTTACGGGTGAATCATCTACTCCACCCCTAAACCGCTCCTCACAATGGTACGGTCTGTCTCTCACCTCATTGGTCATCCGGGGTCTCCCCTCACTTTTTGGAGGATGCGGCGTACCTGATGTCAAGGCAACCACGAAGTCTCGCGGGAACCAAGCACGAGACGGGCCTTTGAAATGACGTAATCTATATGCGGAGCAGGCGCTTCTACAGACCTCTGGACGGACTCGGGGAAATGTTTTTTAACCGCCATTTAACACGTTTGCTCTTCATACATGAATGAAAATCCAGTTTTTCAGTTACACTGATAAGGACAACATGCCTGCAACTTGAATTCTTAGTTTTGTCTTCTTAACCCGTTCAATTAAGCAACTCAGAGAGCTGAAAAACAGCTTAAATAGCTTTTTTAGAGATAATAAAATAGAGAGGGAAAACACATTGCTATGGAAACCTTCATTCTGAAATGTCAGATTTTTTTATTGTCTGTAAATGCAGCATTTACTGGTGTCCTCCTGTTGGCCTTGTTTCTTTTTTACAGAAAATAAATAAATGAATGAAAGATGATCAGTGTAACTGTGCGATGTGTGTTGATGTGCGTCCTCCAAACAACCGATGGCTGTAAAGAATATATGAATGAAAGCACAGGTTAAAGGTGTGATGAGGACAATCTGAAGCAGAAGTTACCAGAGCCTTCCTGACAGCTGTGTCATCATTTTGCCCTGGTATCCCGATGAAAACTGTTTGGTAAAATGAGCTGGTCCAAAGCATCCAAACGGCAGTCACACGCTATATTGGATGCATGGTGGGGCCTTGCTCATGGGGGGCCTCGTGGAGGAGGCGTGGGGGGGCGGCTAATGACAAAACAAGCTGAGAGGTGAGCTCATGTTTTGGCAACAAACTGCTTTAATTAACTAATTCCGGATGACCTCAGCACTTAGAGGCGGACTGGTTTTTTTTCTCTCCCCAGCACTCGCCGCACCAGACTCCCACAAGGACGGGCCTTGTTTATTCTTCCCCTTCACAAACCACATGGCGCACCTCCTTTTTGCCTGTGAGCCCCTTTCACTCGGAGATGAGAGGCTGGACGAACGCAGATAAGGTGGAGAGAGCTCGAGGTGTTTTTCAGCAGAAAGATGTTTAGTCTGCACAACTTTTGTCCCTGACATGAATCCATGTGACTTCCTGCCAGTGGAAGCTATTTTAACAAATGAAGCTGACAGGTAACATTTGGTGACAGTTGTTGCTCACAAGATCACAGAAGATGCTTGAGCACATGCCAACATGTCGCAGACTGTTTTGTTTTCGGTGCTCCCTGGTCTTGTTCTCTGTTGGTGCAGCCGTGATTTGAACATTTTTCGATGATGTTTACAACCGAAAGTGAGACGTTGTCGCCTCATGCTCATTGTAAACAGATGGAGCCTAGCCGCGTGTAATGGTGTCTTTTTGTGGGTGAGGAGGAGAGCTGTGCACGTCCTCTTAACATGAGCCTGCTGGTCTTTGTTGGTCCTCATTTTTCTGCTTACGTAACTCTCTTATCTCTTATATCAGCGATGTGAGCCGTTGGCATCAGAATACCCCCCCCCCCCCTGCCCCCCCCCCCCACACACACACACACCTTCAAAACAGATTCAGTAAGTGAGCAAGTATTCAGAACAGTTTATCAAGCAAGCCATGTTCGCTCTCTTGAGCGCTTGCCAGAGGGCTCAGGATCATGTTTCTTTCCAGAGCTGTTCCCTTCTTATGCAACCCAGCAAACTATTTACCCCGCAGAGAAACAGCAAAGCAATGCCCGCACCGCAGCCTTTGTTTTGCCACGAGCCAGTCAAAACCAGCAGACTGGCTGTTGTTTACCACCTGTACAGCTTTATTGTCTCTTCGATAACTTCCAGTAAAGGAAGAGGAAACCGGACTCTGACCCGCCGTCGAAAGCACCAGACTTCAGAGCAGAGGAAATCATTCAAGGGGCCCTCCTGGAAGACGTAACGTCACCGGCTGCTGAGGGGCCGAAGTCAGGGGCCTGACCAGACAGGGTGGAAGACATAGTAAAACCGGGCTTGTCTGCTGGATGGCACTCCTGTGGTACATGATGCATCACTTAAGCTGCCGGATTGTGGAGTAAATTCTATGAGGCCTTCAATTCTTTCAGGGAAAACTCAGAAGATTTATCAGGAATGATACTTCTTAATGTCTGAAGCTCCGCCCAATCAGCTCTCCAGAACATGCACGCGGCATCTTTTTAACTTCAGTGTTGGTGGCAGGGATGCGGAACTACTCAATTTTTACAGTGGTTTTGGTTTTGACTGCAAGTTCATTAGTTTTGCTTAATTTTCCTTTTGCAAAAAATGCTTTGTTTTAGTTTCCCTTTAGTTTGTTTTTGTGATACTTTTAGATTTTTAGAGACAGATGTTGGGGCTTAATGAGTGTCATGCATTTTTAGAGCATTTTCAAACAGGCTACTCTCATTCATGCTGATGTTTGAATCAATCTCCAGTCGTAAAACTACCATGGAAGTCTTATATAGACCAGGTAATTTCACTCTCACATGACTTTGATGTAGGTTGCAAAGCCAGGTTTTTAGTTAGTTTTGTAAATAGAAAACACAGTTTAAGTGAGTTTTTATCTTATTCATAAAGCTTAGTTTTTATCTAGTTTCAGTGAAAGGCATGCTCACCGATCTCGCACAGTGCACCTCAACCTAGCTTTCCTTCTCCCTCCTCAGTCCCGCCTCCCTTCTAAGTTCAACACACACCTATGCCTGACCCCTTTTGTTTTCGATGAGAAACGTAGAGAGCATCACGACTGATGGAGTCAGATTCAGAGGCACTGACACTTATTGTAACAAATGCATGTACTCCAACACAAAGTGTTGGTACCATAAACATCTGGCAGAAAGAGCCAGGTTCACTTTCGGGGTGTGGTGTGTTGGTGCTGAGAAGAGTTTGCATGATCCTTCTGTTCCTGCATTCCTTAAAGGAACCATTTGTTGGATTCCAGCATCGCACAACATGGTTGACAAAGTGCTGCTACAGGAAAAAAACAAACAGACATTAGTAGTGGCTAGCATTTTTAGCCTCACAACCCAAAGGTCCTGGGTTTCAAAACCAAAGTTTGGACTTTGTATATGTGTGCGTGGCTGAGGTATCGCCTACTTTTGACCGCTTCAGTTGTAGCCAAGTGTGATATCCTAGGATGGGTGGATGTACCCATGCAAAGTCCAACTGACAGAAAGGCTGTGTGTTGAGTAGGAAACCTGTTGGGGGTAAGCATTTATATATGTGTGTATAGATTCCCTAACTAACATATCGTGCTGTAGATGTTTAAATGGGCCTCTTCAGAAAAAGAGGTTCATGACCCTTCACAGTGTGGCTGCTTCAACTTGCATTAATCAAACTGATTTTCCAAGAAGAAGGAGCTAATTAAAGATTCCAAGTGCCTCCTTTTTTCCATCACTCCTGGAGTTCAGTGTTTGAAGAACAATAATGTCGAGCCAGCCTCTTTTCTAGCAATGCGTCCCCCCCCCATCACTTCTTCAGCATACAGTATGTGTTGATTTGTGTTGTGTTTATCTGCGCTCTCATTGGGCGGAAGACAGCGGCGTTGTTTATGTGGTCAGTTTCCTGCCATTCAGGGGAGAGGGTGCGAGGCCGCTGCTGGAGAAAGGCCCGGCCCGGCCCCCCTGGGGATGCAAGGCGGTCCATCACGGCTGACAGGTCCGTGCCACGAAAGCCTTCCGCCCAATTCATCCGAGCCGTGGTCCCGCTCCTCATCAATCGGCATCAATTCATGGAACCTCTCAGGAAGTCGGTTGTTCAAAAATAGCACACTTTTTTTTGGAAGTCACGTGACGAGCTTATTCCACTTTATTACGCTTTCGTTTCCAGTTCTCTTGTTTATGAGTCCTAATCAGGCACAAACAAGTGCAGCCAACCTGAAGATTTATTGTCACTGTTCTGGGAAAGCGAGTCACCTGGAAGCTAAACATGGGGAGAAACTGCGACTGAACAGGCACCGGGAGAAGGCAGAGAAGCAGTCAGGACATGGCGGTCGGGTGACAGGGTGAGCCTGGCGCGGCGAGACTTCCAGCGTTGCCAACCGCAGCGTTCCTCTGGGTTTTCATAATGGTAGTGTACAGCTGTGTTACCTCCACTCCATGGAATGTGAGAAAAAAAAAACAGAAAAACTGACACACGAGCACAGAAAGGCAGTTGCGGAAGAACAGTGGTGGTGGTGGGGGGGGCCCACTCCGAGCTCATAAACAGGCGGACAAATTTCTGCACGGTTTTCGGCATCCACCAATAAAACCAGTGAGACGCTCACGTGGTTCCTATTATTTATGGCCATAAACATAATGCGGCCGTAACTCTGCAGCGCTCAGCAAGCGATGAAGACATCACGTAGACTAGAAATGTTTTGCTTCCAGTATGTTTTTCTTGTTGCATGATGTTCCAGAAGGTAACTCAGCCCCCGAACAACAAAGACGTGGTTTTTCCTACAGTTCAAGGCGTCCGGTCGGTGGTGTAGTTTAAGAGTCATTGGAAAGATTTTGGGGAGATTATGACTTGAGAACGCAGAAGATATGACACAGAGAGACCTTGTGCAGAATGACATTCATGAGGAAATATTAAAAAGTTCTAGAAATCTGGCCTATTGATCCCTTTTGGTTACAGTTTCACAGCCCTACTCAGGCTTGACATGGGAACTAGAATTCATTTGTTTACTTCAGAGGTGATTATAAACTATGGATTAAGAGGCAACATTGTTAATCTGAGCTGTTCGAACTGCATATTTTTTTTGATCCCTAAACTTAATTTTTTGAACTGCGCTTTTTGTAGGTGTGTTTACATTGGGGGGTCTCTGCTCCTGCAAGGGTCCCTCAATCGCCAGAACCTTGGGGACAGCACTGGGCCTGCGGATCATTTAGTACCTCACCACACACTGTTTAAATTGACATCAATCTGCATGGTTTTATTTTGAAAAACCATCATATTTTTCTCTCTTTTCATTGCTTCACATTTTTTCCCATGCAATCAAACAAACTTTAGTATTTATTAGTCGGATATTAAACTCCTTATGATATGAAAAGCATTTTTTTTGCATCAAAGTGCCAAAAAGGTTGATGCCATTTGTGCAGAAAATGCTGTTCACGTTTGTGACGACCACACTTGTTTTCATTGTTGTCAGCTGAGGTTTGTTGGGAAGAACAATACAAAAGTGTGGGGGGGGAAGTGGTTCACTGTAATTTCAGAGATTAACTTTCGAGTTAAACTTTTCCAGTGAAGCTTTAAAAAAAAGGGAAAGAGTAACATGTTACTTGAGTTAAGACAGAATTCAGGGCTGAGCTTAAATACTTGATCACATTTGAGTTCATCTGTGTTTCTAAAAACAAAAAAAAAGGCTGGTGAGAGCATTCATGCTAAATTTTCATTTCCAACTTTCTTTCCTGGGAATCCCCCTGACACGGCTCTGCGAAAGGCTTTGGAACCTTTATTGCACTTCAGGATTTTCCAAAAAATTACAGTGAAGCCAAACAGCGTTGAAAGCATACAATCACAATTTAGACAAAGCAAAAAAACCTTCAAAATAAAGCATCAATAGAGCGCAACCCCACCCCCCAAGGTTTACTTACCTGTACTTACACGATGTTCAAAAGTCATCTGCTTTCAGGTGACTTTCATTTGAAAGACTGTGGCCCTTTGGTACAGAAGTACTTTAGTACTTGTATTTTCAGGTTTTTGTACTACAAAGGTCATCCTTCCTGCTCCAAAGTCAATAACGTAACAGCTGATTCTTCGCCAACAGAAAGCGGTGGCCTGCCTTTGACAGGGTCTTTGCTCTAGCTTCATCTGGTGATAAAAAGCCAATTGGAAACAATTAGCTGTCTTGTAGTTCATTTGTAGCATGCAGGGGAGCAGGCCAGGCATAGGGGAGGAGGAGGGGGTGAGGGGGGGGAGGGGGAGGGGGGTTAGGCACAGAGGTCAAGGTTGACAGTTTCAGGTCAGGTGATCACAGGGTTGGAACAGATGGTGATTTAGCAACGTTTGGCAGCAGGTTCCCTTTGGGACATTGCAGACACCCCCCTGGGAATCACTTTCACATCAATGGAGGTGGAGAGAGGAGGAGGGGGGGGCAGCAAAGCATTTGCAAATGGGAGGAAGATGGAGGATAAAAACTGTGCAGCAAAAAACAGGGAGCTGAGGAGATGTGTTTTTCCTTTGGTCGGCCTCTATTGAATGATTTCTAAATGCCGGGGACGTGTCAATGAAATCATCAAGAAGGTCACAAAAATGTCAACCGACGAGAAACTTGTGATTTGGATCAGTTTGCTGATTTGAATAACATTTGGCAGCGTATCTATCTTATCGTTTGGCAATATCTGCTGTGCGGGTGTGGAAGATCAGGGTTGGGACTGTGACTTCCACTCCTCCTCTGCTTCTGTCAGAATGCGTCCCAATCCTCAATGCACCTTGTTGGTAAATCCGCTTCAGTCTGTATTTGAGTGTCATTGTCCTTTTTAACACTTTGATCAGAGTTGAGCTTTAGTTTACCGGGGGTGTTTCTATCAGGGGTGTTTCTATCAGAGGTGTTTCTATCAGGGGTGTTTCTATCACGGGTGTTTCTATCAGGGGTGTTTCTATCAGGGGTGTTTCTACACTTGAGTTCTTCTCGCAAACAACTTCCGATCTCTGAGGATTCGCCAGCTTTATAACCATCTGTGGGCACAAACATAGACAGGGTTCGCGATAGGCTCAGCTAATGAGAATTGACCTGTCGATCACTGACAATCAAGCTGTTCATCGTATTCCCAGTCTGCGTTTGAGTTGCTTGGCACAGAGACGTGATGTATTTGTTTTTTGCTGCGAAGGAGAGGAGAGGTTTGTTTCCAAAAGTGTGAAGACTGAGAGAAAACGACAACGGATCTGATCATTTCTACCTGAATGGGAATCTCTGAGTCACGAGCCAGAGCTGCTGCCAAACACCTGAGAACAAAGACAACTAGTGGCAAAAGACAGAGAAAGAAAAACAGTTCTCTCTCTCTCTCTTTCTCTCTCTCTCTCTCTCTGTCTCATTCGACCCCTCTGTCACTTCCACGTCTCCTCTTTACAGACAACCAGCTGCTGCTTCCACACGTCCGTCCCGTCCGAGTGAGAGGCCTTTTTTTTCCCTCAGAGAGGAAAAAGAGAAGGATGAAGGGTAGGAGGAGGAAAAGGAGGAGGAAGAGGGACTGGCTGGATGAAGAGGGGAGGAGGGGGGGAGGCGGTGATTAGATGCTGTGGGTCAGAGGGCAGAGCCTGCATGTGTCGGGGCTGTTTTGTGCTCATTGCCCTCCTCCCTCCCTCCTGCTCCATCTCCACGAGCGCCGCTGTTATGACACACGTTCAAACTCTGTCGTGAACTCTGCAGTCTCTACACACACACACACACACACACACACACTCTCCTTAAACTGCTGTTGGAGGTCCAACAACTGCCCCCCCCCCCGCTTGTAAAAACACGGGGTTTTAACCACGGCCATAGGAGATGGGGTTCAGCTCCGCAGCAGAGTTGGGGTCAGCACCCTGGGGGGAAAGAAAATCCCCACCAACCACCACCCCTCAGCACAGAGGCACCCTTGGGAGAGGAGATCCATCCATCTATGCTGTCACCTCTTTCTCCACACACAGCCCCTCCACCTGCAGCGCTCTATGCCCTCGCCTCGTCCTCACAATGTTCAAGTGAAATGTGACGCAGACTGAAGATCATCTGCCTGAATGTCAGTTATTGCATGTCGGTGATCTGCTGGACGCCGTTCAACCGAGACTTGTGTCCCTCTCGTCGTCTCTGCTCGGCCCAGCGGAGTGATCAGGCACATTCGTCCCTCCTCTCTCTTTCTCTGCCTCCTGGAGGTCTATTTATGCATTACGCCGCTCTACAACACTCCCCTCCTTTTATTTCCTCTACAAAATTGGCTTGTTCACCACCCACTCCTCCATTTTCTCCCATGTTAATCCCGCGTCCCTCTGCCTGGCTGCTCCTCACCACTGATAATGTTAGACAGATGATGCAGAGTGTGCGGCAGGAGCCCCTGCAGGAAAGCATGAACACCCACCCCCCGACCACCACCACCACCACCACCCCATGGACCCTCAGATAGAGGCACATCACGGCAGCATGAATTCAGCATGAATTATGGATGTATGAAAATGAATTATGAAATGAAGATAATATACATAGCTACCACCAGAGAGGCAGGCTTTGGATGCTAGAGCGCGGAGGCAACAGTCGGATCGGAATGGTTGTTTTGTCACGTTCAACTGTGTTCAACTTCCAGACGTCCCTCATCTGGATCGCCGCTGTTGCTCTGCAGCTGTGTCAGCGGGACCTGACCGTGGATCAGATGTTGTCGCGGCGATTACGCCCCCCCCCCCGAGTCAAAGCTATCCCTCTAATCCTCAATATCAATTTGAAAAAAGTCACGCAAAGCTCAAGCACCAAGCATTTGTCTGCCCGTCTCTGTGGGTGCATTCAAACGCAGCGAGCGCGGCGTGACGTGGGACACGTGTGCTGGGTCTAATGGAGAATCATCTTCAAGTTAACGCGTTAACTGTTGGAACATGAACAAGAGGAAACTGGTGCCTTCCAGGATGTGAACTCTTGACTGTTTTGACCACAGTTCAAACCAAACCTAAGGCAGCTCAACCCGTCAACGTTTCCTCCCTGTGAGACACCTTGATCCAAAACCAGGATATCAAGGCATCGCTGGTTGATTGCCCAGTGAGGGGCTGTTGGTGAGCAGTGTGTGTGGGACTCCTGTGGTCTTTGCTGGAGAAGAAGGTGTGTTGTCTGGCCTCTGTAACTTGGGGATGGTGCATTCATGCTTTTCTGCATGGAAAAAATGTGCGTGTGTGAGTGCATGTGTTCACGAAACATGTAAAACATTTCATGTGAAATCCTCAAATGACAAATCCAGTTTTCTCTGTTCCTTCAGGTTCAACACTGACACTGTGGTGGAACAAAATAAAGGAACGGAGATATGCTGAGCCGGCTTTCTGCAAGCAGTATTTGACTTGGCCGACCTCAACCCAAACATACGGAAGTCCTTTCAAGAAATCAAGTGGACCTCCCCCCCGGTTCAAAACAAAACACCCCTTCACCACTGACTGAGCACACCAACAACAAGCACCAGAGTAAATGGAAGTGTTGTCATGCTACAGTCATGCAGACACAGGACCTGTAAAGCAAACAGTGGAGGGAAAAACAAGAGTGAGGGAAAGTACATAAAAATCTAAAGACTAAACAAAAACAAGAATGAACAAACAAGCAGCGAACCCGAAAATATAGTACACACACACACACACACACACACACACACACACACACACACACACACACACACACACACACACACACACACA
>JAUESF010010204.1:0-11747 GCA_032274765.1 Malacoctenus tetranemus | reverse complement strand
ACACACACACACACACACACACACACACACACACACACACACACACACACACACACACACACACACACACTTTCTCATATTCCACGAGCAGCGATGAGGCAGAGCTTTGTTTCGGAGTCGGTAAAATAGTCGGAATAAAACTTCAGACAGTAAAAGATGATGAAAACACTTTGGTTCGACTGCATTCAGTCGAATTAACGTCTCCAAACACTCCGAGCTGTCGGCGCTCTGACTTGCGATGCGGAGTGGGCGGGCCTTCTGTGTGTGTGTGTGGGGGGGGGGGGACGAGTTGAAATTCTGGACGCGCCGCTAGCGAGCGGTCAATTACTCCCCCAACCTTCCCATGTCGCGCGGCCGTGTCCGCGTTTGTTTCCCCGAGTCCTCCAAAGCCTCCCGACTGTCTCGTCCTCAATTAGAGGCGGCTTTGTTTATCACACGGATCACACAACTGTCGGCGTGGACGCATCCCACTTCTCCCCCCTCCTCTCTCTCTCTCTCTCTCCCCCACCGTCCTTACATTTGAATCCTTATTCCCTCGGCAGCGCAGAGGAGACTGTTAGATTAATCAAAAGTCTTTTGAGGGTGGCAGAGGAGGAGAGGAGCGGCAGGGAAATGAAGGGGAGGGTGTTGCCAAATCAATCCCACAAGTCAATTTGAGGCCCGCGATCATCTGCACAATAAATAAACAAGGAGAGGGAGCGGGGGATGGGGCGAGGGAGGAGGGAAGGGAGAGGGGGAGAGGGGGAGAGAGTCGGCAGGACACAGAGTTAAGCTGTGCAGAGGGCATCTGCAGGCCTGCGCGCTCTGCGGCGTTGCATCGTGATGCACAGTCGGTCCCCCCCCCCACACCGGAGCGAGGGGAGGATTACAGTCGTCTGTGAGCGGGCACGCAGAGAGGAAGCTGTGGGCCGAGGCCGGTGGGTCGCTCTGCTCGGTTCCCGGTGCAGGACTGCACGAGAGCGCTGCGATGTGACCACAGAACATCGTAAATTCAAATTAAAAGGATAATTCAGTGACTGGCCCTTTAAGAGAGTGAGAGAGTTTGGAAGAGTAGAGCTAAAACAGGCCTCTCGGAGGTTTGCGCTCTGCCGAGTGTCCTCCTGCCTTCAGCAGCCAGCCTCTCAGGCCGCGGATCAGTGAAGTGATTCCAGGACTAATAAAGATGCAGAGCGGATTTGCATCAGCAACAAGTGAACCAGGCCCTCCTCTCTCTCTCTCTCTCGCTCTCTCTCTCTCTCTCTCTCTCTCACGCGTCGTCATTGGAGTAAAGAAATGAGCTTTAAGGGCTCAATAGTAGATTAAATGACTTGGAGCTGAGCGTCATGCCCGATTTCCCTGGTGGTCGATGGCCCTGATGACAAGACGACTACCTTCACTCTGCTGTTATTTAACTTCTCCCTCCTCCCCCGAGCTTTCCTCCCATAACTGATTCCTCTGCGCTGTTATCTGTCTTCCTTTCACTCCCATCTGTCTTTCCTTTCTTCTCTTCCCCCGCTGCTTTCCGTCTCTCCCCCCCTCCGCCTTGTCGAGAATTAACATCTTCCTTGTTATCTCGCCCTGTTTTCTCTTTCTGTCGTCTACATTTTTCTTTCTTATTTGTTCTCCCCCCACTCCCCCCTCTCCCCCCCTCGGCTCCCCTGTTGCCGGCCATCATTCCCTCCGTCCCGTGAAACCGATACTCCTCCGCCCGGCGTCCATTCGTCTCTGTCCCGTCCCGTCCTGCCCCGCGGCCGCCTCTGCTCGTCTCTCCGTCTCTCCCCCTCCTCTTGTCTCCGCCTTGTATCCTCACTTCCCCCCGTTTAATATGCTCCGCGCTCTCCTCCTCATCCCCGGCTCGCTCCGCCGCTCTCTTACCTCTCCCCTCATCCGGGGCGAGCGGCGCGCCTGCTTTCCATGTTCACTTTTTTTTCCCCTCTCCTTGAATGCGGCAGCTCTCACACAGAGCCCAGTTTCCCCTCGTCTGCCTTTCAAGACGGGAGTTTTCGGGGGAGTTTTTCTCCCCCCCCCCCTCCCCCCCTCTCCTGCCCTCTGTGAAGGAGCATTATCGAGCACTGGGGGAAAGTTAGACAGAGAGCGAGCAGACTTGTTCCACAGCACTGAGAGAGATAAGTCAAATTTCCCTCCAACAGTGGGGAGTTGGTAATTACACTGGATAAAAACTCAGGGAATCAAGTTCCTCTTTATGGCGTCTCCGATGTAAACGCTGACAGACTATCGCTGCCCCCCCCTCCTCTTCCTCGCTTTTTGTCCGTCAGACTCTGTACGTCTCATTTCAGGGATTTTTACTTCTTCCAAAGAAAGACTTCTAATCCATCAGTGGTCTCAGCAGCAGCTCCATCCCTCCTCCTCACCCCCCTCCATATTGTCATCTCTCTCCTGCGTATGTTTCTGTGAGCTTCCATTAAAGTTCAGCCTCACACTCCGTCTCTCACGTATATCCCTGAATCTCTCAACAAGACTCGGCCAACTTGGATTGATTCGTGATAAATCGGACGAGAACACGCCAGAAACACCCGTACGGCCCGTTAAAGCGCCTCTTCTGCAGCAAATAGATAATAAATCTCGCTCGCTCGCTCGCCGTCCTCCTCTCTCGCTCTCTCTTCCTCTTCCAGCTTCGTTACATAACGGCCCGCGAGAGCCAAGAACATCGAAGGAGAGAGGAGCGGAGGAGCAGGGTGGGAGAAGGGGGCGGCGGCTCCTCTGACCTCCCACCAGAGGGGGGAGACACGGTGATTGAGGAGCCATCAGCCTCATGCCAGCTGCTCCTCTCGCGAACCACCGCCTGCACTCCCTCCCCCCCACTCTCCCTCCCACCATCTTCCTCTGCCAGCCAGGCTGGTCCTGTTGTCTCAGCACCACCTCTCTCATCCTCTGCCTCACTTTTCTCTTTCACTTCCAGCTCTGTGACATCTCCCTCTGTCACGTAGTTATGGAGGCCCGCAGGGAATCGAGTCAAAAAAACACGGAGTAATAGAAAAGTATTCCAAGGCCGTACAAACGCTACTCTTGTCACATTTTGTTCTGTTACATCCCCTCAGGGCTTCTGTACCTCCTTCCAAGTCCCCCCCACCCCCACCTGGCTCCCCCTTCGATGTCCTGCCACTGTGACACGGTCTGGTCGAGGACAACTGGTGGGGTTAAGGGAGCTGCTGTAAAGCCAAATCACCCAGGCAGAGGAGGGAGGGAGGGAGGTGGGGGTGAGAGGGAGCCAGTGCACCTGTGGGGCCGTGCTCCTCGCAGACCCTCGGAGGTCGGTGGTCCAGTGTCAGTCCAGCTGCTCGCCAAGGGGAGGTTTTGGAAGTCAAACAGTGACAGCTGCTGGCATGGACCACCTCAAGACCCTTACACCATCAAAAGTCCATCATTGGACTCTTGGATTCAGTAATCCTGTGAACAGTGTTCGCATTAGTAAAAACCTGGTGACTCTGAACCAACTATCTGCTTCTAGCATCGATCTAACATGTTCGACAACACAAGGCAACTGCCCCATGGTCACACACAGCCAGGGGGCCCCGGACCCCCCCCCCTTCATCACTGCGGTAAAATTCATTTACAGTAATTCAATTTGAGAGTCCCACCATAGCGCCGCCCACCACACACACTGTCAAAGTCTTTGCATTACAACCTTCTTTTCCGACCTTCAATCGAGCAAATATTTTTTTTGCTTACAATGTGCTTATTGCTAAATCAAATTGCGGTTAATCTAATTAGCAAACACCGAGGGAGCCGGGGGTAAACGGGCGGATTGGAGAGCGAGCGTGCGTGGGACCGGGTGGGTTAATTGGGGTTCAGGGTCCCCGAAGCTAAAGCCGCGTCGAACGGGATCCTGAACGTTTGCTGAGGACCAGATCGATGGAATGGACTCACAAACGTGCACAAAAACCCGTCTGAGATTGAAATAAGGAAGCTTCGGGGTTGTGCAGCAGTGCACATTTTGCAGCCGCGCGCACACACACACGCGCGCACACACCGGGGGTGTTTCCCAGCACTTGCTCACGCAGCAGTTTCCGGCCATTCAATGTTCTGTGCAGTCAGGTAGACGATTGTGTTTCGGCTCGATACTCCAATAATGTCAATCACCCGACGATTCCTGCTTGGATGAATAAATAATCTGACTCGCAGGGGGAAAAAAGCATAATTCATGAGTTTTACGGGACTTACCTGTCAAACCCCCCTTCCCTCCACACACACACACACACACACACGCGCTGACTGTGACGAGCCCACCGATGGCTTTAAAGCGCGTCCAGGAACTGATGGAGTTATAGTTGCTCGAGCACCGACCGTAAGTCAGACCCACGCAAACACTCGGGTGACCTCCGCTGACGGATGTTTAATACCCCGACACACCAGGAGCGCTTGTTACGCAACGCCGGCCTTTACATCCGCCGGGGGGAAACGAGCCCCCGTTCGCCTTCAGACGTGCCCCCGCGGTATCAGGCCATGAATATTTCAGATCGGACACGAGAGTGTTTAAAGTTCAGTGTGCGGCGTGTTTGCCTGGGCGGGGGCGCGTCGTTGCATAAGAGGGAGAGGCGAGAGCGGCTGTAATCAGGGATCGCGCCGGCTTTTCCAGTGGCGATCCAGACAGAAGCGCCGCATGTCGTTCAGTCGCTTTGGTGACGAACGTGGGCCGAAAACACATCCTCAGTGACAGAAATCCAAGCGGGGACCATCGCTGCTGCTACAAGTGTTCCTACAACCCCAGAAAAACACTGAAACACAAACTTTACTGAGGGAAAGACAGCCGAGACCCCCCCCCCCCCCCCCCCCCCCCCCCTGCCTCTCTGCAGCTCTCTGAGTGTGAGATTGTGCAAACTTTGTGCTTTCCCACCGACCCGGCGTTCAGAAGGAGGAAGAGTGCTGCGTAGCTGCTTCGGGGAGATCCTATGATTTTTATATTGATCTCTTTGGGAGGGCCACAGAGAGTCCAGGGGGCTCCGCGAGACCGTTGGCCGGGATGTTTACCGTCGGTAATGACCACAGCGGTGACCCGTGGGTTTGTGCAGTTGCGGAGGGGGTGTGTGCGCTGGAGTACACTCAGCAGCTACGGAGGGTTTCTGTACAGGAGGTTATGGGTGGGAACCTCAGCAGATTTCTGTGGCATCACTGTGCTGCTGCAAACTCGCATATTCAAGTACTTTTTGGATGTTTTGGATACAAGATCAAATCGGGTCACTCGGAGATAATCAGACTGAAGCACCTCACCCACAGGTTGATGTTGGTTAACCTCACGTCTATTGTTCTTTGCTGTCTGCATGTTACATTAGTGATTTATCTGCTTGCATCAGAGGAGATATCAATAATCCTGCACACAATGTTCAACACGTCCGGGCGAAGCGCAAACAGCAGCTGCCGAACGGAGCTGGATCTAATCCTGCTGCTCGCGAGCTCACGTGACAGCGTGCGCAGCTCTGAGTTAAAGGTCAGGGAGACTGTTAGCAACGCAATCTGAAACAAGGGCGTCAGGAAAACTTCCTCCGTGATACATGACGCAACGTTAACAAAATCCCACTCGGCGGGCGCTCATTTTCAGCCTGATTGATCCTCGCGTGGATCGAAGCAGAAAGTGCCTCCTCACTTAGATACACGACTGTCCTGCGAGGAAAGCCCCCCCCACCCCCACCCCTTCTCGGACGTCCTCTGATGGAGACTCCCCACATACAAACAGGCCTTCTCAGGTTAAAAAAAAGGGGCCACGGTTGTGATTGTGTGACTTACAGAAGGAGCTGCTTTCGTCCTTTGTGCCTTCCATGGTGCCATCCGGCAGCATCTGGAGGTAGAAGCCGTGTCTGCAGTAGAGCCGCGTGACGATGCCCTTCAGCTGGGGCTCTGCAGAGCAAACACAGCATTAGACACACGTTAGCGTCCACGCCACATACACACGTGCGGGGCGACATGCATTATTGTGCGCGGCTACCTGCGAGCATGTACGCCGAGTAAACAGGAGGCAGGTCGGAATATTTACCCGGTGTATCAGTCAAACAGTGGAGTGAGTGTGTGTGTGTGTGTGTGTGTGGACTTCATAGATGACTGATGGGACCTTGGTGTTTGCTAAAAAGAAGCATCCTTCACCGACAGGTTTAAATGAGAGGGGAAAGGTGCTTTTCTTACGTGTAGGAATGTATGAGGACGCCAATTTTATGTGCTTTTTTAGACCAATTCAAGGAACTCCCAGGGGATTTTAAAAAGTCTGCTCAGTCATAATTATTTTATTTAACATATTGTTGAAGAATCTAAACTTCACATCCATGTTAGACTTTCCTACAACTGTTGGGACAAGAATAAAAGAGGTACAATACCAACTGTACTTCAGCCAACTTCTTACAACTGCTCACATGTAAGACGGCAAAACCTGAACAAACAAACTCGAGCAACTTTCACAGGCGCGCTGAATTTTTAAACCACCGTCTCCCACCCTTCTGTTTACCCCCCAAACACCCACTTTATTTGAGCACCTGTCGTCATTTATTCAGATCGCAGCCAAGCCCCCCCCCTCCTCCTCCTCCCCGGTTTGTTTACGACTGCCCCCCGCCCCCCCTCACGTCCGGAGACGAGCCGTCTCCCTCCAAACGGCGGCGCGCGGCGTCTCTCGCCCCTTCAGGCCACTCACGCATGACTGAGGGGCCTCTTTCACTCCAAAGTGCTGAGGGAGACTAAATAGTGGATCAGAAGGAATGTCAGAACGCTGAAGTGTTTCCACAATCAAGTTTTAATGAGACGCATCAAATATGGATGAGGACAGAGAAGTACGGGGGCAGCTGGCAGTTGGCCCTCGGTTGACAGCAGGGGCGTGTGTGTGTGTGTGTGTGTGTGTGGGAGAGAGATAGACTCTCTCATTTAAATTGTCCCTGAAGTCCACAGAAAACGATGATGTAACACAAACAAATATCTCCATTTTTTTCAATATAAACTTTACTTCAGAGCTCTTATTCATATTTCAGAGTGTGTGTGTGTGTGTGTGTTTTTGGTCAGGATTTGTCACACGTTTAGCAGGTTAAAGCTGCACATCCATCACGTTAGAGAAGCCTCACAAAACAAAAGGTCCTTCCCACGCCTGCACTTCAAGCCAATTATGTTCAGGGCTTCTGTTTTTTCCCCCTCGCGCCAAAACAAAACATTTTATTCCAAACTCGAGGAGAAAATGTTTGGAAGTGACTCAGAAACTCGTCGCCCTGAACTATCACACGACTGTAGCTCATCCTGAGTGGATGATACTCTTTAGATGAGCGGTGGTGGACAAATATCCTGTTGGAGGCCACGTATCACATGCTGTGCCTCATGTTTGGTGTCAGAACTGTGTATTAGCATTGACTTCTGAGTCAAAATTTGTGGTTCAGGCTGTTGTCGGTCGGAACAGGGAGCAGTCGCACGCTGTTTGAAATGTTTGACGTGCAATACATTGAGTAGAAGCACAGAGGCGGCAGTAAAAAGAGTTAATCTTCTTTGGCTGACTGGAAAAAAAAGGAGCTTTTTCTCCAGAAACATGTTGAGCAGACTTCAAACGCACGAGTATCTCCTCCGTCCAAAAATACCCCGCGAATGGTCACACTTCAACGCGATACTGGTTGTCACTTCTTTTAGCGAAGCACAACGCGTCGTTCGTTCAACCTCAGACCTCATTTGGGAAAAAAAAGATTATTTCCAAGAAGTGCCGTAAATCTCCGGCCGTGTTGGAGCGCCATGTTTGTGTTGGGTAACCTCTCCCCCGCGGGCTCCGGGCGCCGGCGGCGCCGGCCGGGAGATAAAAGCTCATCCAGCCGACGAAGGCCGACTGGACGCGGAAGGTCAAAACCTGGAGTGTGGTAATCTGCAATATCCCCGAGTGTTAATCCTAAATTAAGCCCCAGACCACACAGCGGGGGCCCTGTGCCGCTTTCACACATCAGCCGAGGAGGCCGGCGCCGACCACGGAGTCGAGAGGCGACGCCCGAAACCGCGGCGTGAGGATCTGACGTTCGCCCCGCGCACCTGCAGGAGCGTCATTAGCAGACTGCCACAGCAGCTTATTAAATAGGAATGCTTGTAAAAGCATTAATGAAGTGCAGGCGGGGGCGATGCAAGATTTAGGCGCTCTGCCCGAACTAATCCGCTTCACCGCTCCGCGGCTGGAGCAGCGATTACGCTGTACGTCGGAAACAAGAGGAAGCCCCTTCAAGTTGGGGGAGACGGTCGGTGACACACTGAAACAAACTTAAACAAACAGGGTGTTAATAATGTACATCGCTGCGACGCCGCTGTTTATTTCCACCGTATTAGTGTCGAACTATTTTCTCTCTCTGTTTTGGCAGCCCCCAAAAAAAGCCTCTTAAATGGCATTAAAACTACGAGACTAGAACAAATTCATGTTCCCCCGCAACATCGCAGCGTCAGTCAGCAGATAACACGTTTCAATGCAAAAACGCGTGCGGGTCGGTCTGTGCATGTTTATTCGCGCCCGAGGATTTGGGACCCCATAATCCCACCGACACCCGACGCCAATTATGGGGTGACCTTAATAAAGAATGGGATTAATTCCACTGATTAGGAATCCCAGCCATTAAAGTCACCCTGAAGCCCCTCCGGCTGCCCGAGGCCGCGCGTCAGACGACAACTGGGTAGCGGCGCGGGTTATTTTCACCCCCATTACACACTGCAGTTCTGGACGCCTGCGCGTGTGTGTGTTGGACACCTCCAGCCGAACGGGCTTGGCTGGAGGAGCGGCGACCGGGTGCCAAGAACCGCGTCTGCCCGTCATCTCAAAACACTCGCAGCCGACACTAAAGATGTCTCTGTCTCTTTCTGAGACGTTACCTCAGTAAACCTCCTGATGGACAGACGGGACCTTTTTTTTCGTCCCAAACTTTCAGTGCCGGAGCCCAAAAACGTTAGCGTTTATTGTGGTGGTCAAAGCTGCTGATTCACTTCTCCCCCCCCCTCTGAAAATGGTCTTTAATCCCACCAAACCGCGACACCATTAACAAACGACGGCGACCATCATTCAGCCGTGATGCTGCACATCTGCGCTCCCCGGAGTTCGACTCCGCAGCTGCCGAGCGAAGGGCGTTCGCCGAGATGTCCCCCGGCAAACAGATGGAAGCATAATAATCAGCCGTCGCCGCAGCGCTGTCAGCTTCAAGTGCTGTGACAGACTTTCGAGTCGGTTACAAAAGGGAAAAAAAACCCGAAATGCATTCCCTCTCTCTGCTAAATGAAACATCAGTAGCCGAGTCGTCGGCGTGTCCCGCTGCTGCGACTACCTGTGGGGAAAATACATTTATAATCTCAGAGGTGGAATCACATCTCTTCCTCCCCCCCCTTCTCTCTCTCCTCCTCCTCCTCACCCTGTCTACTTTTCTCCCCCTCTCTGCCACCTCTCCTTCCTCTGACTGACAGTCTGTCATTCAGCACTCCCTTCTGCCATTAAGTGCCGCTCCTCCTCCTCCTCCTCCTCCTCCTCTCCCCCCCCCCCGCTCCGACTTTACCGCATCAGTCGTTCACTGTTTTTAAAAGAGCAAAAGTAAGGACTTCCCTGCAGATTAGGTAGGCACTTTTTTGGGGGTGGGGAGGGTGAAAGAAGTTGTTGAGGAAGAGAGAGAGACAGCACGGGAGGAGATGAAGAATGACATGAGAGAGGAGCGAGGGCTGACGGTGACAGAAAATAAACAGAGTTGGGGAAAGGAGTGGGAAAAGCGCGCGAGGTGCACAGCCTCCAGCAGCGCGAGCAGAAAGCAGGTGATGAGCCGTCCCGGAGGAGTTCTCTCCCACAATCTGACCAAAGAGCCAGGGTTTTTATTCTGCCAGTTCTGAGCAGGACGACTGCGTTGGAGAACGTGTCACTGACGGAGACGGCGCTGCACGTGGCCCACGATGAGTAAAAAACGGGCTTGGAGCGACAGAACAGTGAAAATGTGCTTGAAACTGGCTCTGAGCTGGGTCAGGTACGTATCTGTATTGCAAAACAACGCACGGCCACAAACTCTCTGCTGCTTTGTGAGGTGATGCAACCGCCAGCCACCGGCCGCCCCTCCGCGTGCGTTTCCTCGTGGATTTCGCTGAAGATCGACATGTTTGAAGTGATACTTTTTTTTTTACATCACCTCTCACAACTTGAAGAGCGGCGTCGGCTCAGGAAAACACGCCGCCTGCTCTCCCACTGCGACTTCAAAGCCCGACCTGCCCGTGTGGACGTGGTCAGATCCACTCCTCGACTCTTCTCTTCTCTCTTCCGGTCTGCATGTCGATAAGACGCAGTCGTGACCCGGCGCGTTTCTTTTCATACAAAGCTCAAGTAGCTGTGATGTTTAGCAGCGTAAAACTGGAAGTCAGGAAACCTTTAAGACTCCCTTCGACGTGGCGTCACTTATCATTTATCTTCCTTTTTTCCTGAACAAGATATTTCCAGTCAGGGCTCAACAGATACTTCTACAGGTCTATACTGCATGCAGGTCTTCCTTCCTCTCCTGCTCCATTCTTTGCAGCTTTCACAAGAGCAGTTGGAAAAAACAGCGTGTGGAGTTGCTGAGAGGACTCACTGAGTTGCACAGTAAAGCTAACCCACTAACCTGGTAATAAAAGCCAACATTAGTAATAAAAAAAGGGATTGTTTTGGTAGAAAAAGGAACTAAATCCAACAATAAATCAACGCTAGCTGCGAAAAAAAAAACCCTCCACGAGTTCGTGTTCGCTGTATCGTAAAGATGCAGAGTGGAAATAAATACATTGTACCTGAAACAACGGCAGTAACTCAGTCAGCGAGCTGACAGATTGCTCTTTGTGCTGCGAGACAGGTGGGAACAAAGCACGGTTGAATTTTTTGCAAGTAATTACTCCTCGGGGCTGAGCAGCAGAGCAGCAGTAATTTACAGTTGCATGCTGCTTCGTGCAGCACGAGAGAGGAAATCTCTCCAGTCGCTGGCTGCATCGCCTGAGACTCGGGAACAATTGTCGGGCTGCCGTGCACGCCGCTCAGACGTCGTCCCCCCCGCCTTGTCCCAGACCGTCTTGGTTCCCACATGTCCTGCAGGTCAAAGGTCGCATTCAGTCTTATTGTGAAATCCTTCACCGGGGGGCGAGTTGGGTGCACGCCACGCTTCCCGCACTCCGAAACACTTCGCAGCTTTTCTCCGCAGCTAATAAGCTTGTTACTCCCCACTGACTCTAATATTGTCTTTCTTCCCCACCACCACCACCAGCACGAGAGCCTGAAGCTATTAATCCACGGACATATGGATTTTACAACTGCTAGTATTTCATCTCGCAGCGTTTATTGCCACCGACGGTAAACGCTCGACGGCAGCCGCGGAGGCAATAACACATCCTGTATTGGAATGAGAACAAGGAGCCGGATGATATGCAGATGATTTTTCACCATCGTGGAATAAAAAAAATCCCAAGACTTTCAGGTTGTTTGTTTACTTCTCCCTCAAACGTCACGCCAGCGTCTCATATTTCACGAGTCACATTAAACGTACCGCTAAATTGCATAAAATTAGGGTCTCGCAGTGGCCCGAGATGACAGTGAATAATGGGACGAGAGGCGGTGGGGGGGGAGCCTATATGGTAATGACCATATTTACAAGGACCATCAATCATCTCCAAACCGCCAGCAGCCTCATCCCTCATAGGACGGAGAGAGAGAGAGGGGCGGGACACCTTTCGAAACAAACTGCTTGTCCCTCTCCGCTGTTCGATTACACACACACACACACACACACACACACACACACACACACACACACACACACACACACACACACACACACACA
>JAUESF010010084.1:0-11756 GCA_032274765.1 Malacoctenus tetranemus | reverse complement strand
CATAAGCTTTCTCTAGGTCTACAAAGACACAATGAAGCTCCCTCTGACATTCTCTGTACTTCTCCATCAACATTCTCTAAATGTACACTTATATACAATACACTTCCATCCCCATCCTTAATCAGCCTAACCTGCTGCATGTCCTTCCCATCTCTGTCTCTCTGTCTCGCCAGCCTGTATAGATCAGTCTCTCCCTCCTTACTGTCCAACCTAGCAAACAAGTCATCGTATGCTCCTTGTTTTGCCTTTGCTACCTCTACTTTCACCTTACGCTGTATCTCCTTGTACTCTTGTCTCCTCTCTTCAGTCCTCTCTGTGTCCTACTTCGTCTTAGCAAACCTCTTTCTCTGGATACACTCCTTCACCTCCTCATTCCACCACCAAGTCTCCTCATCTATTTTCCTTCCAGTTGACACTTCGTGTACTCTCTTACTTGTCTCCCTGATCACATTAGCTGCAGTTGTCCAGTCATCTGGCAACACCTCTTGACCACCCAGAGCCTGTCTCAGCTCCTTCCTCATGCAACACTCTTCTTGTTTCAGCTTCCACCATTTTGTCCTCTGCTCTGCCTTTGGCCTCTTCATCTTCCTCACCACCAGAGTCATCCTACACACCACCATCCTATGCCGTTTGGCTACACTCTCACCTACCACTACTTTGCAGTCAGTGATCTCCTTAAGATTACGCTGTCTACACAGGATGTAGTCTACCTGTGTGCTCCTCCTTCTACTCTTAAAGGCCACCCTGTGTTCCTGCCTCGTCTGGAAGAAAGCATTCGCTATAGCCATTTCCTTTCTTTTTGCAAAGTCAACCACCATCTGTCCTTCTGTGTTCCTCTCCTGGATACCAAACCTGCCCATCAACTCCTCATCACCTCTGTTTCCTGCACCAACATGTCCATTAAAGTCTGCACCAATGACAACTCTCTCACTTCTAGGGATGGAAGAGTTGGACCTAGACTGGTCAAAGCTTGCCAGCACCATGACTGACGGGGCTCCTAGTATGGTGGGTGCGTCTCGGGGTCTAATAGGACGCATGAACCGGGAGATGGAAGAATGGGGTCTCACCACGCCGCTACAAGTCCACTGCTTAATTCACCAACAAACACTGTGCTGCAAAGTGTTGAAGTGGGATTCTGTCATGAAGGTTGTGGTGTCATGCATAAACTTCATCAGAACAAAGGGACTTACACACAGGCAGCTCCAACAATTCCTGTCTGAACTAGAGCCTGCGCACAGCGATATGCTGTACCTCACGGAGGTCCGATGGTTGAGCCGGGCCAGAGTTTTGAGCCGTTTTTATGAGCTGCTACCCAAAATTAACGCATTTCTTCATTCTAAAGGCAAAACAGTCCCAGAGATGATTGCCCCAGAATGGAAATGGAAATGGAAACATAAAAGCATTTGAGGTGAAACTTGCGCTGCACTTGGAACAAGTGAAAACAACACAACTTCATCCATCTCCCTGCAACCCAAAACCTCTCTGCAGAGAACCCAGCCGTTCCATTCCCAGCTGAAAAGTGTGTGGAAGCACTGGAAATGATGAAGGCTGAGTTCGGTGCGCGGTACATTGGTGTTTTGAACACAGTTACTAAAGAAACTGTTTTACGAGCTTTTAGATGAAATTTAAAGACCATTGGCCCGTCCAGCAGTCTGGTGCAGATGAATCCTCACACTGATGCGGGGACCTGCCACACCCAGCGCCATTGGATGTGACCACAACTTCATCCAAAATTGAGGCTACAGGATTGATTAAGAAGTGCAGTGTGTGAAAAGGGTTCATAAGTTTTCCCTCAGTGAAACGACATAAAACACTGATGTATGGGACAGCTCATCTGAATTCCAAAAACAGTGTGATCAACACTTATAGTTCCTAAAGACTCTCAGTGTTGTATCTTGAAGTCTGACAGAGGGAATATGATATATTTTGAAATATTTTAACAGCTTTATTCATGGGTGAGGAAATAAAACTGTTCCTTGTGTCTTCTTGCATCACTTCAACTTCTCTTGTTAGCCTCATCTGTGGAATACATATTGTGCAAAAACGCTCATTTGGGGAACATGAGAGCTCCTCTCACCTTGAATTCTCCTCAGTCAGTTTTCCACAAGAAAAAAAAATTGGTCACAGTCACTGTATACTGCTTGAAGGCCCCCTCGACTGCATCCCCTTTTCTTTTGCCCCGCACAGCAGTCGTAAAAAAAAAGAAAGCTTTTGTGGTGGGAGTTGTCATCCTCCACACTAACGTAAGCCTCCAGTGGGCTTCAGGTGACAATGAGGAAGATTGGAGTGGGGGCATCCAAATGCCACCAGACAACTTTTCCACCCCCAAAATCTGGAATTTTGGAAAAGCTCTGGAAAGCACAAGAAGATGAATTCACCACAAACACATTTTATGTCTGTCTGTCTGTCTGTCTGTCTGTCTGTCTGTCTGTCTGTCTGTCTATGACTCTCTGGCTACACCTCATGTAAAGCATGTAAGCAGTTTGGATTTACCATGCAAATACAGTCCAAACATGCACAACTCTTGCTTTTTTATTGATCCTTTTTTCATTTTTCTTATTTATTCTGTTTGACCTTAAAAAAATTCTTTTTTCAAAGTGAAGCAATGCCTCACTTAAATTCCTTTTGTGTACACAGTCCAATGAGGCTTATTACAATTCTGATCTCAGTGAAACAAGCATTTCATGGATCACAGATTGAAAAAAAGCAAACAAATAAACCCAAAACCATCAGAGGTAGAACACTTCCAGTCTGTTCTTCACACGCACTGTCATCTCTTTAGCTTTGACTAGAGCCATTTGGATTGCATTCCACAGGGAGCATAAAGGTTCAAAAGCATTCAGCAAATTAGTGTCAGTGGCTCGTTGTTTCGCCTTGATGTCCCTTTTGTTAATATCTTGTCAAGTTTGAAAAGAAAAGTGTGACAACCCAAGTTACTGCACATGGGTTTCTTGTTTGTGGACGTAAACCCTCACACATCTGGAAACTGCTCTGGCAGTAAATCGCAACATATTTCAAAAAATGAAGTTGACTAATTTCCCATTCAATCACGGTTATGAGCGGTTTCATTTACTCCTCTCTGTCTGCCCCGCCCCCTTTGGACTTTGCATCAAACACAGAGAAAAGGAGAATAGAGGTTCTCATTTTAGGAAAGGATGAATAACATCTGGGTTTTGCAGATGCATCCAAAGTGCAGCAGAAAGATGTTCTGTGGAGATACCAGGAAAATTTTTCATGGCAAGATATTCAAACATATGTAATCTCTTCTCCCATTCACAGCAGCATGAAGTTTAATGGAAACTGCATGCTGCAAAATGGTTAGTTAAGTCTGTAAAGTTTCCAACCCTGAAATGACCTGCGCTGCAGAACTCTCTCACTTCTGCTGTTCATATAAAGATAGAGCCTTAAGTAGCATAACCTTGTTAACAGCATCCCATTGTACATTCGCGAAGAATATCGATAGCATTGCAAGAGTGGAGCAGCTCCTGCTGCGCTCTACCCTCACCTTTTGCGTTGGAATTCCTCCGCTGTGGATGGTGTTGACCTCACGTCCCCATGATGGTCTTCGTCCTTGTGTCCTCCCACCAGTCTTTTTTGGTTTTGTGCAGTGCTTTGACCTCACGTGACCTCTCTGCTGAACGCCAGCCCCATGTTTCCACCTCTACCTCTCTATTCAGCTGCACTACAGCCTTGTATTTCTGTCTGTGGCCTCTCCACTCGGTTTGTACTGACTTAAGGTCTCAATTTAGTGATTGAAGACAGAGGTTTTCAGCCTTTGGCAACTGCCTTTCCCGCATGACGGCGACTGAACTCTCCTCTCACATCCTCTGCGGTGATGGTGATGGGGGAGGACCAAAGGTGAAGAGGGGCTGGAGGGCTGTGTTGATAGTGGAGCAGTTGAGGAGAAACGGTGGTGTGTAGGGGGTGCAGGGGGGACGGGTGTGGTCAAAAAGGTGCTAAGAGCATCGTTGGAGGACCTGGGGGGAGGGTGGGCAGAGACCATCTCATCAAACCTGTTGAAAACAAGTTTAGCTGATTGACCTCCTGTATTTTTCCTTCCATCAGCTGGTCACCCTTCCTGCTGTGACCAGTAATGGCTCTCATCCAACTCCGCACTTCCCTGATGTTGTTCTGCTGGAGCTTGCTCTCCAGCTTCCTCCTGAAGCTGTCCTTCCCCTCCTCAATCTTCACTCTCAGTTCCCTCTGCACGTTCCTCATCTCCTCTCTGTCTCCACTCCTAAATGCAGTCTTCTTCCTGTTCAGTCCTGCCTTGATGTCCTTGCTCACCCAGGGTTTGTTGTTAAGGAAACAGTGCACAGTCTTGGTAGGGATGATGGTGTTGCTGCAGAAATTGATGTAATCCGTGATGCAGTTTGTGAGGTCTTCGATGTCCCCTCTCTGTGCCTCACAGAGAACATCCCAGTCTGTTACCTCAAATCATCCCTGAAGGGTTTCCTCAGTGTCCGGTGACCACTGCCGAACAGTTCTGGTGACCACAGGTTGCCACTGAACTGCAGTGATGTAGAGTGGCTTCAGGAGCAGAATGTTGTGATCAGCTCTGCCCAGTAGAGGTAGAGCTGTTGTACTGTAAGCATCCTTAACATTAGTATACAGCAGATCTATTGTCTTTGGTTTTACGGTCCACAAACTGCTTGAAAGTGGGTAGAGTTGAAGTTTCCACTTGGTTTGCACTGACTTAAGGTCTCGGTTTAGCGATTGAAGAGAGAGGTTCTCAGTGCACATCCACCCCACTATTATGCACACAAATGAGTACAAAAAAAGAGGATTGCAGTGAAAATCATGATAGCATTAAAATATTATAAAGCATTAAAATCTTTCTTTTGAGGGGAAGGAACCTCTCCTGGAACCAGTGCAGTATGTTGTCCTTTAAATTTTGCATTTGGCCTCTACCCATTGGCTTATTTGCCAACATTAAGGTAAAGAGGTGAAATTTATCTTTGGCAGTTTTATTTGAAAAACTTCAACAAGCCTAGCCACAGAGCCAAACCCCCCTCCTTTTATGAAAAGATGCCTGTGGTAAACAATCATCGTTTCAAACTGTTATACTGAGATTATCGGAGTGGGATCACATCAGGTTGCTCAGACTTCTACAAGATTGAGCATTTATGGATCATTTGAGTGAGAAACGTTCGAGAGTGTTTTTTGAGGAACAAATTCCCTACAACTAGACTTTGAAGGGGAAGTGCAGGTGAATGGATCAGCTAATGGAATCCCTGTACCCCAGTCCCTTGTTGTGGCGTCAGCTGATCCATCAAGAATGCCCAGGGGTGTGATCCTTTCTAATCAGGACACATAAATTCATAAATTAAGACTGATTAAGTGATCAATTTACCTTTGTCATCGTTCTGTCAGAGCTGCTTAATGGGCTTCCTTGAGGGAATAAATGAGGAGATAAGTGGGACTGAAGGTTGTTTGAATCAGGGACGAACGCCCGAGTCTCCTGAGATGAAAGACAGCTCACAAATCAGGTCAGCGTCATCATGTCGTACATTCAAGATACAGGTGCCGCCTATGATGAGCACGCACAGTAATCCCAGTGAGCACTTGTTCACCGAGCGGCCACAAATCTGTTTCATTCCCCAAGGCTTGGCTGGATGTGAGTACCTGCTGCATCCACAGTCATCATTCTGTTGGCTTCCAAGATGTCAATGGGAGACCTTAATAAAAATAAAATCCTTTTGCACATTGTGAAATACTGATGGCAAATGAGATAAGTTCAGTGGGAGCCTGAATACTGATTTTACAAGCATACACAACATGTGTAAGTAGAAACAGCAGCTGTGGTTGACAAAATGTCATCGCCTGGCAGAGTGAGTAAAGGTTGATGGATTAGTGTGCTGAAACAAATGCAGCAAAATCAGGATATACAGAAGGCTGCCACCACCCAGAGGACTGTGCAACAAACAAAGATTGAGTTCCTTAATAAACTCCCAAAGACAACATGGATCACAAATTCAACATACGATCAGCAGCGCTTTGAGGCTTCTTTCCTGCTGGGGAATGTTGTGGACGGACAAAGATGCTAGAAAAATGAGAGCAGAGAATGAAGAGCCAAATTTGACACCAACATTTTTGAAAAGTTACAACCGAGATAATGAATACAACAAAGGCTGCAGTGCTGGGATCTTCTCTGTCTGGGATTCGGCGCAGAAAAGCCCTGGGTCTTCTTCCTCTATTGATTTGCTCCCAAGCTGGCTCTGTGTCCAAGGTGAGTGCCCCCCTGTTGATGTGTCACTTTGCTATGTTTGGTGCTGGTTGTTATATATTGTGTTTCAACTGGGCTCATGACTACATAGATCAACGAGAAGATGAGTGTATCGTGTTATGTTGTGTCAACATATAGGAACCTTCCCAGTGTGTAAAATCCTTTCAAGATCGGTGCCGAACTTGTCCTCCCAACTGCCAACTCTTAAAAACGAGTTTTCGTGTTTTTCTGAGCCCACTCCAGCCATCTCTGCTTGTGGGCATTAGTTTCAGGTAGCAGCGTAAAAGGTTTAAGCAAAGCTGCAAACCTCTGGACGATCTGGTGCTGTCATGTTTGTGACACTCCAGAGGGACCCGCAGCGTCAAACATCTGTTTGTTGCTTTGTAAAAATATTTCACCAGCTGCTCTTTTAATCCGATGTATTTGTCTCACAGGAAACCCTCCTCATTTTACTCTGACTACTCTAAATCAGCCATAGGTCTACCTTGTCCGCAACATTTAACTGCTACATGCTATTTTTTCCCCCTTTACTTGAAAATGGTGCTCTGGTTTATAAATTGGAACATCTTACTTCACTAGTTTTTCCTTTAATTGGGCTGGCAAACTAATTATAAGGTGTCTGAAATGGATTCCAGTGATCCAAAGAGCCCGGAGACACAATCTTATCCAGGACATTATTTGAGAAACAAAAAATTGAATCTTAATGACAATTACACACAATTTGCATGAGCAGCAAATGTTCAACATTGCCATTAAAGAGGGGAGGACATAAAGAGGTAAAGCTGCCTTTAAACCAGGGCTGTCAATCTCACCCCAAGTGGATAGGGCCAGTTTCATTATTGCATTACAAACTTTAACTGGGGACAGTTTAAAAATCCTCCCTTTGTTTGATTGCATAAAGGCACAACTATGTTTAATGCATTTTAATACCTCAACACTCGCAATGAAGAAGCTAGCATCCACTGGTCCATTGTGTGATGGTTTTCCTGCCACCTGCTGTTCAGTTATTGTTATTACTAAATTCCCCAACTCAGCTAAACCAATCCATAATTAACATAACAGTAACAGAAGTTGGGAATCATTGAAACCAATGGAGTGGATTGTTTGTCCCTTTTGTCTAAGTCCTTTGGTGGGCTTGTTTTGGCCTGTGGGCTGCAGGTTTATTCCGTAGACTACAAGCTGGCCTCTCGATGGCATTTAACTTTTTTCTGTTGTGCTCAACAGTTGGGCCATCAAAGATAGCAATCGTCATTTTCTGAGGCATTTGCTTGAGGTGCCGTGGTTGAGAAGACCCCTCAGATGTTGTCACTTGCGTTTGAGCATGTCAGCAGGGTCAACTCTGGTCCCTTCTGCTGTCACTAATTGACAATAATCAGAGTATTCCAATGGAAAGTGGAAAGTCTTCCTGATGTTCTCCCAGCATGGTTCCCGTGATGTGCTGGTGTTTATACTTTGTAATGGAACTTAGAAAAGCCATTTCAAGCAGTTCTCAATATGAGAGGTTTCCAAAGGCGATTGTAACACTGGTGATGTGAGGGATAGTGAAAAGTCAGTTTTATTTTCCATTTACAGTGAACTTAAAAAAAACACACCCTGTTTTCTTTTCAATACAAATACCCAAGTAAAGACGTTTCCCTCAGCCCAATACCTTCCCTTATCAAATCTGAAAGTTCCTCGTTGTCACAATCCGTCACATGTCTTCACTGTATGGTCTGGTTTCATAGTGTAATCGGTAGTCTGACACCCCCTAGTTAGAGCACACACCCGGTTTTAAGAGCCCTATGCATTCCAATGCATTCCTCCGTGTTTCCCTGTCCTCCTGTCTCCGCCCCTCACTGATTACTGTAGATCAGCTGCACCTGGTGGGGCAGTTACTTAAGGGTGTGTTAGTGGGTGTCTCGTTGCCAGTTTGTGAATCTCCAGTGTGTCCAGGCCAGCATCCCGTGTCTCTCCGTGTGTCCTCTTGTGCGTCCAGGCCAGCATCCTGTGTGTCCTCGTGTTGCCTGCCGACTGCCTGCACGACTTGAGCTTGGCTCTTCCCCCAGACTGCCTCCCTCGGGTCTCCTCACCTGTCCTCTGATGTCCACGTCTGCTGGCTCTGACCCCCGTCTTTCTCCGGACCTCGTCTCCACCTGTCCTGACGTCTCTGCACCTAAGTTCCCGAGTCCTTCGTCTCCACCTGTCCTGATGTCTCCCCTCCCAAGTTCACAAGTTCCCGAGTCCTGACCACGTCTCCGCCTGTCCTGACGTCTCCACTGCCTGGCTGGGTGACGTCAATAAAACATCATTGAAAGCAACTTTGCTCTGGCATCTATTTGGGTCCGGGTCCCTTCGTGACACTCGTCTTTTTCAGACCACCCACATATCACATTGTAGAAGAAAAAAATTGTTTTCCAACTTCATACATTAAAGAACAACTTCAGCAAATGTATTGTGGGCTCAGACAGAGTGTTAAAGTCATGCAATTTTCAGAAATGATGGCCTCTTACAGTTGCAAAACTGAGAAAAGACAATATAGAGGATGTTTTCACTCATATTTTGCCTCTTTTTTGACCTGACATACCTTTAATACACATAATTTGAATGCCTTTAATGGGCTGTGGAAAATAGACAGACTGCTCAAAATCAAAGCGTAGTAAAGTTCCTAGATTGTTGATGGAGAAGGGGGTTTTGTTCAACGCTGATGGTGAGCAGGTACACAGAATGAATAACACTGAACTGTTTCACACAGAAGATTCAGGTGATGGTGGTAAAACACTGCAAAGTATTCCAGCTCTCAGCTGACCAGAAAAAGCAATTCACAGGTGGCACATTTTTTGTTTTCACACAGCCAGCCAGCTCCAGTAACAGAGAGGGGACACAACTGTGAGTGACAAGCAAAAGACATTGGTCGGCTTGAGTGTTTTCTAATAAAATAGGCATTTTCTTTGTTCCGAGTTTCTGCTTTTGTTGACTTCATCTGCTCTGAGGGCGAATAGTGGCTGCATTTCGTCATCTCCTCAGGTGACATCGTTCTTCTGTGTTGTCCCTCAACTGATGTGAAGAAATAACAAGCTGTTGTCTCTGGAATGCTAAAAATCTGCAGGTGCCTGTTGCAATTGTTGCTTCTCATCACTGTCCTATCCTTTTGTCCTAACCTTAGTAACTCTACCAGCAAACTGGATTCCCCTGTTTTGTTGTCCTTTACACAGGTAATAAATCCAATGAACGGAAAAAGTTTTCTGAATGATGTGGATACTAAAATTATGGCAACCCAGGGAAAAAAAACCTGCCTGTTTGTATTTGTAAGTGTTCTAGACACATTTATTTAAGGTTTGAACATGGCGAAGGAACTATGGCTGCGTCAATCTACCATGTTTTTCTGTGAGGGTGATCCATCCCAGGCTGAATGTCTGGCAAGGCAGACACAGCTGACTGTTCAGCCAGTTGTGCTTTGAGACAATTGTCCCTCATATCTCATGTTCAACAAAGCACAATCAGCCGTAAACATGTCACATGGGAACAGACACCTCCAGGGTTCACTGAGAACTGTCTGACAGACCTTGGCGGGCTGTATACAAGCAGCTATTCCTGAAATAGTTCAATTATCAAACAACCAGCCTTTTCTTCCCATCTGTATTATTGATCCTACAGAGGGGCCTGACAATGCTTGCCTGCTTTGCAGTTGTGCTTTGTTTTGTCTCAGTGCAGCTTCATAAAGGCAAACAGGTGTTTTATTCTTGGGTGACACAACTTTGACTTGAAAGATGAGAAAATTAGGGAAAAAAATGTCTTTTTTTGGTGGGCTATGAAACAGTTTTTATTTTTATTTCCAAAATGTAAGCTTTCTTTAACAGTGACCTTGACACATACACGAGCACAGACACATCGAGCCAATAGTTTGTGCAAAAAGAAAAAGTTAACACTCACACAATGAAGGCTTAAAACTTGATAAATATGTTTTAAACCTGAACGAACCACCAATTTAGCGTCTTGTATCTGGATGGTTGCCATGTGAATGCAGCCTCAGTCACATGTGTGATTGAGGTCCCTGTTTCATAGTCAGAGCGGCATATCCGCTTCAGTGTAACGGTACCTCCAAAGCCAATCCAGTTAACCTGCCGCCACCGCTGAGCTGTGACATTGTGTTCATTATCACTGACCCTAAATGCAATTACGACAATGCTGTTTTTCCCCCATTTTTAAGCCGACTTTTCGACTTGCCACTCACAAAAATCACAAAACGGCCTCTCACACAATTGGCCACGGTCCTTTACTCAAACCCTTTCACACAGTTCTGGCTGCTCAAGTGCCCGTGAATGACACACGGTCCCGCTGCCACAACCCATCTGAGTTGCTGATAATCATCCTTACATGAACCGTCAGAATGGCTACTTAATAATGGCGGCAAGCCCATGCTATTCCTGGCTCCAGTTTCAGCAGGTGATCAAAGAAGTATTTGTAAGTCCTGAGGTATGGACCGTCATTCTAATACGAGCTGCCTGGTGAGAAGCGAGATGTCCCAGCACTTTTCTGATGACTCTCTTCTACTCTTTCATTAACTTTTTTTTCTTGTATTCAAAGTTTCATGCATTTTGAAGGGACATTTTAGTCCCTTTAAACGTTTTTAAATGAAAGAAAAAACATAGCATCTGCTGCAATGCCAAAGCTAA
This sequence comes from Malacoctenus tetranemus, assembly GCA_032274765.1. NCBI lineage: Eukaryota > Metazoa > Chordata > Actinopteri > Blenniiformes > Labrisomidae > Malacoctenus > Malacoctenus tetranemus. Next base: position 878 of record JAUESF010010084.1, on the reverse strand, counting down.
AAAATTGCAACAAGGTCAAAAGTGACACCAAACAATCAGACTTGCATTTGGCTTAAAAGTCCTGAGAAAAACTGATTGTGTGGTACTTCTGAAGAGGGCTGGGGTGTATAACAAGTTTACACAAGAAAAAAAAAGGATCTGAGGAGGGAAGAGAAAGGATTCAGGACCCCGTTAATTGCTGTGCTTGTATATTTCTGAGGCATGAAACAGAAACCAGTGTGTAGGAGGACCTGGATATTATGTGGATGAATGTTTGCCGTGATCCAAGTGGGGTGGAGGGAATCCTTCTACTCACTGGTCATAGCAAGCTAGCCAGACCAAGTGGTATTCTTCCAATTATTTTCTCACGGGGTCAAAAAACATCCAACATGGCTCTCAATAGAATTTTATTTTATTTTATTCATTTTTTTCACAGCTTCTGGTCTGACATCCCTGTGCTCAAAATAACTGTTTCTTCTCTTCTGTTTGGGCCATTTTTTGGGGATTATCTCATGAAAATCTTTTAGGTCTTTATAAATCTTTAGGCAGGCTTTGATGCACCACTTTCAAAAATATGACCCTCTAGCTTGTGAAAGCTGAACATGGCTGTTGTGCGTTCAAGTAGGGTGTTTGGTGATTGACAATAATTTTAATTTGTTGCCAAGCAACAAACGTGTACAAATTACAAATACCAATTATAATTTAATAATTTCCAGGCACCAATTGTTGGGATCTCCAGCAGGTTGAGTTGGTGGTTAGAAACTAATTAATTGCAGAGCAAAAATGTATAAATTATAATTATCAATTACAATTCTAAATAACTTCGGGGCACCACCCTGTAAACAGGGATCAATGACCAAACCAATCAGTCTAAAGTTAAAGGATTTATCAAAGAAATC
>JAUESF010009963.1:0-11761 GCA_032274765.1 Malacoctenus tetranemus | reverse complement strand
CCCCCCCCCCCCCCCCCCCCCCCCCCCCCCCCCCCCCCCCCCCCCCCCCCCCCCCCCCCCCCCCCCCCCCCCAGGGACATCCCAGTTTGACCTGACAGTGATGTGAGACGAATCATTGGACACCTGTAACCTTTGAGTCTCGGCTGTGTGTTGCAGGTTCCGCCTCTTTGAGTTCACCAACAGTAACAGCAAGGTGCTGGACGTGGACACTCAGGGTGGAGCTCTGATGGCAGAGTTTGGAAACATGGTACGAAATGTGGTGAAGGAAGGAATTTGTCAGCAGTGGGGTTACATGGGGCGGGGGGACTTGGAGTGCTTTCACTGTGTTCTACCCGTTTTATCATCCTCAGTGTATCAGAGAGAAGCAGTCCAGAGTGAAAGGAGCGAGCGAGGTCGGTTTGCTTTTGTTGTTGTTTGTTTTTTGAAACTCTCCTTTTATAGACCTGGAGAGTCAGGACTGAGTTCTGACATCAGGCTCGCAGTCCCCCTGGATGCACTGGATGTTGAGTTGTCCTTTTTTGTCCGTCCACATGACCTTCCACCTGGACCAGAACCAGCTGGTCACCGAGGAACTGCACGTCATCAAGTTTGTGACCACGCTGCAGCTCCACGAACAGACCTTTAACATAGAGGTGAGTGAAGTTCACCAGCGCAGACGTATTGGTTTCAGCTTCAGCAGGTCGCCGAATGAACAATTATATTTTCGCTCCCTGAAACTTCAACTGTTCTGTGAAATCAGGCTCGTGAATATTTCGCTGTTAAATTTTCAAAATGCGTGAGAGCTTCTGGTTTTTCTCCCCAATACCTGCCTGAGTTCTTTTGAATGTCAACACAGTTAAATTCTGGCTGTGATTGGACGGCTGTACTGATGTAATGACGAGCATGCGACGTTCTGACTGCTGTGTTTTCTTGGATTTGAATCATTTCCCAGATGTGATTACAGCTCCGCGACAGGGGGCCAAAAACGGCCCTCAAGACAGCTATAAATTGTTCAACAACTGAAAGGAGAAGTAAATGGAATTTGTAGTTTATCCACTAGGGGTCACTCTGTTTCAGCTTTTGTCAAAATCAAGTTTTTCTGAAAGTTGTTAGTTTTTTTTATTGTTTCAAAATGAGGTCAAACCAAAGCCAGTTGCTTCACCTGTGGTCTGAGAACTGTGTTCTTCCTGTGCTGTGGCTTCAGACCAGCTCGCTGCCCATCGTGGTGGTCTCCAGTAGCAACCAGATCTCCAGCGCTTGGGCCTCCATCATGTGGTGGAACATGTCCTCCTCCTCCTCAGAGCCCTGGGTAACACACACATGCACACGCAGTCACCAGCACACGCACAGCACCAGCGTGGACAGCCTGTGTTAACGTTCGCTGTGATTCTGCCTTAGAACCTCTCGCTGTTCGCCGACCCGCCTCCTCTCAGCTGGGAACAGCTGGCACAGGCTCTGAGCTGGCAGTTCCTGTCCGTCGGCCAACGGGAGCTCGACAGCAACCAGCTGGCCGCACTGAGGACCAGACTGGTGGGTGAGTACATGGCTGAGTCTTTTTCAAAGACGGAAATTTAAACTCTATTTAAATGTGCTGTTACACTGACAAAGTAAGCTACAAGAAAACAGAAGTTTTGTTTCCATTATGTGTTGATTTTGTTATATTCCATCTTATTTTGAAAGAGTCGAGACATAATGGATGGTGTGTCTTGTCACAGATGGTTCCGATGGTCTTGTGCAGTGGAACACTTTCTCCAAGGTGAGTTTCATGCAGGAGTCGTGTTGGGTGGCACCAGCGCTGAAGTAGCTAGGACGGCTCACAATGAGCTGCGGCGTGTCTGAGCGGCGCACTGAATCGCTGTTTGACTGACCTGGGAGTGGAGCTATGCGTTCAAAGTCTTTCAGCCTGGTTTTTTCCAACGCTTGATATGTCGTGTCCTGCTCGGCAGAACGAGAACGCCTGGGTGTGGATCGACGGCATCCTGGATCTGATCAAAAAGCACCTGATGGACCTCTGGAGGGACGGGTGAGATCAGCATCGCTGCGCTCAGACTCGGCAGAGGGATGCAGATCTTGATCGGGTCCGTGTTCTTATGACGTGTGCTGTCAGCTCCATCATGGGCTTCGTGAGCAAAGAGAAGACGCGGTCCATGTTGCTGAAGAAGCAACCCGGGACCTTCCTGCTCCGCTTCAGTGAGAGCAACAAGGACGGAGCCATCACCTTCAGCTGGGTCGACGACTCCTGTGGGGGTACGTGTCCGTGCACCGAGACCGCCGAAATTCATGCCAAACAAAGGGCTCTGGGTAATCTAGATCAAAGTGGAGCTGGGATCCTGTTATTTATTGAAATAACTAGTAAACTACAATATTTGTTACTGCAAATCAAAAGAAAACAGCCTTGGCTGTGTTACATGGATAAAAGACGACCAGAAGAGTAAGAAGCTGCATATAGCTTTTATTTTGAAGGCGCTTGCTTCTTGATGCCGATGAGAAGTGCACGACTTTAATCGGTGAGGCTTCACTTTTACTGTGTTTGAGCAGAGAAGCGCGTGCACGCGGTGGAGCCGTACACAAAGAAGGAGCTGCAGGCTCTGTGCCTGCCAAACATCATCTACCACTACAGCCTGACAGCCCAGCAGAAGACCAGCAACCCTCTGCTCTATCTCTACCCCGACACCCACAAGGACGTCGCCTTCGGCCGCTACTACCAAGTCACCGGTACGCCATCGTCTCACATGGGAATCACCAATACGTCGTCCTCAGCACTGTCTGATATTTTAGCCACGAACTCTGTGACTCTGTTGATCCCATCGGTGCCGTCTCACAATCTCTCCTTCACTCTTCTGTCGGTGCAGAGACGAAGAATGTGGGCGGCTACATCCACAGGAAGCTCATCAGCTCGTCTGTGTAAGTAGGACGGACGCCAGGATGGGACACGCCTATGTCGCCGTGTTGTTCTGGGTGTCGTGTTGAAATTAACTGGTGTAACGTCACTCCACAGAGACCCCTCGCCTCCCCCCTCTCCACCCACCGAGCTGATGGAGGCCGAGCAAGACATGGACACTGGTGTAGGTTGGATCTTTCCTTTCTGTCTCCACAGCCTGTGTGTGTTTTACTGTGAAATATGTTGGCATATTTAAAGAAGTCCATCAATAAGTACTGGCTGCTGTAGCCAGCATAGTGGTTAGCCATGATGCAGCTTGCCATTGAAGAAACGAACAAGCCAACAGAACTATATGACAAAGCAATGAGATGTGTGACGCTCAAGGGTAAGTTATTGGCTCAAACTGGTGTCAGTCAAAGGGACTGGCTCTTGATACAGATCCTCCAATCACCTTGCAGAAGCCCAGCGAGCGTCCCTGAACTGAATCACAGCATTGATCCAGTGATTCTGAGCCAAAGAAGGGGGCCCCAGCCAACTGACCAGGGAGTGTGTGACCCAGTGATCAAATGACCCTCCCCCTTCCACTCTCTCTGTCAGGTGCCTGAGGAGCCCTTCTTGAGCTACCCGCTGTCCCCTGGATCCAGTCAATTGTTCCACATGGATCCTCCCTCTCTCCACCCTCCTTCACCTCTGTTAGACCTCGCCGGCTCTGGCAAGTTCCACTGAAAGGGATTGCCGTCCATCTGCACCTCTGGATCTGTTCACCCAATGGCAGTGTGGGATCAGACTGCATAGACAAGCCCAGGGAACGATGACCCACACAGATGAGCTATGGTTCTAGTTGTAAACTGGAACATTGACTGCCTTAAATTTGTCTTGCTGTTAATTTTCAAAGCACATGAGGAAGCAAAGTTCGGACGTTAGGAGGCATTCTGATGTCAAGGTCATGATTGGGTCATGAGGAAGAAGCGTGTTCCTCCTCGTCTTTCCCAGAAGAACCAAATGTACCTCAGGCTAAATCACTCGCTAGCTTTAAAATCCACTGCCGCTTTTTACACTGGACAAGTGACACCTGCCACCTGCAGGACGTGTGACCTCACAGGGTTGAGTGTCTGTTTTTTATGAAGTCACCTGACATTGTAATTCTGTTTCATTTCATTTCTTTAGTACTGATGATGTTTTCCTACTTAGCATTCACCCTCCCTGTGGTAACTTGACACGTGTGACACCACGGTGCATCTATGAGGTTGGTCCAGTGACATTGGAGAAAAAAACTAGACCGTGCATTCAGCCATGAGACACCAGCTGGAAAGAAAACGGCCCGATAAGCACGAGCAGACACAGGAAATGGCTTGCTGAGGAAAAGACGGATCTTTACGACCGCCCGCGCCGTTTTGGCACAGCAGGAGCCGAGCGTTTGGCGAGCCTCTTGCTAGCCCGGTATTCGAGCTCACTTGCCACCACAGGGGGTGTTCGTCTTCGTGTGGTCTAGTTTTTTTCTGTCCTTGGGTAAGTCGATAGAATGATAGTCGTCAAAACATCGATGTCATCGGGCCACGCTGCAGCGGCTCTCATGTGGCTGTGCCACCGCGCGACGTCGTAGAGCGGGCTTTCCCCACTGACCTGCAGTAACCTTGACCTTGCCTGCACCAAAACACACCAAATTTGGCAGGTGATTGAGTGAAAATTTGCAAAACGAACAAACGGCTGGATTCAACTTCCTGGATTAGATCCTTGACTTGTTTTTTCCTCATTGTAAAAGCTAAACCGTACATGTCTGTATTTTTGTTGTTTGTGTTTTTTACTCTTGCCAATAAAGTAAACCTGCTGTGTTTTGTTTTAGTGCTTCGAGAGACATGTGCTTCGTGCCTGCTTACAGTGCAGAGACAGTTTGTTGGTTACTCTCCTGACCAATGGAAATCGAGTGATTGCTAGAGAGTATACAAAGAGCAGGCCTTCCAACCTCATTTCACTTTGTCATTTCATACGTTGATCAGCAAAATGAATCAACCCTGTCAAAACAAACAAGTAAATATCAAATATACAGTCATTTAAATACAATGGATATTTGAAATTGACTATATATCGTGCATGGTGGTACCGTGTTCACACGATGGAGAAATAGGCCAGACAAGCCAGGATGAATCGGTACATGACCAGTATTTTCAACCCGGACAAAATTGCAATAATCCCAAACTGTGGAAGCAACTGAAGCTGGGTCAAAGATCACTTTGTATGAGCTCGTTTATTTAAAATAAATTCAACGTTAATATTCCAGCTCCTTATATTGCAGTTTTCCTGGAAATACAGTTATGCTACAGTTTGACCAGGTAAAACAGCCACATGGAATGTTACAGTCTACAGAAACTTTGAGTATAAACACTTTGTTTTTTTTGTTCACAATACAGATATAATATGTTTTTGCAAATATCACAAGGAAAAAAAGTAAAAAAAAAAACCCAAACCAAAACGATACAATCAGACCAAACTGTGCATATTCATACAATTCGATTTCCTCAAAATAGAATTTGAAAATAGCTGTTTTGAACATTTCCGCGACACTTCGCTCACTGTCACTGTCATCATCGTCATTAGAACATACACACACACACACACACTTGAAATGTAACAAGCCTGTGTTGCGAATGCAACAAATCCTTTTATCTGTCTTTTATATTTTGTAATAGAAAACAATAGATCTGAATACACCCTGTTTCTATTGCGTAAGTATTTCTGCTGGAAAAATACATTCAGAATACAATCTCTGAGTGGCTTCAGAGCAGCTGCGTTAAAAACCTGCGACCCCCCCCCCCTCCCCTCCCCTCCCCAGGAGGATGGAACGCACACTGACACATCCCGTGAACCAAGGCGGGACCCTCAGACAGCGTGGTTTGGAGCGTCGGGACATGGAAAACCGAATCGTGTCAACGCTTTAAAGTGTTCAAGCTCCAGAAGCGTGAAATATCGAGCTGCACACGACCCCTGAACTACGCGGGGGTCGGACCCCTCTGCGTCACAGCTTCCATCTCTTGGAAACCAAAAGAAGTTGCGAACCGATGATTCCACTGGACGGACACGATGCGAGTAAACTATAAAGCAAACAGGAAGCGTCTGTTGGTCTGATACGGAGTGGTCCAAGTGAAGCACACACGACAACTGAACTCAAACACACTGATAAACCTTTATCCTTAAAAATTACAAGCTAATATACTGTCAACACTGCATTACAGAGGGTTAGATATTGCATCAGTTGTTTAAATAGCACTGATAAAGCGCTCTCACGCACAAACACAAACACACACGCACGCTCCCACATACAAACGGCGTGCGATTGAAGCGGGGACAGGAAGCGGAGCGGGATTTACAGCCGGAGAGCGAAGCACACCAAACCAAACGTGACACGACAACAAACCGAGAGCTCGTCACGCGGTTCAGAAGCCTGAGCATGAGCCGACACCGGGAATAACTTGGGGTGCCTGAAGGGGCCGCCTGGAGGGGCCTGCGGCAGGCCTGCTTGCAGGCCCCTACAGCAGGCTGTCCAGGCTCTTCTCAGCGCTCTCCTTGTCGTCGGTGGCGGTGCCGGACGGGCTGTATTTGTCGTGGTGGCCCTGCAGGATGGTGACCACGTCGTGGTGGCCGAACTGGACGGCCTCGTCCATGGGAGTGTTCCCCCATCTGCAGGAGAGGGTCGCGAAGGAGTGAGAAGAAGAAGAAGAGGTGAGAAGAAGAAGAAGAAGAGGTGAGAAGAAGAAGAAGAAGAAGAAGAAGAAGAGGTGAGAAGAAGAAGAAGAAGAAGAAGAAGAGGTGAGAAGAAGAAGAAGAAGAAGAAGAAGAAGAAGAAGAGGTGAGAAGAAGAAGAAGAAGAAGAGGTGAGAAGAAGAAGAAGAAGAAGAAGAAGAAGAAGAAGAGGTGCGAGCATGTGGACCCACCTGTCTCTGGGCACCGGGTTCACCTTGCAGGCCTCCAGCAGGAAGCGGACCACTTCAGTGTGACCTGCGAGCACAGCAGGTGTTACGAAACAAATTGCACTCAAGGAGCGACCAACAGTTCTCAGGTAATACAGGCCAAGCCTGACCTTCAGGCACAGAATCAAATGCACGCTTCACTAAAAGTCCCATGTTCTGACTGTTAAACATGACGGAGGCCCGATCACGTCGCCCTGGAAACACTAACTGTTTCCAAACAATCTGAATATTAGAGGCAAATCAGAGAGAAACGTGTCAGAGGAAAGGGTTAATTCATGAGGATCTATCGAAGTGGGTGCTAGTGAGTTGGGGCTGGTGCGAGTTGATGCATTCCTGTTTGGCGTCGCCTGACTGAGCGCGCGGACTTACCCTCAGCCGCCGCCACGTGCAGGGCTGTCCTGGAGTCGTAGTCCCTCTGCTCCATGTCCATGGACGACAGCGCAAACCTGCACACAGCAGCAGCAGCACCCGGCGTGAAGAAATGTCAGCGACTTGGTGAAACCAGTGCTGTTCGTTTTAAAGTGAATGCACAAGTGTTGTTGTCGTCGGTCACCTTCTCAGCGCGGACACATCTCCTGTGTAGGCAGCGAACAGCAGGTTGATGACAGACTTGACCTGCGGGCAGACAAACACACAGCGCTGGTTGGTTGGGAGGACTTCGGAGGGAGAGGCGGGCCACACTGAAGGAGGTCACACGATGGGGGCTAATCAGAGCCGAGCGCAAGGGTCACAGACACCAAATGGGCCCTTAAACTCAACCGTTTAACACCATCGCAGGCAAAGCAGCACACAGGTTGACACAGGTTCACACAGGATGTTAGGGAGAGGGGGAGAGGGAGAGAGGGAGAGAGAGAGAGAGAGAGAGAGAGAGAGACTCCAGCTACAATCAGGACTTACCGTCAACGAGGAAGGAATCTTTTCCTACAAGCAAGACTTGAGGAGGTCACACAGAGAGACAGTGGAGAGGTGAGCACGCGACGGGGCGGCCTGCGTTCTGACAGGATCACAGGCGATGGTGATTTGATGATGCGAGACGAGAGGGTGGGACCAAACAACAGGTACGCTTCAATGAGATCACCGCGACCAGAGCCCTGCATCAGACACTGCAGGTGTCACAGCACTTCCCTGGACTCTACCAACCCCCATGTGTGATCACTGGGAAGGGGCCAGGGTTTGGGTGATGGTGGGAAACAGGCGTCTTTTGAGAGGCCAGCGGGTGGAGAAACACACGGTTTCCTACCGTCAAATGAATGAAGCACAGAGACCACAAGCCAACAGAGAGGAGCTCCTGAACCACATGCTGCTCGGCCCCCCTGGGAACTAAAGTCATCGCTTTGCTCTCCGACCCAGCTGAGGGGCGGGGGGCTTCTGTCGGGTCACCTCCAGCCTTTCTGCAGCACAGTCGTCTGACCTCTGACACATATAACCACACCGTCCTGTGTGGAGCTGAGCTGTTGAAACGGATACATCGGAGCGTTTCTGTAGCAGCACCCTGATTTCCTCTCCTCTTTTTTTTGGGGTGAGGGGGGGGGTTCTTAATTCTGCACTCACCCAAGATGCAGACGGAGTCCCATCAAGAATCCAAATGTGTGCACTGTAAAGAACTCGCACACAGGCTCTCGAGGGAACAATCGAAATAAATATAAAATCAAATGAAGGAAATTGAAATGTCGATTCCTATCAAATACACACAATTGTAGCAAGTTTACGTGGGAAGCCTCTGACCTCGTGGCACGCTGCGGTACTGGCCTCAGATCAGGGGTCAGGGTATAAAAAGTACCTGGTGTAAAGCGTTTGAGACGCACCGCTGTAACATGGAGTTAACCGACCCGTTGAGGGGTCGGTGGGCTTCCAGTGAAGGTCACCCTCAGCTGTGCCCACTGAGCCTCTTGAGGTTTGTGGCTCACTTACCATGGCAACCGTCCGTCTATGGAAAACATTAACTACTAACCATAAGAGACTTTGTGTGTTGAGTGAACCAGGACAATGTCAAGTGTCACTGTGTAACCGAGTCAGACCTTTATTTGAAAAGGCAACGACAGAAAATAAAACACTAAAATTGTTCCATACATTTTAAGCTAAAAGGCATCAAACTACCTTAACGTGGAACTTTGGTCATTAACAGAGTAAAATGCTTTTGGCCTTCATGTCTGTGTGGTCCCAGAGGTCTGTGTGCAGGACCCCCCCGCAGAAAACAGCTGCCCCCTCCGGGCGGCTCCACCTGCATGACCCACATACCTCCACCTCCCACCGTCTGGCGGCGTGAGATATACGGCCGTGTGCCGACATGCAAAGGTTTCGCAGGTCTCGCCGTTCTCCCCAGTGTGCGCCACTGGCTTCAACGAGCTTAGTGGGCGGGGCTAAGTCGGAGGGCGCGCTCTGTATCACAGTCCACTGACTGTCCACCAGGAATTTATATATATTCTCTCTCTATATGTCGTTCTTTTTGGCTTCCCCCCCCCCGCCCCCCAAACTGACCCCTGAATGTCGAAGCATGTGCCTGTCATCTCTGGTGTGTTTTTACCAGAAACATGTGATCAGCTTTGTGAGAACAGACAAGAGAGATGCTGCACGAATGCTGAGTGTTGCCAGAACATCTGGAGAGTTTCTGCAGCTACACGGGAAGAGGAGGAGGAGGAGGAGGAGGAGGAGAAGGAAGAGGAGGAGGAGGCCGAGTCTTTATTAGAGGCTGACAGAGCGACAGAAGCTTCGGAAAGCATCCCGGGGACATGCAGGAGACGCAGGTCGGAGGTGAGGGAGGAGCTGTGTGTTGCAGGAGAGCAGACGATGGATGACCACAGCTTTTCTTTAGTCATTTATTGTCATTTTTGCACAGAAGGAACACCAAGGCAACAAAAATCTCAAACACGGCTTTTGGCTGCCATGTCTGCGAGTTGAGTCTTGGGGGGGCCGCGCGGGCGCTCCCCCTCCTCCGAGCAGACAGGACAGCCTGTCGTGACTTCATGGAGACATTACAGACAGACGAAGACTCGCAGCGACCTTGGAACTCGAAGCTTTTGTCTCCTGCTAACTGGGTTAGCTTCAAAAGGGTCCCGATTGATGCATTTTCACTGTGCCCCCCCCCCATACAAATGTGTAACAACACATCAAAAATCCTTTATCTATGCGATTAACACATCAGAAGCTGTTACAGTTCCAAAGCCGCCTGCTGTGATGGTAGTGATCATGTTTAAAAGACCAGTTTGGAGGATTTAGATGGAGGCGACTCGACCAAAATGAACTGAACTACTTGGAGCTTGCACTATCTGACCCAAACATTCCCCTTAGCCCCCCTTTGCGATTGGCCACTGTCGGTTCTCTCAGTCTCCTGAGAGTGTAATCTCCAAAGTCCCCACCAGGTGCCACCTAAATCCTGAGCGCTGGTCTATTAAATGGAGATATACGAAAATCATTTCACTCCGGAATTAAATTCGATGTACAGGACGAGAAAAAAAAACCATAAATATAGACACGTGAGAGGAAATCGAATGAAACAATAAAAAGACTGTCATCTGTATATACAAAAATATGCATGCAAATGAGAAATAAAGAGGAGGAAAACATATGAACCCATAAATGACATGTTCACTAACAATTTTGATGATTTCCATGGAAATGGCAGGAAGTGCATTCAAAAGCCCCGCGGTCACGGATTCAGGCGGAAGAATCACGGTTCGAGGCGCGACGCAGCTCATTCTCCAAGCGCAGGAAACTGGATCTGTGTCCGAGTCAAAGCAAAGTGCGACAGGTAGGCTGGAAAGACGGGAGGTCGTTTAGCTTTTGTCTGCATTCCAGGCGGGCATTACGCATCGCAGGGCGGGGGGTGGAGGGTGAAGGGTGGAGGGGGGGTGGGCGATCTGATGCTTCAACAGCAAAGGAATAGATGTGCACACGAGTGAAGGGGAAAATGCTGTTTGTTTGGACAAGATTTGGAGAAGGAACAGAAGAGGGGAGTGGAGAAGTGGTGGATGTGACGAGGGAGCTGGACTGAAGCGTGTGTGTGTGTGTGTGTGTGTGTGTGTGCGTGTGTGTGTGTGTGTGTGTTAACTGGAAGAAGATTTGAAGCGTCATCGCTTAGAGAATCAGAGACGACAGAAATGTGAATAACAATGCAGAAGCTTACCTACATTAAAGGTGGATCTGTGGTTCTATTAGCTGGTCTGATGAAGTGATGACTTCCACTGTGATGCCAGTGTGGAGACTCTCAAAGGGAACACTGTTACACTGTGCGAGTATGTGACGTTGTTTTCTCCTGCACATTAACTTAATGTCAAACAGGTGAAACCTGCAGCAAACACCAAGCACCCCCCTGTCACCCACCGACCTCAGCGAACTGAACCTGCTCCAGACGGCTCAGCTCGGCTCAGCTTTGTGCCTTGACGTTATAATTTTGGAATGATGGTTCAGCAAGTCCCTTTTTAACCCCTCCCAAACAACCAAACGACTGATCTTTTGCCTTGCAGCTTTTTAGCATTAGCCCCCCCCCACCACCCCCACCACAACACACCAGAGGTAGTCACACTAAATCCTGGGGTCCCCTATTTGTCTCGCGCCCCGTTTTGTAATCACACTGCTGGGAAAAAAACAGCAGCAGCCAGGAGACGACGGCCCGACGCAGGTCGACACTCGCGAGGCTTTTGAATACATCGTACCTCCACACAATGAGAGCACAACACGACTGGAAAACAAAACAAAAAAATAAACAAAAACAACAGAGAGAAACCAAACTAGCATGAGTTACAAAAAAAAGAAAGAAAGAAAAAAAAAACAACGTCACAGAAAGATCAGAAACGTATCACAGCATGACGCAGCAGTAACAGGGCGTCACTGGCTCCAGTAGCTTTGAGTTCAAGTCAAACCCACTGACACACACACACACACACACACACACACACACACACACACACACACACACACACACACACACACACACACA
>JAUESF010009942.1:0-11762 GCA_032274765.1 Malacoctenus tetranemus | reverse complement strand
ACACACACACACACACACACACACACACACACACACACACACACACACACACACACGCACGCACACACACACACTCTCTCTCTCTCTCTCTCTCTCTCTCTCCCTTTGACACACACACACACATGCTCTTCCCACATACCTTCTCGCCTTTGGCTATTTAGACAGCAGGGCGGTGGGTCCAGAATCTTATTACCTAAGAGAAGGGGCTGAGCAGCTGGCAGCCCCTTGAATTCATGAAATCTTAATATCTGTTGTTTGTTTAGTCGGTGACACGGGGCAGCAGCGACTTAGATATCAGCTGTGCCGAAGCTGTTGAATGCATTATCACCGTATGTGTGAGACACAGCACAGACGCTGCTTTTTTGACTGACAAGTGATGCAAAATATGTTCTGGATTTCGAATTTTCTGTGTAATGACAAACAATAAATCAACACATAGTATGAATAAAGTCAGCTACATAAACTCTGACATACTGTCTGAAATGTTTAAACAGTCCTCATAAAAAAAAGAACAGAACTTAACAGATTCTAGTGTGTTCACAAGAAAATCTGCGCCATGAGCGCAAATCCTTCTAATCTGCAGACACTCTGTCAGGGGACACAGTCAGCCAGTCCATCAATCAAAAAATCACACAGGAAATATGCAAAAAAAGGGCAAAATAAGCTTCTCTGCACAATGGGAAGGCTACAGAATAAATGCAATAAAAAAGACAAAAAAAGCTCCCCCCTCCTCTCTGAGCTGCCCTTACCTCCTGAGCAAAGCAATAAATAACAGCAAATAACATCAGGAACTGAGAAAACGCTTAATATAGGACTGCTGCATTTGGAATAGCAGCGGTTACCTCCCTGAGCTCCTGCACAGATATTCCAGTCTGAGAATTAGCAAAGAGCTCCAGTTGCCACTAAGTCTACGTCTGACACGACAGTTTCAAGCAAATAGTAATAATGAAGGGATGAATCAGTTTATTTTTCTATTGAGGGTTCGGGTGGATCACAATGCAGTGGAAGGCAGTTTTTCCGTGACTTGGGGGGGGGGTTGAGGATCATCAGTTTCTGACCCAAAGAGGCAAAGGACAACTCACTTGCTCTCTCCTGCAACAGAGCTAAACGTAGCATGCTGAGCTTACATTCTGTGGTTTGCCTTGGATCCTTGTGGGACTCGGGAGAAAATAGCAAAATGCAGTGAAAGTACAGTGAGTACAAAAAATATTAATAATACAAAGGAACATGAAAGGATCAGTCCTGGAATGTGCTGCCATCTTTGCAGAATGAGACGCAATGACGGTGATCGGCGTGGTGTTTTAACTGACTGTTGGTTCCCCTCCCAGATCCTCTCTGCCACCAGCAAAACCTGCAGCAAGAGAGTGAAAAGGTTCCTTCCTCTCCAAGCTGAACCAAATCACTTTTTTGTCACAGACTTCTCATCTCTTGAGGACTCGTCTCTCATTGACTGCTATCCACCAGTGAAGAGTTTGGATCTGAAATGGGAGATCCACCATTTATCAGAGGTGACAGTCTTTTTTATTATATTCTGATTTATATTCTGATGTATCCTGGGCCTTTGGAGAGAGACAGCTCTTCACCTCAACGACGAGAGCCGCTTATCTGAGTAAAGCTCGTTTCATGCCAAAGAAAAAAAAAGTTCACTTCGGTTGTGATACTGCTTGACCTCATTACTCTGAAATTCAGCACATGATTTGAGTGTGTCCTGAATTATTTAGCCTCCTATCCTGGCTGGGATCGGGTTGCTGCTCGGCCAGAAAGAACACCGAAAGTAAGCAGCTGTAAAGCAGGCTCAGACCTCCCGATCTCGTGGTCTTTGCTCACTGCGCATGCCTTATGTCACGTCTGAAAACATTGGCTCCACCCCTGTTATGTTTGAACGCATTGGCCCCACCCCGGCATGCATTGGCTGGAATCACATCATGTTTAAAACACACTGGCTCCGCCCATGTTATGTTTGGATGCAATGGCTCTGCTCCCGTTATCTTTAAAGGTATTGGCTCCATTGTACCCATTGGTTTTGCGCCACATCGCGTCAAAGCACATTGGCTCAGTCCACATTACATTTGAATGCATTAAATCCACTCCCATTACATATAAACACATAGCTGCAACCCCACTATGCTTAAACACATTGACTCCGCCTCCTGTTATGTATAAACGCACTGGCTACACCCCAGCATCCATTGGGTCTGCCCCATTGCATTTAAGCATCATACTGACTGTGCCCCGTAGTGTTTAAACTCATTGGCTCTGGCCCAGCATGCATTGGCTCCACCTCACCTCACTGTAAAACACATTGGCTTCACACCTGGAATGTTTAAAGGTATTGGCTCCGCCTCACATAACGTTTAAACACATTGGCTCTGCCCAAGTTACCTTTGAAGAAATTGGCTCCACCCCTGTTTCGTTTGATGAATAAGCTCCACCCATATAATGTATAAATGTATTGGTTCTGCCCCTGTCATGTTCAACCACATGACTTCTGCCCCAGGACCAGGATGCACTGGTGCCACCCCAAGCACATTTGAACACAATGACTCCGCCCAGATCATTTTTAAACCCATTAGCTCCACCCCTTTTTACAGTTCAACATATTGGCTCCACCTACATCTAAATTATTCAGTGTAATGGCTTCACCTCTGCTATGCTTAAACATCACATTTGAACACATTCACTGTGCACCACATTAATAAGCCTCACAAAGATTTGGTGTTTGTTTTTACATCGAGTACCAAACACACATGAAGTGTAATTGAAAAATAGACAGATTCCTTCTCCTTCTGCCGAGCCACAAAGTCAAACACTGCAACCTGTTCTACATACGTATAGGTGGAATGAATCTTTCAGGAAGCTGACAAAACCCGGAGCACAGGGAGAATGCCAAGAAATAAATTAAATGTGTGAATCGTTTGATCGACACCCACTACATCCAAGGTTGCGCTTGGGTAAGCCTGGAATCATTCATTTTACATTTCATTTAAACTTTACTTCTCCGGGATAACTGACTCAGTGATGCTGCTGCTTCCCAACACCTCCGAGCTACCTGTGCAGAGACCTAATAAAATGCATCAAAGAGCACATCTGTTGATGCTCTCCTAATTTGAGTCAAGACTTCGCGTCCCGTAGAGTTTGGAACATTTCAAGTCTGAGGAACTTCAACTAATAATGGCTGCCAGATGTGTTGAGTTTTCTGCAAATTTTATTTCAGCATTTCTGGTGTATTTGTGCTCTGCACAGCAACGATTACTGTCATATTTCAACAACAGACTTAAACTATCAACATTCGTCCTGGTGATATAATCAAAGGATGAGGGCTTGGGACTCATCTTACATACTTGTTCACACTTGTTAGTGTTCAATTAGCAGAGCAGATCCATCAAAAAACAACAATTAGTGTTCCACCACTTTCTGACTATGTCAACACACCTGTGCCACCGGGGCCCCCAGCCAATTCCGCTTCATTCAGAGAATAAGTCATTAAATGCGGTCACTTGCGTACGGCTTAATTTGGAAGGGAAATGGTTTAGTTATTCCAAGGCAAAACAGCTGGACATGGCGGTTTGAAGCGAACAATAATCAAACAAGGATTAAAAACGATATCTGCTGGGATTTCCCTCCGTAAACACACCGGGTGTGCTGGTGAGTGTTTCTGTCAGCAGGATGGTGCACATAGCACAGACTCGGAATAAGCTGTGGATACAGTGGCTGTGTGCTACATTCAACTTTGTTGGTTCAGAGGAGTATTCGGTTCACATTGGACCCGCTTATCACCGGCGGCAGTTCAGCATTTTGCTCCCGATAAAGAAAAAAAAAACACAAAATGCGCCTATACAACCATTCAGTTTATCACAATTCGCAGACCTATACAATCGCTGCCACTGGCCTGACGAGTAGCCTCATGAAGCGAGTGAACACCTCTATTGACACCGATTTCAAAGAGCACAAAGGGAGCCACCACATCAAGGACACTGCGTCAGTGTTCCATATGCAATTTTTCTCTTTATTTCACCCACTATACATTTTATACATTCTTTATCTGGTTAAAGACCTGGGGGAAGGCTCCAAGTTTAATCTCGAAGCCGCATCTTCCAGAGAATTAAATGAAATGTATTCACCATTCGAAGGAAATGCAAAAGGGAAAGAAAGAGAAAAGCAGCTGATAAGGACAAAGAAGCAAAGGTTTTGAATAAACTCATCTGCATCTGAGTGTTCGGTGCACTCGGAAGGGTCGGACAAGTGTGGAAAGGAACAGCAAAAGCAAGCATATCTTGATCTGCAAAGATGCCATGTAACTTTACCTAATCTGAATGAATCCCACAGTGAGTCCAGTGCCCTCCAAAGTATGATGAGAAGAAGGCATGAAGGGTGAATGCAAAAGACAGGCAGGGCCAGTGATTTTGGACTCTAAATTTGGACTTTCAGCCCTGCAAAGGGAGGGATTGCTGAGGCTTATGGAGCAGACTGAGTAACTGAAACGTTTGAAAAGAATTCAAAATAAGATCATGCACGACATCGTTCTTCATTTCACAACAAATTACATGTTTATTTATGGCACGCACAAATTACCAAGTCATCTGAAGATAATAACTCATTTTTTCAACTCCAGGTAACATTAACACAGTGCACACTGAGCTGATGAAGTGATGCTTTTCTTGGTACTTTATCGCTTTATCTGTATGAATAACTCAAAGCTACAATGCTAGATTGACTGTTTCACGGAAGTTCGCCGATTTCCTGCTCTTGATATCTCTTGAAAAGCTGTGATAACTTCAATCACTCACCTTCCTACTGAAATTTAAAACCAGAAGCAGTTTCGTGCAACTTTGTCACTTCTTGATGTTTCGATGGTTTCAACACGAAATAACTGTTTAATGGGGTAAACTTCAGTAGGATTGAGCTAATCATTTACCCGCCGCCCTCTGGTATAATTTCATTTGTGGCCACGCTGACAGAGGGATGAGCTCTCTGTTCCACTCCACTATTTGTCAACATCGTTGATCACTGCAGTAAATGAACTGAGTGGAGCAGGGAAACAGCAGAGCTCCCGCTGTGACAACACCATCTGAGAGGCAGAGTAACTGCAGGTAAACAGTACATTAATAAGCCAAAATTATGCACAGGAGATTTCCGTTGCACTGATAACTCAGGCAGGGTGAGCTGCAACAAGCGAATAAATACAGCAGGATCACAGAAGTGGCAGAAGCCTGCACTGCAAAATCCAATTATCACATTACCATTAATAAAAAGGAGGGGAGACTTTTTTTTGTTGTTGATGGTTCTGAGAGAAAATGAGCACTGTGTCTTCACAGCTTGCTGTTAGAGATTACGAACTGTACAGCTTTCAACCACTTTCCTAATGCACAATATTGTTCTGGAGAAATGGTGTCCCGTTGCAGCTGAAGCAGCACAAACACTGTAGGATTGGTTTCCCAAAGAAAGAGCCCCAAAAAATGCATATTCCACTTTTGGACCATCAGATCAAACAACGCTGCAAATAGTGCAACCTTTTTCTTTCCTGTCATACTCTGTTATTTTTTTAGGGTGCATTGATGCTGTTTAGGGGTTGGTTAAATTTGAACTTGTTGAGAAATTGAGCAAGAAAAAAAAGGCTAAAATTACACTAGTTCTGAATCATTTACTCCTTCATCTTCTTGGAGGAGCACTGGTTCCTGTTAATGGTCGTGGGAGGTGCTGGAGCCGACACTGGCCATCATTTGGCGAAGGCAGGCTGCAGCCTGGACAGGTTCGCCAGTCCATCGCAGACCAGCTCTGATTAAATCATGAAAGCTGCGCAGAAAGAAAATATCTTCCATCACAGATTCATGCAAATTATTCTGCTTTCGCCGGAGTTCACTTATTTAAATAAGTCTCACTGTGTAACATATGCAAATACTTCTTTTTTTCCCTCTGACTTCCGCGAGCTCTCCTAGTTATATACTGAACGGCGTCTGAACTCAACTCTGAACTCGTCTTCATTTATAAATAACTAATCAAGGTAATATTTTCAGAACATCTTCATACAGATGTAGACATTTCAGTGGGAACCTCGTGCACACTTAAAAACTACATTGCTGTTACACAATCTTTCTTTACTTGCCTCTTCTCAACTTGAATGTAGTTGGCTTGGGTCTTTTTGTGTTGCCATTTACGGCCTGAATCCCAAAACGTGAGGATAACAACACAACATTTCCATTTGATTGACAAAGTAGTAAAAACATGTGCTTACTGTTGCCTTGGTTTAAGGATTCGATCATCCACCGACGTCTCCTCTGGCCAATCACAGGCTTACAGTCTGCTGACATCACAGTTTTGGCTCCAGTCAGCTCGTTTGGCTTCCAGGCTGAGTTGGTACTCAAAAAGTAACCGGAGGCTGGAACCTGATGGAAAACCAAACAGAACGAGGAGAGTTGAGTCGAGGTGGGTTCTTGTTGAAATGCCACAAGCACCACAACACATTTTTGTCAAATACCAATGTCAAGTACACTAAAAGGTACATTTCTAACCATATAAAAATGCACAAAAAACACCTTTTAAAGGGACAAAGGTAATAAAGGGAACTGATGGTGAACTGGGTGAGGTGTAGGAGTCTGGAACAAGAGAACGTACATCCAGTGGCACTAACACCAGATGGAGGCTTCACGATTTAATGACCACATACCCAGTGTGGCTCACGCTGCCCACACAGGAACGTCTTTCTAGAGACACGGGAGTGCAGTCGGCACTCAAAGTAGCTCTCTGAAGACCCAGCCTGACGGGACTCGCACATACCCAACAGGTGCAGGCTTCTGAAAGCCCGAGCGCTGTAACGATCCCGACGACGAGCCTTGTTGCCGAGAGAACGGAGGAGAGTGTAGAGTGGCCTCATTGCCGCTATAAACATTTGAAGAGGCAAGTCGAGCGCTATAACATCAAAAGCTCAAGTACCAACTAACACGCATTATATAGGCAAAGCAAACGAGTGTGGAATATCCGGCGTGTGAAGAGAAAAATGTGAGCGGCTGTGAAAGGTCAATGTGGAGCGATGTGTTTCCTTTCTGTGCTTCAATCTGCAAGTCTCATACGGTGAAGGAATGGATGAAGAAAATGCAAAATATGAGAGAAAAACTTTGCAAAATACCCCCCACCACAAATAACTGCCTCGTATTGTCTAATAATCAAACTGGTCAGGTTTGAAAAGCATTCATTCTGGTTAAAGCTCTATGTAAAAATCACCGTTTATTCTAGTAAAAGCTGAATGCAGAAAATCACCGAAAGTGCCTGATGTTAAACTAACCTCAAAAAAACAAAAGCACAACACAAGTGTGACACAGTCTGCATCCAAACGGAGGACTCACTGCACAGAGCATGTGTTAGTTCAGGCATCCGATTAAAGCGTCCAACAAGCCGCCTGTTTGGTAAAACGTCAACACTGCCAGTGTGAACGCGAAGGGAACTGGACTAATGTGTGATCTCCTCTCTTCCTTCTCCGCTTTGTTTCAGGATCAGGGAACAGCATCAAAGAGCGAACGCAGCCTCAAAATATGCGCTGGACCAGAATGAAATACTGCCACAGCCCTCATGGGACCCTAATGATTCAGTGACCCCCACTAAATCGGCCTGCAGCGCCACCAGCAGGGCGTCTTGGACAGCTCAGATGCAGGGAGCCATTTGAAATACATCTGTGACGGTACGACTGAAGCGAATATTATACCACAAGCAAAAACCTAAAACACTGTTTTGACTTTATTTAGATCGCTGAGGGAGAGGTCTGACGTGGTGCTTTGCTCATTTACCAGCTCATCACGTTTTCCTTGTAGTTCTCACGATTGTCTCAAGAGGTGCTTATGTCATAAAACAACAATCACTGCAGGGGAAAAGAAAACAAAACGGAGTGATGTAAGATCCTAAATTGTGATCGAGCGCCGTTTTTCAGCAGCAGGATTCCAAAAAGTTTGTGAAAATAGTCCAAATCTCAATCTAAATTGAAGCCGTTTATGACACGGAAGGACAAAATCGCGCTCTAATGTTTACTTTGCCTCTCCTCGGGTTGTTGAACGCTCAACAATAAAAACCAGAGGATAAAACTACACGTATAAGTCAGTGAGAGAAGAAAAGGGAGTCCTGAGCTGGTGGCCTGCTTATCTCCAGCCTGTAAGTAAATTTCATGCTTTGCCATTTTGTGCTTATCCGCCAAAGCTGAGACTCCCCTCGCTTTAACGACGAGTGCTTCCGCAAATTAGGGCTCTAATTGGATTATTAGCTTACATTTGTTAGGGCGCAGAGCGGCAGAAAAAAGGTGCACGCGGTGCCTTGTAGCTTCTGTGCAGTGTGGCAGGTGGTGCACAACAGCTGGTTTCCCGTCGCGCTCCGACCTGTCCTGATCCAAAAACTCCCAGCTGCCCCGTCAGTCTGCTCGGCCACCAGCCCACCCAACCACCCACCACTCACACCTGCATAAGGGGTTTATTAAACACTGTAAACGGTAAAACCCCGCTGCCGGCCCGTCTCGATAGTTGAAACATCAGTGCTTTGACAGGTGGAGGTCAGTGGATTCAGGCCCCTCCCGGTTCTCAAATCACATCTCCAATGAGACCCGGCACCCCCTCCCCCTTGAGGCAAGCAAAATGCCAGTTGAATTAAAAAGTCTAATGGGTCGTAGGAATCGTTGTAATGCCTCCACTCGGCCTGGCTTTTCGGACCTCATTAAAGTCCCCTCTGTTGACATGCGTAGTTGATATTCCTCACATCACAGAGCAGCCCAATGAGCCCGGGACAGCAGGTGTGTGAACAGACTGATCAGGCGCTCATTACACAGGCCACGCTCGGCGACTGAAGGAGGTGCTGCTGAGGGGCCGGAGTGATTCAGCGCACCTGACGTCCCGCCATTTCCTGCTACGCAGGCAGCGTCACACGGAGGCATCCCTTCAAGCCATTCACAGAGGAGCAGCGAGGAGCAGAGAGAAGCAGCAAGGAGCAGGAAGGAACAGAAAGGAGCAGCAAGGAGCAGAGAGGAGCAGCGAGGAGCACAGAGGGACAGCAAGGAGCACAGAGGAGCACAGAGGAGCAGCAAGGAGCACAGAAGAGAAAGTTGTCCTTTTTTCAAATTGTCTGAGATTTTTATAGTTGTTTAACAATGTAATTATTTACCCCCCCACACACACACACAGTCTTTTCTTGAAGTAGGTTCTTGAACAACACTTTTAACACACTTTTTCACAACGCATCGCCTCAAAAATGTCCAAAAGACAAAGTGTGCATTCATTCTTGTTTGTCCCCACAGAAGGAGAGACATCTGACAAACTACATTTGAATTAAAAAACAAAAAACTAACAGAAAGCAAACAACAATTGGTCAAGGTCCTCTGAAAGTCATTTGGTGCATTCATTGGACTGCAGCTGGTTTTGCAAAGCTTAAAAAAAACAAGCCTTGAGTAAACACTGAAGAGAACGACACTGGTGTACATCCTTTACATCCTGATCATTAGCAAGCGACCCTCAGAGATCCAGCAGTTCAACCACAATCTTTGGATCTGAGGAAGTTCACTGCACTGCTGCAGGCAGGCGCCACAGAGCACACAGCTGGATACACAAATTAAGCCTGCTTGTTATTTCTACAAATAATTCAGCGCAGGGTCGATTGGATCATGGAGGCTGCTGGCTCTCACTTTACTTCACCTCTTCCATCCCTCCTTCTCATCTTTGCGGCACAGAGACAGACTGAGGGTCAGTTAACGGCCTCATTTAATGACACTTCTGAGTCCCACCAGGATGAATGCGAGTGTTGAGCAGAGTTAATGTGTCGTTTATGTAACAGGCTCGATGGAGCAGTGATATGAACCCTCTGACCTCTGCATAGATGGGAAAATTAGAAAGTCTAAAATGTCCTTCGCTCAGTCATAAAAACCGTATTCTGTACGTAACTGAAAAGCTGCTTCTTCCTTCCAGCATTTGGAAATGTCTTAATTATGAAGAGAAAAAAAAAAGCGAAAGTTTTGAAGGGGGGTGGAGGGTGGTCCCTCCTGGTTGCCTCCTTTGGCAGGGTCTCGAGCAAGAGCACGGTCATCTGTGTGTTCTGGCCCTCAGTTGGGCCACTCATCGATTATGGGAGGTCGCGGCTCTAATGAGCGAAGGTCAGGCCCTCTCTTCATCCATCACTGTCGTCCTCGACACCCTTTCTTCCCTGTGAGTTTCCATTCCTCGGCGTTCCCCCCTCGCTTTTGTCTGGCGTGCAGCAGAACGCGACGCCAGAGGAGGGCCTGTCAATGTTATCAGCATGCAACAGACGACAGCTTCCAGGGAGAACGTGACTTTCAGCTGCTGCCCCAGTGGCTAATTACCCGCCCGCCTCCAAGGGTGGACCCCCGCTTGCCACTTTCCAAAACAAACCACCGAGCGATGGGCAGACGTTTCGCACACTGGAGCCAAAGCTTGACTTTAGAGAGAAGACTTGTTTTAATTTTGGACACGGCTGACGCGGAGACGTTCGTTAGAGAGGGTTCGCAGAGGATTTGCCTATTTAAAGCACATTTCTCAGCTTAACACAAGATGCCTTTTCAGTTTCCTGGTGCAGACAAACTTGGGAAATCACAAAATTCATGGCAACAAGTAACAGTGTCATAGAGCCTCAAAGCCATCATGAAAGCATACAGAGTCAGTTTCCATCAGTGCTCAGTCGAGAGGAGTTTATGAGGATACCAGCGTTTTATCTGAAGCTGCAACTTGTAAAATGTCTTGAATACTAAATTTTTCATATTTATCAAAATGACCTTCACTAAAAAGTCAAACGTCTCGAGACATCTCGTGTGTTGCTGGGTCAAGCCTGTGTGTGCACAGGACTGCACATATCAGAGCAGATTAATCAACACTTATAAAAAAGTTGAAGGGAACAATGCTCGATCATGATCCAAATAAAGCTGCACTTTTGTTTTTCTCAACTATGTTTGTAATAATAATGTAGATAAAATACAAAGAAAATGTAGTTTCATTAACTTCCTTACAAATTTCCTCAGAATTTATTTGATGATTATTTAATTTAACAGTTTTGTTTGAAAATGTTTGTTTTTGAAAATCCAATCAAAGCACAATTTGATACTGTATCTGGTCTATTCAGTCGTGTTCTTTATTCTCAGTTTGGGATTGATCGATTTATGTGTCAATCCATCTGTTTTTGTCATATTTGGGGCAAGAGGCCCAACAAAAACTAGACTTACAAAATGATGATGTAGGTACTTCTGTTGACATGAATTGAAATAATGACATAAAATAACTCTCAACTCCACTGAACTTTTCTCGTAAGTTATGTTCCAGCACCAGAGTAATGACCAACACAACTGAAGGAGGCTGCTGAGCCATACATGGCACTAACATCCCTCCATCCTCTGTGGAGCATCACACTGATGTCCTTTCAATGCTATGATCTCTTGCTGACAAAAGTTGATTAGAATAGATCACTTGGCGTCCCTTTGGCACCGCGTGCCTCGCGTTCCCTTTCAAATTAAAACTGTACACCAACACATGAAAATTCAAAAGGCCGTGAAAAATGACGTTCTCTTCTCAGGAACAGCTCATTCACATCGATCTCAGCACTCATTTAGCAGCGACTTCCCACCGTGACCCCGAATAGTATCTGATCCATCAGGTAGCAGTCAACAATTCAGATCCATTCCCTGCCTGAAACCCGTTCAGCACACATGTGCGCGCGCGCAGACACACACACACACACACACACACACACACACACACACACACACACACACACACACACACACACACACACAC
>JAUESF010009873.1:0-11767 GCA_032274765.1 Malacoctenus tetranemus | reverse complement strand
TGTGTGTGTGTGTGTGTGTGTGTGTGTGTGTGTGTGTGTGTGTGTGTGTGTGTGTGTGTGTGTGTGTGTGCGCACATTCACTAGATGCCATTTTGGAATCATTTCTAATGTCCCATGTCTTTCCTTTTGTCGACTCTCACACACCCAAAAGACAATGTCCTAAAGGCTTTTGGAAAAAAGCAGGATGCCATACACAAGATGCTCGAAGAGGACCGAGACCACCACAGAGAGACTTTAAGAGCAGCGGTCCAGAAACAGACAGAGAAACAGAAGGCTGCTGCTGCTGCTGCTGTGGCCCCGGTGGGAGAAAGCTCCAACAAAGACTTCCTCAAGTCTGCGCTGTTCAGCAATTGGGGGTCCGACCTGACAGAGGACGAGAAGAGAGCTGCAAACACTTTGTTCGAAAAATACGGCTACAATGTTTACCTCAGCGATCGCCTTCCTCTCGATCGGGCGCTCCCGGACACCCGGGTGCCGGGGTGAGGGCGCGAACACAAACACATTTTCACTGTTTGCTCTTCATGGCTGTAGATTCAAAGGGGCAATTACCTTACTTTTGTATTGCAAACGACGGCGGACTTGTTCAAACACTGTTTTCACCTCCGAGTAGGTGCTTAACAAAGAGCTACCCGGACGACCTGCCCAGTCTCGGGGTGGTGCTGATTTACCTGGATGAGGCCCTGTCCATCCTGAAAAGGGCCCTGCGCAGCATCATCAACCGCACCCCCAAGAAGCTGCTGAAGGAGATCATAATGGTGGATGATCACAGCTCGAATGGTCAGTCGAATGCAGAAGGTTTGCCCTTGATTTGCTCTTATCCCCTCGTGTGGAAGTGGAAGTGTGAAAAGTTAGAAAGGACTAGTAAGAATTGCAGTCTTTAATTAAGTCTCTTTAAACTTAAACATTCTAGTTAACTGTCACGAAAACAGGTTTCACGTTCCCGTCAGTCACGCCTGTGTCCTGTCATCACGGTGCATCTATTTTCTCCTCGTTCTGATCCAGAGGACCTGAAGGAGGACCTGGACGCCTACGTTGCGATCCTCGAGCAAGAGAACCCGAGCGTCCGTTTCATCAGGGTGAGACACACCGAGCGGATCGGCCTGTCTCACGCCAGAGCCTCCGGGTGCCGCGCTGCGACCGCCGACGTGGTGGCCATCCTGGACGCACACATCGAAGTCCACGTCATGTGGTGAGAGTTGTGACAGAAACACACAGGGCAGGATTTGGATTCAAAGGGACGCTCATAGGGTTTTAGTATATTGTTCCAAGCATTGAGCCTGCCGCATGTTCATGCTCTTGGCTTTAACGCTTTATTCCCTTTATCGAATACAACAAGAGGGATTCTCCTTTGAAGAGTGAATAGAATGACGGATGACACTAAGGGGTGGACCGGGGACTTTCTCTTCCCGGGCCTGAATTGACTTCACTGTGAGTCTGGTTTTGGAAAGTAAACACGCTGGCCTCCTCCTCCTCTTCACACAGGGCTGAACCGCTGCTGACCCAGATCCAAGCCAACCGGACCGTCGTGCTGTCTCCCGTGTTCGACAAAATCCAGTTCGACACCTTGGAGGTCGTCAATTACGTCCCGTCCGCACACGCTTTCGACTGGGCTTTGTGGTGCATGTATATGAGCTTTGCGCCTGAGTATTACAAGCAAAAGGACAAATCATTACCTGGAAAGTGAGTCCGAGTCAGTTTGGATCTGAAGGATTTTTATTGCTTTTTTCTTTTTATTGCTCTGATAAGTGTGGTTGGATGCCCTTTGTCTTTTATCACCAGGAGTCCATCTGTCATGGGGATTCTTGTTGCCGACAGGGAGTTCCTAATACATATTGGATTGCTTGATGAAGGAATGATAGTGTACGGTGGAGAAAATGTCGAACTGGGAATCCGTGTAAGTGAAAACGTGTCTGTTCTTCATATACAGTTTGAAATCAATGCGTCTGTTCCGTAGGAGGGAATCGTCACTGAGAAGCAGTTTCAGGCAACAACAATCCAACGAAAAAGCGTGAATTTGGTCAGGATTAAGCGCGACGCAAGAGCACGATCCAAGACATCGCACGGCCCTCCATTAAAAAATATCTAACTTTGAAGCCTTCCTGCTTAAGTGTCTGCTTTGCGTGGAAGCCTCAACTCTGAGAAATGAAGTTCAGTGGACCTGTGCCACACCCTGAGCCAGTAAAATAAGATGAGATTTGCATCTTTTAATCTCACACTGTTGTCAGCAGCAATACAAACAGATACACATATACAAGACAGGAAAAATCAGGAGGCGGTTCAGCTCCCTCCAGGACACAAAGCTCCGCTTTAGTTCCCGGTGCTCCTCCTCGTCTCCGTCATCGACGATGGCAGAGTCATCCAAGAACTTTTGCAGGTGGCAGTTTGAACCTGTATTGAACCCAATTAAATGTTGTCATCCCCCATACACACACACACACACACACAGACAGCACACACATTGAAACGATTTCAGGAGTGTGCGTTTGTTGTTCCCGCAGGTGTGGACGTGTGGAGGCAGCATCAAAGTGGTCCCGTGCTCGAAGGTCGCCCACATCGAGAGGAGCCACAAACCGTACATGCTGGACCTGCGCGTGGTCATGAAGAGGAACGCTCTGAGGGTGGCCGAAATCTGGATGGATGAATACAAGCACAATGTCAATGTGGCTTGGAACCTGCCCATGGAGGTACTTTTGAGAAGTGGTCAGGAAGGACAAAACTGGCAGCAGTGGTAGTCTGGTGATCAATTAGTATTATTCCTTCCCCCCCTGCAGAATCATGGCATTGACATTGGAGACGTGTCAGAGAGGAAGAAACTCCGGGAGAAGTTGCAATGCAAACCTTTTAAATGGTACCTGGAAAACATTTACCCCGAACTGGAACCACTGGACGTACTGGCCTACGGAGGAGTACGTTTCCCCCCCTCGTGTTTTTGTTGAGCATGTTGTGAACACAGCCTGAGTCGACACTCCCACTGCAGACTTTAATGCTTGAGATTTGGGCCACTTTTCTCTGCAGTGTGAATGCAGCCAAAGTTTATGACTGTGAACGTGTTTGTTTCTGATAGATGAAGAATCTAGATTTTGACAAATGCATTGACCAAGGTCCAGTCCCAGGACACACCCCCATTCCCTTCACCTGCCATTACTATGCACCGCAGGTGAGTGCCACCGCACTCAGGATCGATCACTTGTAACCTGTCCAGCTGACTCTCTGAATGCTTTTTTCTCTCCCCCAAAAGTTCACGTATTACAGAAAAACTGGTGAGCTCTACATCGGCAGCATCCAGTCCCACAAGAACCGCAACCGGTGCCTCACTCACGCCAAAGTCACTGAAACGGAGCCAGGCCTATATAACTGCAAGGAGGCCCTGATGAAAGGGATGGGAATCTACTGGGACTTCTCTCAGGTGCTCGGTGAAAACACACCATCAAAGCGCTTACATGCAACGATTTTATGAAGAAAAAAAACAGACATAGATGAATTTGTAAGAATGATTAATGGATAGGAAATACTGAGTGTTTCTCCTTTCTTGGTTCTCTGTTGTAGGGCAAAGAGCTGAAGAACAGACAGACCAACAGATGCCTGGAAATGACAAAGGACCAGCTTTTAGTCCGCGAATGCTCAGGACAGAGATGGGAGATCCAACACACAGTCAAAGCCTTTTAGTGTGTGTTTGTTTGTGTGTGCGTGCGTGCGTGCATGAGTTTGATACTTGGTGAGGCATTAATTTCAATCAGTGTGGGTTGCCGCCGTTTATTATTAATTCAATGTGTTTTTAAAACAAATGTTTATATTTGAAAGGTTTTGAAAATAAAATGAGCAGTAAAGTGGCTTGTGATTTTTTTTAATTGAATAGCTAAGTTTTCATTAATCATCGTTAATTTTCTTATTTTTGTTGTTTTCAGTCAGTTAAATATTCCCCACAAAGCGCGAATACAGAGGGAAAAAAGTCGTCGTCAAAGTAGCCGGAAAAGACCGAGTCTTTCCGAAGGCTCACGAGCACTCTGGTCTCTTAGCAACCGGTGTGTTTGCAAGTCGAGTTCTTCCTCTGCGAAGGACCAGAGCCCGACTCCAGTTTAGACGCGCCGTTTGAGGGACAAAATGCTCAACGTGGAAACGCTGTCGGATCGGCTCGCCAGAGCCACCGTGGAGGCGCGTCGGGACCGCGAGGCTGAGAGACAGCGGAGGATTTTTAACGACAAAGGCAGGACCATCGGGGTGAGCGGGCACGACCCGGACGAGGGGGGAGTTGGCTTGTCTGTGGCGTTGAGGTGGTTGAAACGCGCCTGATCAAAAACGTCCAAATTAAAGTTCCATATTTGTCTTCTTTAGAGCATAAAAACTGATTGATCATGAAAATCACAAGTTGTGAGAAAAGGGTCCATCAATTGTTTAGATTTTTAAAAAAAAACAAACAAACAAGAGAAAGGATCAATCGTAACAGTGACCGTTGTGACAGGTTGACAAGGAAGGACTCGACATGCAAGTGAAAGAGAAGAAGAAACGAGAGGAAGAAGCAAAAAAGGAAGAGAGCGCATGTGGTGTGTATCCTGAGGGTTCACATGTTTCCCCAGACCTCCATTCAGGGGAGGTCAGAGGTCACAGAAACCCGAGGCTTTGCCTGCATTTGGGTATTTTGAAATTGACTTGCACCTTTTCAAGAAAATTGTAATAATCGCCTTTATTTTCAAAGACCTCCATCGGTGTTGGGCTTCACTGTGAAGTGTACAGCTTCCCTGTGTTCTCCATGCAGAGTCTGAAATGCTGCAGAACAGCAAAGCGGCCATCCTTCTCCACCGCAGACAGGCGAAGGAGAGCCGCGCGCTGGAAAAGTCCATGGTCACCTACAGGCGCGAGCACCAGCAGCCCTGGCAGGGCCGCGAGTTTGACCTGAACGACCCGGGCCGCCGCAGGAACGCGGAACCAGCCGGCGGCCAGATGATCCTCCCCGGCCTGGTGGGCGAGGACCCCGAGAGCGAGGGCCGGCGGCAGAGGCAGAGGGAGCAGCTCCGAGCGTGGCTCACCCAGCAGCAGGCGGAGCGCGAGGCAGCGCGGCAGCAGCAGAAGCTGGAAGGTGGGTAGCAGCACGGAGCGTTCAGGGCGCGACGGCTCGGCGTGGAACGCCGGCTCACTCCTCCATCTCCTCCGACGGATTTCAGAGCAGCTCTACGACCACGGCAGGCTCGAAATGGACGGCGTGGCGCTGCAGCTTCAGACGCTGGAGATGGAGAAGAGGAAGGCGGCCACTGTTGCCACCAAAGACTATAACCTGGCCAAGGTACGTTCCGTTTTTATGAGGAGAACTTCACGGACACCCTCACCGGATCACCAGCAAACTGTGGGTTAAAAACAGAAATACTTTTGTACGATATAGTTGAAGTAATGCTCCGGGAATCTCAAGTTTTCTCATGAAAAATCTGTTTTTTTTTTAAAAGGATGGATGAAAAAATGTTGTGTGCAAAACACTCTGACAACATCACACCTGTGTTGTTTCTGGTTTCTGTGCACAGATTGAAGAGAAGAAGAAAAGGGAAGAAGAGGAGAAGGCCGAGCAGCTGACGGGTGCAGGCGCTGCGTGTCCCGAGGGCGCGGTGGGGGTGCCCGGTCTGTGTCCCAGCGAGGACCGGAGACCCCCCGCTGAGAGCCCCCAGCAGATCGTTCACTTCCAGCAGTATCAGATGGAAGAAAGGAGGGTAAGTTGGAGAACCTTTGCGTGAGGCTCATGGGCGGAGCTGCTGGTTCGAAGCTGACTGGGCCTGTCACCAGCGGGCGGAGCTGGAGGTGAAGCGCGAGGAGGAAGCGCTCGATCGCTCCCGCCTGGCCTCGGCTCGCACGGCTCTGCTGCTGGAGCGGCGGCAGGCGCGACTCGGCAGGCAGCTGAGGCGACACCTAGACAACGCCAACGCACAACTGGCAGAGACGCACAAACAGTGAGCGACACGCATTCAACACGCTCCTGTTTTTTAACCTAAACAACAGTGTGAGACGTTTCACCGCTTTCAAACTCTCTGTTTTCCAGGAGGCCGGACATCGAGCGAGGATATATCGACAGCAGCTTCTTCTCCAAGTTCAACACGTGCAGCAGATGATGGATGACGCAGCGCACATCTAAATAGTATTATGGCAGCTGGTAAATGAGACTAATGAATAAACTGAAACACACTGTAAAACAGCAGTTCTCCTCTTTAATTTCATATCAAAGTTTGCAGATTTCACAGCGTTCAAAAATGTTGGATTTTGTTCAAATAGCTGAAGGCAAAAGTGATTTTGTAAACTGTCCTTTCCTAACTTTATTTAAATTACAAAGAACAGACAAAAGGCCGGCATAGAAACTGTAGGTTTTACACTTTATTAGTTGATCAGAGAAAGCTAGAAATCTTCAAGTGGCATTCAAGTAAAAAATTGTTTGAAATAATAAAAAAAATAGTGCACACTCTTAAAAACAAAAGGTACGCAACACAACTCATAAAGTACAAACGCTGCCACGTGTTTTCATTACAGCCATAAAAGACTGTGTGACACTGTGAGAGCAGAGGGAGGTCAAAGAGAATCGAAAAGTGCAAACATTCAACACTGTCTGACAGATCTCTTCACATGTTTCAACGAATCCCGAGTCCCTTCTGAACGGCCACAACACTGAGTGAATGTGGGAAGCATCCGATTCACTGCTTCACGCTTGTCCCTCGTAACAGCACTTGTGTTTGAAACGTGACGGTTTTTTCCTCCTAAAACGTGTTTTCAGACACAAACTTGTTCCAGCTGCTCGTCCACAGAGCCAGAGCTTTCTCCTGCTGCTTGGGACTCAAAGAGCTGTATCTGAAAGACAACACGAGGGAAAAAAGTTACAGTCAAGACAAACTCGAAGACAAACCTGACTCAACCGCAGCTCCGCCTCACCTGATGGAGTTGATGGCCAGCTGTTTGAGGGAGCCCAAGTGCGATTTTAGGCCGCCGAAGCCCACAAACGCTTCGTAGAAGTCGTAGGAGAGGCCGAACGCGCCGAACGCCGCGGGGTCGTCCGAGCTGATGACCAGCGGGTGGTTTTCCAACATCAGTGCTGCTGCGGGATGGTTTCGTAGATCCTTCACCAACTTCATCACCTGAAACGAAAGGGATACAAAACACTGCAGGATCAGTCTCCATCACAGCTTTGCTGTTCGATGAGGTTTTTAACAGGTTTGATTGAGGTGGTGTACCTGGTTGGAGATGGGGCACACCTCCACCGCCACCCCGTCCCTCCGGGACAGATCTTTGGCCACTGGGTGGCGGAGGAGTGCGAAACCGTGGCCGATGCGCGACGTGTTGAAGAGGAGCGCGTCCAGCAAGTTCTGGTCCACGTCGGATCCCTCGAGGTCTAAAGACGGCAGAGACGGTTTCAGAGCAGGCAGGTTTCAAAAGCTTGGAAATAAGTCAATATGAAAGAACAAAAGCAGCTCACCCGTCTCTCCAGCGTGGAAAAAGAAAGGCAGCGAGGCCCCGCGCTGTTGTGGCATCGACAGGGCCTCTCTGAAATACCACAGGGGTCTGCCCCTGTCCTCCCGGCCCACCTGTGCATGCAGAAAGCAGGTAACGACAGTCGAGAAGTCTGGATCATACACATATCAGTCCCACTGCTGCACCAACAACCGTCGAGCCCAGCGCTGTCTCTCACCAGGTCAAAACCAGCCATGAAGTCGGGAAAGTCTCTCTGCAGCTTCATGGCCTCCTCCACCACCGACGTCATCACAGACATGTTCACTCCCCTGCAGCACGCACACAGATCAGCTGAGAGCACTCAGTTCAAAGATCAAAGCAGAGCGCTGTGAGAGGACTCACCTGTGAATTGAGAAGATGACTCTCACGCCGAAGAAGTCCGGGTTGTTGGCGGTGAACTGCTGGGCGACGTCCTGGTAGGTTTTCAGGGTGTAGGCTCTGTCGTAGGTGCTGCCGTCCAAGTCGTACAGCTGAGAGACGAAACGATGCGTTCAGGAAAAATCAGGATGTTAAAAAGACACAAGCAGGAATTTTATTTCTATTTTCATTGTCAAAAACTAAGTCAGGAGTTTGAACTTTGGTTTAAGAGCCTTCAAAATAAAAGCAATAGTTGGTTTCTGTGCATGTGGAGTGTGGACATGAATGTACCGGTGGCAGCAGCGCCCGCACTTCCAGGTACATGACGTTGTCTTGGTGGAAGAGGCTGAGGCCTCGGTAGAAGTAGTCCCTGAACGCGGGGACGTACGTGACCAGGCCCCAGACGGCCTGGAAGGTCTGCTCAAAGCGGTCCCAGATCACGTCCTGGCTGGGGTACGCCTCCTCCGGATCCTGATCGGTGAAGAGCGTCAGGTTGCTCACGATGCTGGGAACGAGGGGGCCGAGACGGGGTTAGCAGTCAGATCACGCGAGTCGGCGCCGCGCCGTCAGTTTCGGCCTGTAACTTTAACTTTGCTCAACGGCGAACGTCACCCACCTGTTGTCCAGGTGGGTGACGTTCGCCGTCTTGGCCCTGAGGGTCTCCAGCAGGGTCCACGGGGAGCAGCGCGCCAGCGGCTCGGGCCCCCGCGCCGAGAAGACGAAGCGGACGGAGCGGTTGTCAGTGAGGCACATGTAGCAGTGCGGCCGGTACGTCACGTTCCTCACCAGCCACTCCACGTCCACGATGGAGAAGTCGTGGAGATGGAGCGCTCCTCCTGGAACGACGGATCAGAGGGAGATGGAGGCGCTTTGTGGAAACCTCACGGCACTTTTTGAGTGACGGCTGCTGTAGAATTCACAACCTTTCAAATCGTGTATTAGAGAACATTATATCACCACCTGCTTTGTTCGTTTGAGTAATCACACCCCCTGATCTGTCGTATGTGATTGGCTTATGTCTAAACTCTTCATGAGTCTTTCTTCTGTGGTCTGTGTGCTCTTTTTTCTACTTTTACCTTCGTTCAGGCACTTTACCTTTATGAAAATTAGTGAGGTGTGATTGTGACCCCCAGAAAAAGTGCAGTTTGTGTTTATTTGATGGCTGCCCATTGAAAACACTGACTGATGCATAAAAAACCCTCTTGTAACTCTTATCTAAAGTTAGTTTTCCCCTTTTCTGTCGCTCATCAAGATAGAATCTCTCTGTGATGTTTGAAGATAAGGTGTCATAAAGTGACCTCAGTGTAATTAAACTATAAAAGTACAACTGAATTGAAGTGACTACCTTTGGGCATCCTCTGCAGCAGGTTAAAGAGGGCGCTGCTCCTGATGAGGTCCCTGGCCCTGAAGAAGTGCATGGCCGGGGGGAAGTCTGCTCGCGTCACCTCCTCTCGCTTCATCTTGAACAGGACGGCGTCCAGCCGTTTCTCGGCGTCCGTCAGCTCCACCTTGCCCCCGACCTGCATGGAGTCCTCCAGCTGGATGAGGGCCTCCCTCAGCCGGGGGTCGGGGATGGAGCGGACCCCGCCGAGGCAGCACGCTGTCAATAATAACAATACAGCCACGTGGGGGCGCTGGAGGACGGCGGCCATTGGTGTGCGGAGGGAGGCGTCGGTGGCGGCTGTGAGAGAGAGAGAGAAAGGACACGAACAGCGACTAAACTTCACGGCGAGAAGTCGCGGCGGCTCGTTAGCGGAAGTGAAAACAGTTGGCTTGAAGCAGCTGCGGTGGGAAACGCGCAGCTGTGACCTGCAGCGGAGGAACAGACGCACAAAGGGCAGCTGTCAGTTCCTGCTCTGCTCCACTGTTTGTTCACACTCAGCAGGGAGCGTCACTCAGGAGTGAATTTAACCAGTTTACCTCGACAAAACATGGAAACAACTGACAGGGAAGCAAAGGAAGAGCGACACCGAGCAATAGGTCTGAATGAACGCTTCGTGTGGAAGCAAAAGCCGAGGCACACAAACACAAAGCGAGGCTGCTGTCAACTTACTTGTTGAGTTGTGGTGTTGTGCACGTGAATTGCTCGACGTGGACAGCTGAGCTTTGCGCACAGCTTCTCTCAGCTGGTGCAGCGACAGCTGACGACGATTTTGTCAACAACCCGGCGGCGGCGCGGGGGGGGGGCGACAACACTATTAAAACAACAAAGCACCAAAACAAACCACGCGAGCTCTCCGCGTCGGCCAAAGATCACGTTTCAGTGCGAGTAAAATCAGGCACTTTAATGCAGAATTGAGCGAAAAATGGAAAAAAGCACGCGATTAAACTGAAACGGAGTACGATTATGCGTTATTTTGCCCTGATCGCTGTCTGACAGGCGAGATTGTGAGTCCGGACGCAGCGAAGTCCCGCCTTTTTCTCTTTTGATTGGCTGAAAACCAGCGCAGGTAAGCATTTAATTGGCGAGAGCGGAGACGAAAACACTTGTCAGCAAGACACAGAAGAGGGATTTAACACCCTCATTAATTTTGTTTACACGTGTCGGAACAAGTCGTAATATTTCTAAATTATTTGTACTAGTTTTAGTTTGGTTTTTTTGTAGTTTTAACAGACTGGTATGTTGTTGATGAGGTGAAACTGTAGGTGTTTAAAGCTGGACTGCATCAGGAAGTGTTTTCCAATACTGGTTATTTGCATTTTATAGGTTCTATTTAGGAAGTGGTGTTTTAGAAGGGTTTATTACACACAAAAACACTTTTTTCAAAAATAGTTTAACACGTTTCAGATGCACTCTGTTGCTTTAACTTTATTTTTTATATAAATTTCTGCCTTTTTTCAACACATTGATGCCATGAAATTCAGGACAGAAAAAAGGTGTCTCACTTCGAACATCTGATATGATGTATGAGTCCTAAACAACTGCCATCACCGTATCCAGTGTGTTGTTGAACTGGGACTGGAACAACTTCCCTTATTGGGGTCAGATGAAGTGTCCTCATCTTGGGCCTGATCTGCATTTTTTTTTCCTTCATTAGGCCAGAACAAAGAATACATTACTTGTTTATTCCCAAGCACTGCCCCCCCCCACCCCCCTGCCTCTCCCCACACTGACGTCACATGACATCACTGACTCCTCCAAACATGAGAGGGGGGTCAGGCGAAGTAGTGCTCAGACCGCGGAGGGCATCCGTCAGAAGGAGGAGCACTAATTGAAGTCGACCAAGTGAAGCGCTCCGATAGATTGATGCATTGTCCTGCACCAGACCGTGTTCTGTCTGTTTACATTTCATTATTCTTGGCTTTTGTTTACTTACAAGCTTACACAAACAAATACCTCATAAAAAAAGGAGGAACACTTTTGTTTTTCTTAAATGTTCAACATCGTTGAAGGACAAATAATGAAGACATTGTATCGACTAATTTCAAGTGTGACTCATCATAATAAGACAAACATTTGTTTGAGAAAAGGTATTTATTTCTAAGAAATGTACAGTATAGAAAATACTCCATTCCATTTCCAAAATAATCTATATCAGTCAGATAAGAACTTGTAAACGTCACTTAAAAATGAGAAAAGCAGGTCGGTTTGATTTCAGCGCAAACATGCAACTGAAGTGAGAGACAACTGCCTAAAAACATCGCCAGGAGGAAAGGGGGGAAAAAAAGAAACAGACACCAACAATTTATATTAAAACAAGTTCAAAAATGTACAAAAATTCTTGAAAGAGCAAATAAATATGATTCACATTTAATCACACCTAAATGGTTTTCACTAGTGCAGAAGATGACAGCAGAGGAAAAGTGAGAGTTAAACGCACACTTTAGATCATCTGGTGCCGATTCTACACACCAGAAACGCACATGCAGACACACACACACACACACACACACACACACACACACACACACACACACACACACACACACACACACA
>JAUESF010009767.1:0-11779 GCA_032274765.1 Malacoctenus tetranemus | reverse complement strand
CACACACACACACACACACACACACACACACACACACACACACACACACACACACACACACACACTCACACACACAAACACACACACACACAGGTCACAGAGCTGAGCGCATGGTGACTCAGGCTATTTCTGACCTCATTCTACTGGCTTGGATTAATGCTCTCATTATAGTCTGCCTGAAAAATGACCACCTGTCACTGCTTGTGTGTGTAGGTGTCCATAGGTGTGTGCGTGCGTGCATGCGCGTGTGTGCATGTGTGTGTCCTCTGAGACCACAGATCTGCTTTACTAAGGGAGGATCGTAAGAAAAAAGAAGAACCTTTGCTTTCTCAACCTTCCCACAATGCATCTGCTGCTTGAGAAGTTCAGATTTTGACCTTGACGACAGTGATGGCTTTTGGATTCAATTAAACTTTATTCGTGTAATAGAGGGACATCATTTTTCACAGCTCGGAGGAATAATTTGACACTCGTGAAACCTCCAACAAGCACTAGGATGTGAGCGTGATTCTAATGACTTGCTGTCATTAAAGGAACAGTGCACCCAAAGAATGATGTGCCTTCATTTTCTACTCACCCCCATGCTGAACAACACTCTGAAGCACTTTTTTGGTATCTCAAATGCAGCTGCAGATCTTTCAGGTTTCTTGTTATCTGCCCACGTTCAAATAATGCAGGTCAACCAGGCCCGAGCCAAAAACATCCATAAAGTCCACAAATTCCTCCAATATGCCAATATTCCTCCATACTTTTCGTCCAATGTAATCCAAGTGTCCTGAGTGGGTAGCGTCCATAATTTAGTCTATGAATTCATTTAGAATGTTTTTAGCACCTAAACAGTAGTAGATAGCATTTGCTAAATGCACGCGCCTGCAAGTTCACGACAGCACAGCGGACCGATAATGCAAGCGTAGAAGAAGAACTTCCGCTTTTCACCTGTTTACATTCTGCTGTGAGCCAGACTAGCACAAGGTTAGCTATCTCAGGTTTGGAAAAAGCTGTTGATTAGCCATTTTCGCCGTGAAAGTAAGAAGATAGTTCAAGTGTTTTCCTTATCAACAGAGCAGACGCTGAATGCGCACTCTCATCTGGTTTGGTCTGCCGCGGTGTCCGTTGTGTGGTGAACTCGCAGGTGCGTGCATTTAGCAAATGCTATCTACTTCTGTTTAGGCTCTAAAAACATTCTAAATGATTTTGTTTCGAGTACATTATGGACGCTACCCACTCAGGACACTTGGATTACATTGGACGAGCAGTATGGAGGAATATTGACAAGTCTTTGTGGACTTTATGGACATTTTTGGCTCAGACCCCGTTGACCCCCATTATTTGAACGTGGGCAAATAACAAGAAACCTCAAAGATCTCCAGCTGCATTTGAGATATCAAAAAGTGCTTCAGAGTGTTGTTCAGCATGGGGGTGAGTAGAAAATGAAGGCACATCATTCTTCGGGTGTACTATTCCTTTTAAAAAGCCTGTCAAGACAGAGAAGGACCAGGCTGTTTCAGTGGGATTTTCTGCTTGGGGAGGAGCAATGTAGCCTGTGTCAAAGTGGTTGGTATGATGATGTGTCTGCAGACAGAAAACAGCCACATGAATGTGTTTTTTATCTTAGAGCTTTGTTGGTGTCTTTGTGAAAGCTGTGAGCCTGGTTTGTTAGCCAAGAGTTTATCAAAGGTCTCATCCAACTTATTGCTTGTATCAGAATTTGTTGCTGCTTCTTCTGTTCTTGGACTGGCTGCATGAGGAGTCGTACCACCCTTACTGTTCCACCCTCAAGTAAAAAGTTGTATTACAGGATCAATTTGGCTGCAACTAACTGGTCGGTCAGTTGACGACTGCAGTTGATAAGGTCGCAGGACATTTGATGATCTTTCGAAGAACCTATTCTTTGGGCTGCTACATGAAAATGTATAAACTAAACTGAAAAAATAAAAGTAAAATAAAAGTAAATTGGCATGAGATTAATAAAACCATCAGACTGGTATCCCTCTTGACTCCTGGTTTGAAGAAGCTTTTCTGTCAAACACTTCTACTTGTGCTGAGCAGTTTGTGTGATAAATATCAGTGTACTTGTAGTGTGGCTTGTTCTTGGTCTATGATACGGACTTTTGTTCATATTTCTGATGTTCTTCAATTGCAAACATTTCATGAGCACCAACTATACAAAGTTAAAACTTTCAAAAAAACATTCAATGTTCTTTAAGTACTCATTTTGTTTCAAAACACTTGGTCTCCTTTGTAACTGATCAGCTACACTCAGTGTCAACTGGTTTATAGGCTTTTCCCATACTGATCTAAACACTCTCGAATTGTCCTTGAACACCTCCTGAGAAGACACATAGATAGAGCATTCACCAATGGCCACACTGATAGACACTAAAACGGGCATAATAATGCTACACATGCACAAGGCCGAGGCAGAAATAGAAAGGGTTTTTTAGCCACAGAGTGTTGACAAAGCTGTTCTATCACATTTGATTATATAAGTGTGTCTAAGTAAGTGATCTGGCACTGGCTTTGAGCAGATAGTCTCCACTTCTTCACCGTGAGTAGCAGGTAGATTTATTTGTTGCATCTGGAGCAACCAACCAGTGTCCTGTAGTTTTCCTACGCACTGCTGATGTCAGACACCTGGATGAACAGGAAGTGACCTTAAGAACTTAGATGGTTAAAAATTCCAATAATAAGCCTGACTGAGCTCACAATTTTTTCATCTTCAGCATCAATAGAATAGTATGTGTGTGTGGGGAAGGGGGGGGGCGTGCACAGCAGCCTGCTCAGTGAACCGAAAGGGGACAAAGTAGCGAGTTCAAGGCGTCTTCAGTCCGTCCAGCCTGACACTACATCTTTGAGTTTCATAGTCATTATGTAACGGTTACACAGTGCTGGCTTTGGGACTTATTTGTGTGTCCCGCTGCCGTCTGAGCTGCATCTCATTCGACAAAACGCTCAACAAAACACAAAATATGTTCCCTGCTGCTTCATCCCTCTCCTCACTGGGGATGGAGAGCAAGTTTCCCAGCAAAACGAAAAAAAAAAAAAGACACATTCTGGTTGTGAAGGTGATTGCTCCTGTTCATCAGTGCTCCAAATGTCTGTCACATAGTGAAATTCAACTGGACAGTCACGCCAAGCAGCACCAATGGTGCCATTGCCCTGTGCATTCTGTGTCAAAGGTAAATTCCATTCACAGGAGGTACACTTAACCGAATTCATGAGTTCTGACACAAAAATTTGTATCTACTATCCCAGGATACAATCTCCTGCAAAAAGCACTGAAAGTGTGTGTTTGTTTCAAACCAAAACAGCACTCACCTTTAGTCTCACATCTGCTTAAAAAGCAGCTATAATCATGCACGTCTGTGCACCCATGGGTCGGCTGCTCTTTAAATGAGATGTGGCCGAGCATATGGTTGGCAAATTGCTACCTCAAGGTAAATAAAAGTGACTGCGCGACCAAACAACTCAACCACAAATTAAGCAAATGGTAAGGTGCTTCTTTGACAACATGTTTGTCAAACTCCAGTCCTGGAGGGCGGCGTCCTCAGACTCTCAGACGTCTTCCTGCTCAAACACACCTTAAGCCAATGACGGCTCGTGAGTAGGCTGTTGCAGAGTTTAAAGGAATAGTACACCCAAACAATGATGTGCCTTCATTTTCTACTCACCCCCATGCTGAACAACACTCTGAAGCACTTTTCTGACGTCTCAAATGCAGCTGGAGATCTTTGAGGTTTCTTGTTATCTGCCCACATTCAAATAATGGCAGTCGATAGGGCCCGGTACAAAAATGTCCATAAAAGTCCACAAAAGCGTGTCAATATTCCTCCATACTGCTCGTCCAATGTAATCCAAGTGTCCTGAGTGGGGACCATTCATAATTGACTCGCAACAAAATCATTTAGAATGTTTTCAGAGCCTAAACAGTTGTAAATAACCATGAGCCTGCAAGTTCACAACACTACTGGACACCGTGGCAGACCACACCAGCTGAGAGAGTGCATTCAAGAGTCTGCTGTTCCGGTAATGAACACACTCGAACCATCTTCTTAATTTCATGGCGAAAATGACTAATCAACAGCTTTTTACAACTCTGAGAGATGCTAACCTCGTGCTAGTCTGGCTCACAGCAGAATGTAAACAGAAACAGTGGGAGTTCTTCTTCTATGCTTGCATTATCAACCATGGGGGTGAGTAGAAAATGAAGGCACATCATTTTTTGGGTGTACTATTGATTTATTAGATTTTGAATTTTGAGTCGGCCAATCTGATGAAAAAGGTTATCAGGATCAATGTGGCCAAGAGGCACCAAAGAGCCTGGGCCAAGTTCATCTCATTTAAGATGTAATGACGATGGAGGCTGAGGACTCACACAGTAACAACATGGTGGATTTTCCTGACATTTGAGGATGCGATGGCAGTTTGTCACCCTCTCGCCTCTTATTAGACCAGGGCAGCGGCTGCGTCCCTGAGCTGAAGGGCTCGCTGCTGACACTGCTCCCCTGGCAAATGAGAGGCTGTTAACTGCCATGCCTGTCCCTCACGAGTCCCGCTTGCTGACAGTTTCTTTCACTCACTGCGATGCTGTCCCTCGCCGACTGCAGC
This sequence comes from Malacoctenus tetranemus, assembly GCA_032274765.1. NCBI lineage: Eukaryota > Metazoa > Chordata > Actinopteri > Blenniiformes > Labrisomidae > Malacoctenus > Malacoctenus tetranemus. The sequence goes on along the minus strand of JAUESF010009767.1, from coordinate 7,171 downwards.
GAGCCACGCCAATCACAGCCAAAGCATATGGCAGCCGGCTATTTCTGGGCTCTGTTTAGAACAACAGCCAATCAAAGCCGCCGCCTTGTCTAAATGCATGCAAAGGGCCTTATTATCACTGTTGTACATGAAACAAACTAACAGATGGCTGTTTGACTCGCTTTGTCTCCGCAATCAGCACTTGGCCAACCTTAGACGCCTGCTGGGCTGGATGAAGCTGTGATTTTCTGTCTGCTCAGAGCAAGGCGGGAGGATTTGCATTGCTCTCACACGCTCTCAGGCACAGGTACATGTTTGCCCTGTCTGCTGTTTGACATGTTAATGAGCACACAGTTATTCAAAGAACTAATGATGCTGCAACAGCACACAATGAACATCCACTTTGGAATTAACACCACATTATAAAAACAATAAAAACTTTCAGACTGTGATTTGATCTACTGTTAAGCAGCAGTGAGCTGATGAAACAAGCTTATGAAGACATTAAGCTGAGCGCAGCCGGGGATGAATTTTGTCCAAAGTGATTAGTGTGCATGTTTATTCTGATGACAAAAAGCAGCTCCAAAACTATCAAGACCACCTCCATGATGAATTCCAAAGCTAATGCTAGCAAGAAGGCTCATTATTTGCTCGACCAAATGTTGAAGGGTTAACTGAGAAATCCACGCAGTCATAAACTAAACTGACCTGGTGGTCGTATGGCAGAGGTTGTTTTCTCAATTTGCTGCCAGGCGGCTGCAATCTTTAGCTGCCGTTACTGTCAGCAGAAAGTAGTGACAGCTTCCAGCAAACGTATATATTATGTGCACGGAAAGGGTCCTGTCCTCGTCGTTTCATAATCTTTGAATCATTTAATTTGGTAAATGCCCAGAAAAGTGAATTATATCTGTCAGACATGGTTTCCAGCTCAGATGCAGCTGGTCTACAACCAGCCCTGGATACTGTGATAAAAAAAAATAGATACCAAGCTGTTCTCAACTCTTACTTTCCTAACAGCCAGAAACACTGCTCAGAGCATTGCAATTACTTTTAGAAGAAGCAGCATTTTCACTGTTGAACACATTGCACCACTTTTCTCTCGTTTGTGATGTTTCCTGCACATATTAAAGGTGAGGAAATACAATAAAAGTAGCCTTTAGGACTGTGACTTGATGACTGCGAGCAGAAGGCGCTGTGTTCAGGTGTCAGCGGCCTAAATGTGATTAATCTGGCTCATCTGGCAAAAGCAACTCTGAGTCACCAGGACCTTACGTTGCATCTGCATTTCGCTTTACGGCACTTACGTCACATACTAACAACCGCATGCAAACACACCTGGCTGTGGCTAGAACCGAACGCTGCACAATGGTTAAACCTAAAAAAACATTGTCGGAGCAAGCAAGAAAAAAAAGCAATAGAGCGAGAGACAAGACAAGAGTCAGTATTGGTTTGGCGTTCACTCACTGGAGAGAACTGAGAGAAAGAACGGGGTGCAAGACGCATGCAGAATTAGCCTTGTTGCTGTTGGATCGGTGAATAAAATACTATTAGCCACATTGTTTATCTGTGATAGTGTTTGCTCTGTCGTAATGAAATCCACCCGTGTCAACAGTGTTGTGGTCCAAAGGGCTCTTGGCATGGTTTGGCCGACACGTCCGTGTTATTGTGGCTCAATGCAGCGGTGGCTACACGCATAGCTTAGCTTATGCTAATCTTGCTTTTATGTCTGGTGAATAAATTGTACCTTGTCGCTGGACAATGTAGCTTTTTATGTGCTCATCAGGTGTATGAGCATCATAGAAGTTTGGGCAATGACGTCAACTCGCAAAGCGCCGCTGACAAGCGCACAGATGAATGTTTGGTCTTACAACCGTATCGTACCATCCTAGGACTTTAGGGGGCGGCAGAGAGCAAAAATCAGCAAAGTTCCGTAGTGGGTCTTTAAAGTCATTAAGGGAAGGAGAAGAGTTGGGTGTTTCTGCCGACCATGAGCGGACTATTTTTGCATCATAATCAAAAGAAAAGTGATTTTTTTTCTTCTTTCTTTTGTACATGCCAGTAGATCAGGAAACTGGTATTGCAAAAGACGACATATTGTACAGTCCATGTGGTAAACTATATAAAAGCCATGACAGGGGCATCAGTCCTGATACACTAACTATGCAGGCTCTGTGGGGACACCACAATGCCAATGCAAACCCCACAAAAAAAATGGATGAGTCTTGTCATTGCATTCTGTAATTGCACTTTAGCTGTATGTGTAAACTGGCTGAATAGGAATGTGACTGCTAATGCAGTGTGTGTCCAGCTGAGAACTGACAGCTCTGGCTCGGACCTCACCTGCTCAGGTCTGGCACCATTCCCCTGCAGACGCACATGCAGGTGCACCCTGGCCTTCCACACCTCCTTGGACTGCAGGTCTTGGGCGTAGACCACCACCCTGACATTTTCCTTGCCCCCCAGGTTCATTTGTCGCAGGGCATAGATGGCACCGTCCTCACTCATACTGAAATCTGAGGAATCTCCAATCTTAAATGCCACGGCCCCTCCACTGCAGTGCATGAAGCTCACTGTGGGGGACAGAAAGAGAGACACAAAGGTCAGACTTTGGAGACTTGTCATTATTAAAGCCCACCACCACCACCACCCATTTGTGTCTGTGTTTGAGTGGATACATGTTGAAAGACAAGCACCACCTGGCTGGGGGTGGGGGGGTCACATGAATCGAGCAAGGGGTTTATATGTGTACTGACTGTACGAACCCAATTTCATTATACATATATCAAGTTGATCTGGTCAAATACTAGTTGAACACTGCAATCAAAATCTGATTTTTTTTCTTCTTCAAACTACGATGTTTTGGAATGAAAACACTGTCGTGGATATACTTGGCCTGTAGGTGGTGCCTGTGCACAAAACTCAGCCAATGAAGGCAGAGAAACAAAAGAGCGGAAGTGGATGTTGAAGAAATGAAAACAGAAACAAGATATCGAGAACACAAATAGAAAATTACACATGAGTGTAGTCCGATGATGATGTGGAACTTGTGCGTAAAGACATATACATATACACAACACAGAGAGAATGAGGAGAAGCTTCTTCCCTTCTGTCCGCCTGCTGAACCTAGAACAATAGACCAAGCGGACAAAACTCCCACACTCTCACAAGTCCACTCTCACCTGTATATATGTACATTTTGCTACATTTTGTTAAATGTAGTTTTATCGTGTGGAACAGGTACTTAGCACAGCACATTTCACTGTGCATTACACTGTGTGTATTTTGTGCTTAAAGTCTTGAATCTTGAATATATGCCTAAAGACAGCAACAAATGACAAAATATTATGTTTATGAGGAATTCCTTGCATCACTTTCAGCTGCACAAGCTGCGTCTCCAGACAGCAGGTTTGGGGTAGGATGGTCAGATGAATCCACTTTGCGGTCTGGTTTTAAAAAATTTAACTAGCTTTAAATTGAATTTAACTAGCTTTAAATTCAAAACCATCTTCAATGTTTGAAAATATTTGGAACCTCTAATGTTTTTCACGAATGAAATTCAAATATGATGACAGAGAAAAAATTGGGCTCTAATACAAACCGAGATATTCAGTCATGCCAGCTGTGAATACAGTGCATCAGATTGAGTACAGAGTGCCGAGTACATCACCACACTGACACATTCCGTCTTCAGCATGATCAAAGTCAGAAGTTAAACACTGACTCCGATGGTAGTTTCCAATCTGTGAAGTGTACTGCGAATAGTTAGTAATGGATCCACTCTTCCCTTCTTCAAAAGTAATTCTTCAAAACAATACAATGTAACACACAGGGTCATCCATACAAATATAAGCAGAGGCCTTCAAAATAAATGTGTAGATTTTATTTGACAGGGCCCACTGCAATTTACAGGTTGGGAGCCATTATGGGACTATTTCAGACCAGTAGTTGCCAGGTTGGAACCTGCAGCTCTATCAAAGGTTGTGTCACAGCATTAACATTTGTGATTGTGGAGACTCTCAGTCATTGTTGTTATCTGGAAGTTGATGACAAAACCCTATCAGCAGTTATCCCAGCCTACATCTGAGCTCAGCAATGAGGCCTTCAAAATAAATCACATTCAGGCATCTTTGTGTCAATAATATCATACAATATTGGAAATGTGCAACCTCCAGGGGGCTAGTTCCCTGGGGTAAATACACCACCTGGCAACTACAAGCCAAAGCAGCAGACTGCAGTGTGTGCAGCTGCACAGACCACCCGCCAGGGATACCTGCTGACTTACTGAGACAACGTTCCACTCAAATAAACTCAAAGAAATTTGACTGGCACAGAATGCTTTATTTTGACCCCCTGTTTTGAGAATCAAACCTGGCATGAAAAACGTGGGACCTGCAGTAGAACTCAGAGAGGCTCGAAAGGTCAAAATAAGCTATACAGCAAGCAATTGTGCCATTTCAAGGGAGATTTTAAGATGTAAGGCAAGCCAAGACAAAAAGTCCTGGAACAGCATCGCCTGTATGGGAACATAAGAGTTCAGCCCTTTGTAAGCCCTGAAGAGGCTGCGTCCACACCAAAATGGAAAGTGCTTCCTGATGGAGGAATTAAGGAAAAGTTTCCATCTACACAAAGATAATACTTTATGAAAGGCTGTCGGAACTACTTCAAGTCAGCAGGTGGTACAAGGCCACAAAACTCTTAACGCAGTAGAAGTCGAAGAATCAGAACAGATGATAGTAATGGTAAACCCAATTCCTTTTACTGACTCGAGTTCTCATAAGTCACTCACCAAAGTGTTTTTGCAAATGCACATGCACAGTTTGTGCATGCAACTGCCATCTACCCCATACATTAGAACTGGCTAAATATTTTGAATTTTGACCACCAACTGCCTTTGCTGACAAAACCTAATGTGCACAGTGAATATTTCCACTTTTTGCCATCCCTACCAGAGCTGGACAGCCATGAAAAAAGGAGTGATGGTGATGTGTTTTGGAAGATATCGGTGTTCAAACTACAATAACTAAAGAATGATTGGTTAATGACTGTTGGGTTTTGTGCATTTGCAATGGAGGACATCAGCAATGACTTCATCATTTGCATATTTCTCATGCGCAGTTTCCACATGGAGACACCACGGGGCATGTTTCCGAATCTATTAACTCTGGGAGTATTTTGGCATTTTGGATCTGAACAACGTTGTCTCTGGACAGAATGTGCCTCAGACGGAGTCAGTGGTTGGCATGGACAAGGGTTTGCTAAAGTGAAACCAAGAAGGATGAGCCTTGAGGCTTCGCCATGACATCGCCCACCAACTCCAGCCACCCTACGCAGAGGAAGGAGGCTTCTGTCCGAGATGTCTGGCATAGGTGGGTGATGGCGTGATTGTGTATCGCCAGGGCTCATGCCATTTTGTCGACTGTGTGATTTGAGCGGCAAACATTGCTGTCAGTGGCAGATGTCGGCTCATCACAGTCCCACATTAGCTCTTTGCTCACGAGGCGAGAGGAGCCCCTTCCACTTCAGCTGAGGTGCACGGAGGGATGAAAGCAGCTGCCTACTACCTCGGACAAGCAGCAATCAGCCAGAAGAGAACAGGAACAAGGAAACAAGACTTTGAGCACACTAATTGGTGAGATACTTTCACCCAGCAGCAAGCACACTTCTATTCTTTTCTATGACAGCTGCAGAGAGGAGGTCTGCTTTTAGAAATACAGCTCACAGTGATTTTAATTAGTTCTCCATTCTTTTTGGAGCCAAAAAATATTTTACAATGGAAAACCAAACAGATTTAAATGAACAGGGTGGGGTCAGTGTAGATGTCATAGATACATATCGTGCAATGGATTTATTTATTTATTTACAAACACTGCTTACAAATTGGAAATGATTCTTGGATTCTGCTTGTTTGTCTTTTTTATTTTGGCAAGGTTAGATCTTCACAGTGATTTTTCTTTTTGTGCATTTGTGTCGTTGACTTCTTATAAGCCTGCTGACAGGCTCATGGTACTGACAATAGTCGTGGTATCAAAACACATTTCAAAATATAGTGTGAGGGATCCAGGGCCACTCCAACCCAAACGTGTGTCTCCCACACTGTTTCTATTCTTCCATCTCTTGCAGAGCTTCATCAGCCATCGGGGGGGGGGGGGGGGGGGTCACCATTTGCCGGGTTCCTGACTTCTACTATCCCATTCGTCATGTCATGCCAAAAGTGGTGAGTCGTCCTGATCACAGCTCTGTCAACATGCCGAGGACCAATGCCTGTGGCATGTGTGCTGGGTGTGAGCGAGCCTTCAGCTGAGCTCTTTGGATGGACTTTTACTCAAATATGCATTGTACCTCTTGGGCACAATCACATATCCAGTCACTCACATAATCATTCACACACAAAATGATGATGACTGTCACGCAAAGTGCTCATACACTATTAGGCGTGACTTGTCCAAGGACACTTCAGCATAGATCAGCTAATTGTTATAGAGCCACCCGAACAAATCACAGCTCTTTCATGTCCTCAAATAAATTTATGAGATGTGTGGCAGCTTAAAACTCAAAGATTGGGCTCGTGTTTTCAATTTGTATCAAGATACTCAATGTTGTCCTGTTAGGTCATCATAATGAGTCACAGCTCCTGGATAAAATGATAAGAACAAGATGGCGATGCTGATTACAACATGTCTTTTACCTCACAACCTTCCTTGAGCTGTGAACAGGCAGCTGTTGGTGTGGAGCTAATTTGCCAGCAACAAGTGAGTTAAAGCTTCGGTGCTGTTCAGCTGATACAATCGACCACTCAATTTCCCCTCTCAGTGGGTGCAAGTGAACTGTCATGGTTCTGTCTATATATACACTCACCGGCCAGTTTATTAGGTACACCATGCTAGTGACGGGTTGGACGCCCTTTTTGGACATGGTCAGCAACAATACTCAGGTAGGCTGCGGCGTTGCAACGATGCTCAGTTGGTACCAAGGGGCCCAAAGAGTGCCAGGAAAGTATTCCCCACACCATTACACCACCACCACCAGCCTGAACCGTTGACACAAGGCAGGATGGATCCATGCTTTCATGTTGTTGATGCCAAATTCTGACCTTACCATGCGAATGCCGCAGCAGAAATCGAGACTCATCAGACCAGGCAACATTTTTCCAATCTTCTATTGTCCAATTTCGATGAGCTTGTGCAAATTGTAG
>JAUESF010009728.1:0-11785 GCA_032274765.1 Malacoctenus tetranemus | reverse complement strand
CCAGAGGAGCTGGGGGTGGTGGCCGGGGACAGGGAAGTCTGGGAGTCTCTGCTGAGACTGCTGCCCCCACGACCCGGGTCCGGATAAGCGGAAGATGATGGATGGATGGATGGATGGATGGATGGATGGATGGATGGATGGAAGTTGTGTTAACTTGTAATATCGTTGACCAACATTTAAATTTCTTTGATGATCTGAAATATTTAAGTGTGACAAATGTGCAAAAACATAAAAGTTCAGGGAGGAGGCACTTTTTCACACTACTGTACGTGACCATTCCGCGCAGTGAATGATGATGCAAAGCCACGCAGAGGGAATACAGACGTAGTCGTTTGATACCAAAGAAAAATATAATCTGAAAACTAAAAATGTCCAAAACATGTCTGACTTTTTGAAAAAAGTAGCAACCAACCCTGACCCTTTTGTGTCACATTTGACCTGTCAAATGAAAGTCTACGTGAAGTGAACGAACTTTCAATAGATGTTGAAAAACACGCCTGGCCTTACAGTCTGAACCTCCAGGGGATTTCAATTTGATGCAAATAATAAGACACAACATGTGATTGTCTCGTGGTTACAGATCCAGAAAGAACAGAATTCTCCCTGGAATTGATAAGAATGAGCTCTTTTTGTAAAGTAGTTAGTATATCTGTAAAATAATTATTCAATTGAAAGATTGACTTCGAGATAATTCCCACAGCAAACTTTGTTTCCAGAAATAGGAGGGATGTTGAATGGTTGGTAACATGGCAATCACAGAGCTGCTCCAAGAAGGGCTGAAGTGCAGAAAACCCTTTCTCAAACCTGACTTTTAGAGACTTGATAAAGTGTCGGGTATTTTATGGTGTGTGTGGGTGGCGTTATTTACAGCCTGCGAGCCCTTGAGAAAGCACACTGTCTAATGTTGATGCTAATGGCACCATCCATTAGCTCCAGTGGCTGTTGTTAGAGTAACTATTTTAACTGCGAGAACTCCACCCATAATCAAGGTATCAAGTCAAAGAAATTTAGCTGTTATTTAAATATTGAACTACACATTGATGCCAAATCGCAGACCTAATTTGCATGCTGCTTAGGCGTACAGGATAATGACTAACTATGGCATCAAGGTCGGAGCATCAGGACATGAGGTCTATGGCAATTGCTATAAATGTCATTTCTGCATAATTCTGATGATTTTAGTTGTTTCCGAGGATCCAAACTACATATTTAGTCTTCTTCTATTCAAAGAGACTCACAAGTTGAGGCAGTGATATGCTGGTCATCACCACAGAGTGGGCAGTCTCACATAAACACTGTTGATCCAATGAAATGAGCATGCATTTTGCTCTTTGTTTGTCCACAATGTTTTATATGTAAACACTAAAATTCTCAGTCTTTTAACATCGTAAAAAAAAATGTATTCCATGTGTCTATAAAATATTTAGCCTCACTGAATAATGAAAACTTGTGAAGTGAGGCAGTATTCCCCTGCCAGTCTGCAGGGGCAGTGCTGAGCACACAGGCTTCTGCTTGTTTTACTTTTCCTCCTTTCTCTGCTGTGATTAAATCAGACCGTAATTTGGTTCACTCGTCAGATAGTTTTTGCCTTGGTGAGACTGTGAACATCAAAGGTTTGATATTAAAGCCGTGAGATAAAACAAAGGTATGGAGTTCAGTTTTTTGGAACTCTGAAGGCAAAATAGGAAGACAGGAAGGCGATTGTTTTGTCAGGTCAACTATCAGTGTGCAAGCAGGCAGTTGAATGGAAAGTTTCGGTCGGTTCATTGGCCTCATATATCTGATGCTGGAAGAGTCTGTAAGTCACCTTGTAACGATCTGCCTCCCAATCGTCGTAGGAAACTCTCGCACATGCACAATTATAGACCTTACTGCACGTTACTGGATGAAGCTTGTAATTTATTTGCAGTTACTAAATGATTGATGGCCTGGTTTCTTTTAGAATGAATTAAAACAGCTGAAGAACTGCTGAGGTATTGCATCTTTTCTTCTGGTCGATGGAACCACCTTTGGCATTTGCATCAAAGCTTTTCCCAAAAGAAAAGCCTTCAGTAACATTTAATGGTGAGCACCCCTGCTCCCAGCTTCTCATGGCAGATGAACATTTCCATATATACACCACATAAAAATTTTATCCATAGGAAAGAGCTTATGGAAAGTGTTTGGGGACGGCAGAACCTTCAAAAACAACTGCAGCTCGTGATTGAATGATGGTTCTGCCAGCCACACTCATCACAGACTAATCCATATCAAGCCACTGTACGATAGTTCAAACTCTTGACCAAACTGTCAGAGAGAAGAGCATAAAGATAATTACCCCAAAGGAAAACTTTCACTGACACCCCCCCCCAAAAAATCCAGTCCATTTCTGATCAAATCACAGATATTGCCACTTCCACAGACGCAGCCTCACAAGCTGCCATAGTTTTCAAACATATGGTTGGCTCCCATGAAATTGTTTTAAATAGACAAATAATCATCACTGGCCCCCTGACAAAGGCTGGACGCTCTCAGCACAGAGGAGAACTAAAGAATTGGGAGGAGCGCCAAACCAGAAAGTGGAGGGAATATCCTCTAAAGCTTGATGTAGATGAACTACAACTTCCTTCTTGAACTTCTCCCAGATCAGGCTGCTAAACTTGGAATAACCCATGATGAAATAAGCCAAGTGGCAGCATTTCAAATATTGGCAAACTACATGGTTCCAAAGAACAGTAGCACTCTGCTTTCAAGCACATCTGCAAGTGCTACATGTTTTAAAGCTGAAGCTGACACGGCTGCTCTTCTTGCTTGTCAAAGATTGTTTCGGGGCGAGCATGATCTGGAGCAGATGGAGGAGGAGCTCAGGAAAAGGAAAGAGCCATTGAAGCTTGAAATGGAGATAGCAGTATTAAAGGCTAAAGTGGATTTCCTAAGAGCTTAAAAAAGCAGTGTGAGAGGCAGCATATGTCGCAAATCTGATGTGCAATCCTCTCTCTAAATAATAGAGGTGGCTGTACATGCTGCTCTGAATGGTCATGCTGATTCCTCTGTGTCTTCTGGACAAGATAAGCCAACCTCAGTGCTCTCTGTCATTTAACTCAACCCAATTAACTAGAAGGTACTGTGGGTTTGGAGGCTCAAATACTCAAGCAGACATTGAAGAAGCAACAACCACCAACACGACTGCTATGCTGGAGCAACAACATCGGCTTTTTTCTTCGCCACATGAGAGATTCAAGCATTTGGTGGAGGCCCTCGAATGTTCAAAGCAAGTGACTGCCTGCAGTTCTTTGGTGCAGCTGACCAGAGGGCAGCCACGAGTGTTTGTTGAAATCTGAGCACAAATGCCTGCAGATAGAGGCTCTATCAAGGCAACAGCTTCTGGCATCTTCTGCTTCCCAAAGGTCACCCATCTTCACCACCACATGTCTTTGTGAAGCAGGATGTCTATGTTGTCCACAGAATGAAACACATACAATTCATGTCAAATCTGTTTGGGAACAGATGGAGGAAAGAGGACTTTCTGTAGCTTTGTGACAGTCAAAAGTGGAACAGGGTCAAGCACAAGTGGTTTCCTGATGAAACTGCACTCATTTCTGATGATTCTGCCACCTGTAACTTGTGGTTCATAGGGAGAGTTGTCCAAGCTTCCCAACAAAACAGAACTTGTATGACAAGTGAAGCTCAGGAACAAAACAAGCCAACAAGCTTTTACAACTTATTCATTTTCTGGACTGAACCTCTGTCATCTATCAACTAAAAAATGCTACGAACCAAATTTTTGAGAGCCAGTGCAACGTCGACTGCACACTGAAGTATCTCACCACTACCACACTCCAAACATGAGAAGCAGAACCTAAACTTTACTGAGTGCCCCTTAAAGTCCCACTATGTAACTTTTAGACCTTAAGAATCTGCTTTTCGGACTCTTTTTGATGCCACACCAACATCCATTGAGCACATTTTTCCAGCCATCACTACCCAGCAGCGTCCCGGGGCTCAGCCACTGTGCTCTGTAACTTTGGGTCTCCGGGACGCCACCTTACATATTCGCTTTACGGCACTTTTGTCACATACTAACAACCACATATAAACACACCTGGCTGCGGCTAGAACCGAACACTGTGCACAATGGCTAAACCTAAGAAAACATTGTCGGAGCAAGCAAGAAAAAGGAAGTGATAGAGCGAGAGACAAGACGAGAGTCAGCACTGGTTTGGTGTTCAGTCACTGGAGAGACCTGAGAGAGAGAACGGCTGCAAGACGGATGCAGAATTAGCCTATAACGTAACACTTGAGCATGTATTCGGCTAAGTTTATTAGCGTGCATCTTGATCAACGAAATCAAAGTACAGAAACATGTGCAATCTTGTTTTTATGTCTGGTGAATACACTGCACCTTGTCGCTGGACATTGCAGCTTTCTATGTGCTCATCAGGTGTATGAACATCACTGAAGTTTGGGCAATGACATCAACTGGCAAAGCGCCGCTGACACGTGCACAGATGAACGTTTGGTCCTATGACAGTATCGTACCATCCTAGGACTTTAGGGGGCGGTAGAGAGCAGGAATCTGCAACGTTCCGTAGTGGGTCTTTAAGGCAATGATGAAAATTTCAGTCAATACTGATAAATTTCTGCTTCTCATGGTCCATACGGTTACATTTATATTTAATCTAATTTGCTTGTAATCTGAAGTTCGTGTTGGATTCAGTGATGAAAATTAGATTTTTAGGTACAGTAGCTCTGGCTGATCTATAACAGCAGACAAAAAGTTTCAGCTATTTTTTTTTTTGTTTTACGTTTTTTGAATGTCATCTCACAAGAATGTCATTTACAGTAAGTAGCAGCAAACTATCCATCAAACAAAAAAGAACATGGAAGTTGTGGAACAGACCTCTGATTTATCTGGAACCGTATTTGTGAAGTTACATCAAGTATTAATTCTCTCGTACAAAATAAATGTCCTGACATACTGTAAGCCTTGATTACAAAAACGTAATCAAATAAATAAAATAAACTGCATTCTTCAAAATAACAGCAGCAAAATGTCCACTTCAACAAAAAAGTGTCGCCGTCTTTTGAGAAGCTTTGACAGTGTGAACAGAGACATTGACCTTTGTTGTTTTCAGCGTTTTAGCACTACCAGCTGCTTCGTACTCCTTCCGGGGTACGAATAGCTTTGACCCTATGAAGGTATTTCAAGTGAGCTATTTGGTTTGTGATGTTAAAGCTTGAAGCCTTCTCTCCTCCTCTTGGTGTCTTCGCTGTGCAGGTTTTGCATGTGGTGACGCTGTTTTACTCTGCGATTGAAAAATAGGCCCCCACTGGCGACGACATGTTTGCTCTGATCAGGCAGTGATGGGCCAAGCTGGGGTCCTTCTCGTAAGGCGTGCATAACTTGCGCACCTTTACCTTTATAAAATAGCCCAAATTGCATTATTTTATATCAGATTTTTAATTGGAAAAATGCACTTATCAAACAGATTTTAAAAATTCTTGAAATCGGCCGGTAATTTAGCAGCTCAGAAACAGTGTTGGTGCATTGAAACACTTCATCAAAGAGAGGTTCATTTAGAAAATCCAACATCATGCCATAGCACATGGTATGTCACTTGGCACGAGTGAAGTGCTGTGCTCTCATATTTACACTGCACTGTGTACATGCCTGCATTTCTTTTCTTTTTTTATCTTATAGGATTGGCAAAGGGTTTATTCAGTCAACCTTTATCTAATAGCAGGTTGTTCAGCGATGCATGATGAGGGAGCATGCTGTCCTGGGGAGAGCGAGATGAGTTGAGGAAGACATGACAATGTCTCTAAAATACACAGCGTTGGAAGACAAAGGGAAAGCGAGTTGACGCTGTCGTGAAGAAGGAGTCCAGTAGCTCTTGATTTTCGCTTTGGTGAGAATCCTCTGCTGGAGTTGTGGGTTTTCAGGGCTGCGTTGCAGAGAAACAAAAGGAAAAGCCCAAATTGCCATTTGAAGGCAGTGTGCGCGACTCCCTCCAAAACTGAATGAGTGCAAAATGCTTTCCTCAGAAGGCACAGCACTTTCAACACAAAGCCTCTAACACATTCCTGCTCTCACAGATAATTCATCAGAGGTTCTCTAAATCTAGTTCTATGTAGAATCTCCTATGTCACATTTTCTGGTGGCTTTGACACATTTGTCTTTTCTGACATAAAAACAAGATAGAGCTTGTGAGATGCTTGGGTCTGACTTGAATAATCTTTACCTTTCCATGTCATCAGTTCTGAAAATAAAGATAAAATGACTGATGACAATGGACCAATCAGAAAGGCTGTAAACGGTGGCTTGTCAAATGGGTTTGGAGAATAGACTGCATAGGGGGCTTTTTTAAGCTAACTCATTGAGCCAGCTTCAAGAAACTTTGGGGGTGGTTACCTGGACTATTTCAGTCAGGATGGACAAACAACAATAGAAAACATGGACAGGAGACTAGAGACTAACTGTCCAGATGAACAGACTTTGGTGCAGCGTGCAAAGGTAAGGTCAGCTAGAAAGCACTTGATGCTTTTTTTTTCTCAGACGTTGAAGCACAGAGTGAGGGACTAATGGTTGGGGGAAGAGATGGCAAGGGGAGCGTGACAGTGGAAGGAGGGGGTCTTTTTCTTATTGAACTTGTGCATTCTTGCTTTCACAACCACCTGGGCTACCACATGCTTGACCTGCTGGTACTTGTTAGCTGCCTCAGAAGTCCTGAAGGCCAGGTAAGGAAAATAGGACTCTTTTGTCTGCAATAACAGGCACTTGAGACCTTACAGCCCCAGCTCTGGGCTGCTGAGTTGACAATGGAGGTGGAGAACATAATTCCACCCGGACTCAGTGTCTCCAACCTCGCTCAGCATGTGGTTGAAGCTCCCTTGGACATTTGGCCAGATGTTCCCAGCAGACCCTCACAACACACTTGGCTTTACCAAAATCTGTCAGGCTTCCTCATTTGGCAGTGGGTCCAATTCACTACCAGGTGGTGATTAAAAGGCAGGTCAACCTTTCTCTTCACCCAAATGTCCGAAAGATCACAAGACACTACCACACAGCCGATCACCAACCACTGGCATTGGTGCCACTGTGGGCATCCTTACATTTGAAAATGGTGTTTGTTGTGACAAGTACGGAGGTCGAACAACAAAAAATGACCTGGGTTCTAACCTGGGAGGCTGTTCATCCCAGTCCCGCCCTTCAAGGCACTACTGTCATTGTCATGTGGGCACTGAAGCCCCCCAAGAAAACCATTGTATCTCTGAGGGCCTCCACGAAGGCTGGATTGTGCTGTTTGACTCATGGGCTGAAACAACAGCAATAGAGCTGTTGACTAAATAATTCCTGTCAAGGGCATTGCTGATCTGGAGAGCAGCTGCTACCTTCAGCAGGATCACGAGAAGTTTGAGTTCTGCTGTTTTTGTGAAAGTCGTTTGTTCATTGAAGCACTGGTTTCTGTCCTTTCCAGGATTTGAAACGAGTTTTGTCCTTCCCCCCATACCCCGGGGACTACCTTCATCCAGTGGTGTATGCCTGTACTGCAGTCATGCTGCTATGCCTGCTTGTCTCAATTACGACTTATATTGTCCACCACAGGTAAGAAAACAAGTGTGTGTTCATCCTGATAAATACAAACCAGGGCTGACACTTTTTTTTCCGAAGTTTCTGTTCATTCCGATTTGATTTTGTTCAGTATCGATTCAATGGTCAATCTTTAAAAAAAGAAAAAGTTTTGCATAGAAATAAACCAAATCTCTTCCTGCCAGTCACATTTGCCTTTCATTTCAACAACTGTTCTAATTGTAAAAAACAAACAATTTTTTTGAAATGTTTGATCGCGATTTAAATTTGACCTGCTCCTGCTGTTCTCTACCTCGCAACGGATGAAGTGTTGTGAGGTGAGGCGTAACACTCAGCTATGCTCTCATTTTTCAGTGTGATCCACATCAGCAGAAATGGCTGGCACACACTCCTCAACTTCCTCTTCCACACAGGACTGACATTTGGAGTGTTTGCTGGGGGCATCAATCTAATCAACCAACCTTTTGTGTGTCAGATTGTAAGTATTTCCTTTTCTTGCTCCGTTACTGTGTATCACAAGTTTATGCTTTCGTTGTCAGTGTCATCAGGACCTTGATACAGCTTATATACATTGGTGCACACAATTATGACAGATTTGGGGGAAAAAGTCATATTTAGATGTGATGTGTGTATTTAATGTAAACAAACATGTGACCTCAAATAAAAAACAGGGGTCAGCAAACAAACACACAAAACAATATTTTTTATGGTGTCCATTCCAGCATAGATTTTTAGATTGTTTAGCAAAGACATTTCAGCACGCTGCTTGAAAAAAATTATACTTTAAGTCACATGTTTAAGCATAAGTCTCTACTCTGTTTAGCTTTATGTTAGAAAAAAGAACATCCTAAATTTGCAGTCATTTTCATAAATATAAAGAAATGCAAACTTTTAGCTATAACTTAATCCGTTGAACAAAAAAACCTAAAGATTTAAAATAACAATCGCTTAATTTCAAAAGCTCAAAAGAAATCAGACAAATAAATAAATACGTCAAAGTAAAGTAAAATGTTTCTTTTTAATATTTAGTTGAAAACCTTTTGTTTGAAGTGACCCTTTGAATTCTTGCACAGTTTTTCACAGCAAAATCTTACAAATGTAAGCACCATACCCAGAATCATCTCCAGGCTTTGTTATGCTTCATTGATAATGAGGTAATTAAGGAATTGCCCACATCTGCCCATAAAATAGCCATTGAGTCAGTTGTGCAATTACTTTTGGTCCCGTTGGAAAAAAGGGTGGTGCAAGTTCAGGAATTAAAACTCTTAAAACCTTCATCACATCTGACTGTGGATATTGGTGAATAAAGACTATTCAGCTCAGCTGTTGAGCACACTGTAGTGTCAAATGCAAGCATCAGTTTCATAGCATAATGTAAATACTTTTTCCCTCTTTGTTTTATAGATGTATGTCAATCTACCATTCCTAAAAATATCTATTGGATACTGCACCTGTAAATATATATGTTATACATATAGGTGTCAAAATACTGGTAGCATATGGTCATATTGCCTATTTTTGACCATCTAAAAATCTAATGAGCTTCAAAGATGATCACTGTGCTGTCTTCTGTTTTGACCTCCAGAAGAGTTCTGTTCCAACTTTCCCAGCTCTTTATTCCTATAATTGAGTCTTTGTTTCACTCTACACCTGCATCAGGTGGGCATTCTGCTTCACTACGCTTCATTGTCCACCATGCTGTGGCTAACCTACATCGCCAGAAACATCTGTAAAGATGTTTCCAAAGATCCACTTCAGGCTCAGGACAAGAACGGGTCAGCTCAGACCCCCACCCAGCCAACAGTCCTCAAGTAAGTGGGAGCGCTGACCAAACCATTCATGACAAACCGTGATAAAATGAGGACTTCGAGCAAAAAGGAAAACAAGTGTTTTTCAGGAGCACCACAAATATTTCAATAAAGATCCTGTCCAAAAAAAGTTGGGAACTCTAAATTGTCCATGGTGTGAATGGGATTTTGTGATCGTCTGTCTTTGTGTCGCCTTGTGAAGGACTGATGACTTGTTTAGGGTAAAGGAGGAGGGTAAAGGAAAATACAGAGACAGAGATAATGGGACCTCGACCATATGGCAGCCACATGTTGATCACACAATAAAGCCCACAGAAAAATGAATGCGACCCAAAAGGTTCCACGAAACAACATCTTGGTGTGATTTCTCAGCAAACTCTGATGTGTCATTTGTTGGGGGTCTGCCATGCGTGAGCAGCTCAGTATAGGAAGAACTTAAAACGTTGACCAGTGGATGTCAAGAGCGTTGGTTCCTCTATGACCTCTAAGGGCTGTCAAAGTTGCATCCATCAGCAACTGTCCTGCTCCAACCATCTCAGAGCACGAGCCCCATTCTCTGTCTTCTATCTCCTCTGACAGAAAATACGTGAAGCCAGTGTTGCTACAGTTGCTTTCCAGCGTTCTCTTTGCTACGTTTGATACAGTTGCTTCTTTGTTCCACCCTTGTGAGCATTTAGTCACTCTTCCCTGAGGCCCTCGATCGCATGCGTTGTCAGCCATTTTGATCATATGTTCATCTGCCATTTTTGATCATGTTTTTGATGCCATTTTGATCCCATTTTGTGGGTTGCTCTGTTCTGTGCTCAACTTCCACACTCATGCAGACACAGTTTCAGAATCACGTGGTTGTCGTGACATTTGTCTAATTGATTTACTGATGAAATGCTTCATTTTGATATTTGCTCTGGAATTGTGAGAGAATTCTGTTGGTGCTTATGGATGGTTGATTGCAATGTGGGCTTGTTAGCCATAGTTGCTGCTTGCATTCATACCTTCAGGAAAATTAATTGCATCACTCAAAATGGGCCATGCAGAGTGAGAAAAATAGAAATTAAAGTCACATCATTGAATAAGTGTTTCGTCTATATCCAAGACCAGGAACAGACATTTGAGCTGAGAGGGGAAGTTTACTCAACTACACAACAGCACACAGAACAAAAGAGTGAAAAGGTGTCTGGTATTTTAACATAAAACAATCACAGTTATTCAGCTACACAGTAGAATAAAGACAAGCCAGCGAGTCCAACATGCAAGCTCCCAGTCTCAATTGTCATCACTGAATCCATTGAATTGTTCATCTGGATGTCGCTTCTGAACAACTCCGCCCACTCCAGGAGGAAGATGATGAGCCATCTCCTCCTCGAAGGGGCTGTTGTCATTGCTGCGGCGTGGACAGCAGCAGCATTTAGTGTCTCAGGCCTCGTGCCCCTCTCACAGCTATAGGCAGTAATGTTCCCTCAGGTTCAGATAATTCATACTGGCTGGCTGACATGAACCAAGGAGTGGAGTTCTATCGTTGGAGTTTTGTGTGAGTCACAGTCTGTCAATAACAAACACTGTGTTCACCCATAAGGGGGGGTCCATCGTTACACTTGGCACCAGGACACCCTTGGCAGGAGGTCGATGATCAACTTTGTGGTTGTGTCTTCTGATCGCCAGCAGTATGTCTGGGACACTCAGGTAAAGAGAGGGGCTGAGCTGTCAGCTGATCATTATCTGGTGGTGAGTTGGATCCACTGGTGGCAGAGGAGGAAGCTTGACCGACTGGGTCCACCCAAGCATTTTGTGTGGATCCACTGGGAGCATCTGGCAGAACCCTCTGTCAGGGAGGTTTTCAACTCACTCCTCCATGAGAGCATCGACCAGCTTCAGAGGGAGGCTGGAGACATGGAGTCGGAGTGGACCATGTCCTCCACCTCCATTGACAATGCGGCAGCACGGAGCTGCGGCCGGAAGGTCTCGGTTGTCTGTCATGGCAGCAATTCCCTGAACCCGGTGGTGGACACTGGAAGTAAATAATGCCAGCAAGCTGAAAAAGGAGACCTCCTGGGCTCTTTTGGCCTGTGGGACGCCTAAGGCAGCTGGCAGCTACTGGCAGGCCAACTGTGTGGTGGCCTGGGCAGTTGTGGATAAAAAAATTCAGGTCTGAGAGGAGTTTGGGGAGGCTGCGGAGGAGGACTATCGGTTGGCCTCAAGGAGGTTCTGGCAAACCATCCGGCACCTTAGGAGGGGGAACATACTCTGGTCTATTTAAACAAAAGCGATAGTAAATAAAAGAATTAGCAAAAGTTGCGTTTGGAAATTTTACAAGATGGTGCTCTTGCAAAACAAGCTACAGTGTGTGTGTGTGTGTGTGTGTGTGTGTGTGTGTGTGTGTGTGTGTGTGTGTGTGTGTGTGTGTGTGTGT